>NW_010584964.1:0-32807 GCF_000705375.1 Tinamus guttatus | reverse complement strand
TTTTTTTTTTGGCAACATTTTTAATTTGATTATAATTCTGAGAGTTGGTATTTTACAAGTCCTGGAATGTTTAGGAAAATCAGGTTTTACCAAGAGACTTTGATGGAAATTTTGGGTGGATATTGCCTGAGAGACGGAGAGTCTTCTTCCTGAGTCTGCAGTAAAATGCAGCCAATGCATAGTGTTGCAGTGGTCATAGAATCACAAAATGGCTGAGGTTTGAAGGGACCTCTAGAGATCATCTAGTCCAAACCCCCCTGCTCAAGTTGGGACACTTAGAGCATGTGGCACAGAGTGGCATCCAGGCGGGTTTCGAAGATCTCCAGAGAAGGAGACTCCACAGGCTCTCTGGCCACCCCTTTCCAGGCCTCTGTCACCCCAACACTAAACAGGTTTTTCCTCTCATGGAGCCACCTCCAAACTTCCTGTGTTTCAGTTTGTACCCATTACCCCTTGTCCTGTCACTGGTCACCACAGAGAAGAGTTGGGCCCCATCTTCTTTACATTCTCCCCTTGAGTATTTGCACATGTTGATAAGATCCCTTCTCAGTCTTCTCTTCTCCAGGCTAAACAGGCCCCATTCGCTTACTCTTTATTCATACTACTGTATGCTCCAGTCCCTTAATTATCTTTGTCACTTTATGCTGGACCCTCTCTAGAAGCTCAATGTCCTTCTTGTACTGGGGAGCCCAGAACTGCACCCAATACTCCAGGTGCGGCCTCAGCACTGAGGAGAGGGGCAGGATCAGGATCCCCTCCCTCGACCTGCTGGCAACGCTCCTCCTGATGCAGGCCAGGATCCCATTGGCCTTCTTGGCCACAAGGGCACATTGCTGACTCATGGCTAACTTGCTGTCAACCAGGCCTCCCAAGTCCCTCTCTGCGGAGCTGCTTTCCAGCAGGTCAACCCCTGATCTGTCCTGGTGCCTGGGGTTATTCCTCCCCAGGTGCAGATGCAGGACTCTGCACTTGTCTTTATGGAACCTCATGAGGTTCCTCTCTGCACAACTCTCCAACCTGTCCAGGTCCCTCTGAATGGTAACACGGCCCTCAGAAGTGTCAGCCACTCTTCACAGTTTGGTGTCACCTACAAACTTGCTCAGAGTGCACTCTGTGCCCTCATCCAAGTCCCTGATGAACAAGTTGAAGAGCACCAGGCCCAGTACTGACCCCTGTGGGAACACCACTGGCCACACATCTCTAACTAGACTCAGCCCTACCTATCACCGCCCTCTCGGCTCTGCCATCCAGCCAGTCCTCAATCCACCTCACTGTCCACTCATCTAACCCACACTTCTTGAGCTTTCCTATGAGGATATTATAGGAGACTGTGTCAAAAGCCTTGCTGAAGTCAAGGTAGATAGCATCCATGGCTCTCCCCTCAACCATCCTTCCATCCAGTCATCCCATTGTAGAAGGTTAGCAGGTTGGTCAAACCTGACTTCCCCTTAGTGAATCTGTGTTGGCTACTTCTGATCACCTTCTTTTCCTTCACATGCCTAGCGACGGCCTCTAGGATGAGCTGCTCCACTACCTGAGCACCTCCAGCACCTTCATTCACACACGTGTGCAACAGCTAGGGGATCAGGCCCAGCCAACATGGGTTCATGAAAGACAGAGTCCTGCCTCACCAACCTGATCTTCTATGATCAGATGACTCGCCTAGCAGCTGAGGGAAAGGCTGTGGATGTGGTCTACCTATGCTTCAGTAAGGCCTTCGACAAAGTCTCCCACTGCCTTCTCCTGGAGAAGCTGGCAGCTCATGGCTTGGACAGATGTGCTCTTCGCTGGGTGCAAAACTTTCTGGATGGCTGGGCCCAAAGAGTGGTGCTGAATGGAGTTAAATCCATTCAGCGATGACGAGCAGTTTCCCAGGGGTCAGTGTTGGGGCCAGTCCTCATTAATATCTCTATCAATGATCTGGATGACGCCAAGCTGGCAGGAAGAGTTGATCTTCTTAAGGGTAGGAAGGCTCTGCAGAAGCATCTGGACAGGCTGGATTGATGGGCTGAGGCCACCCGTATGAGGTTCAACAAGGCCAAGTGCCGGGTCCTGCACTTGGATCACAACAACCCCATGCAGCGCTACAGGCTTGGGGCAGAGGGGCTGGAGAGCTGCACGGCAGTAAAGGACCTGGGAATGCTGGTCAACAGAGGGCTGAACACGAGGCAGCAGGGTGCCCAGGTGGCCAAGAAGGCCAACGATCTCCTGGCTTGGATCAGGAGCAGTGCAACCAGCAGGACCAGGAAAGTGATCGTTCCCCGGTGCTCAGAGCTGGTGAGGCTGTCTCAAATAAGGCGTTCAGTATTGGGCCTCTCACTGCAAGGAGGACATGAAGGTGCTGGAGCGTGTCCAAGGAAGAGGCACAAAGTTGGTGAAGGGGCTGGAGCACAGACCTTGAGAGGAGCGGATGAGGGAGCTGGTATTATTTAGTCTGGAAAAGACAAGGCTCAGGGGAGACCTTATTGCTCTTTATAACTGCCTGAAAGGAGGTTTTAGTGAGGCAGGAGTTGGTCTCTTCTCCAAAATAACTGCAAGTAGAACAAGAGGAAACGGCCTCAAGTTGTGCCGGGGAGGTTCGACTTAGACATTAGGAAGAATTTCTACAGGGAAGGAGTGGTGAAGCACTGGAACAGACTCCCCAGGGAGGTGGTGGAGTCCCTGTCTCTAGCATTGTTCAAGGAACATGTAGATGAGGCGCTTAGGGACATGGTTTAGCAGGCAAGGTGTCAAAGCGTTTATGGTTGGACTCGATGATCTTGAAGGTCTTTTCCAACCATTATGATTCTATGACCTTTCCAGGGACAGAGGTAAGGCTGAGTGGCCTGTAGTTTCCTGAGTTCTCCCTCTTGCCCTTTTTCAAGACTGGGGCAATGTTGGCTTTCTGCCTGTCCTCCAGCACCTTCCCTGCTCTCCATGACCTCTCGAAGATGACAGAGAGCAGCTGAGCAATAACCCTCATCACTCTTGTGTGCATCCCATCGGGCCCATAGATTTGTGGGTGTCCAGTTTGCCTAAATAATCGCTAACCCAATCCTCCTCAACCAGGAAAAGGTCTTCCTCTCTCCCGGTTTTCTCTCTTGTGTCTCGGCTCTGCGATTCATGGGGTCTAGCCTTAACAGTAAAGATAGAAGAAAAGAAGGCATTTAGTGATGCTTTATTGGTATTTTTGCATCGCTGCATTCTCTGACACTGCTCCTATGTTTTTCCCATGTGGTCTGGCCCTTCTTCCACATTATGTATGCTCTCTGTTTCTCTTTAAGTGTACTTAACAGCTCCTTGCCCAGCCACACAGGTCTCCTGCCTCCCTTGCTTGACTTCTTGCTTGTAGGAATGCACTGATCCTGAGCTTGGCGAAAGTGGTGTTTGAATATTAGCTAACTCTCCTGGCCTCCCTTTCCTTCTATGGCTGTGGCCCAGAGGATTCCTCCAAGTAGGTCCCCGAAGAGGTCAAATTGTCTCTCTTGAAGTCTAGGGTTGCAATCCGACTTCTTGCCCAGCTTCCCTCTCGCAGGATCATGAATTCCAACATCTCATGGTCACTGCAGCGAAGACTGCCACCAACCCTTACGTTTCCAACTAGATCATCTCTGTTACTATGAGGTCTAGCAGTCTGGTTCCCATATTTTTAGTGTGGGTATGTAATATGATGAATGAGGCCTTTATAGCACTTGCATGACCCAAATGCTATTTCTCCATATTTCTATAAAACACCAGAAAGTGTGTGTGAATACATAAAAATACATATATATATGTATAGTTCCTTTTTAATGGATGTTGGTAAGAGGTAGATCTGTGAGCTGTGCATACCTTTTAGTGGGGTGTAAGCCTAGTTAGCCATTGAAAGGTGTTTGTAACTCAACTTCCTCTCAGAAATAAAACGCAGAGAGGAAAACAAAGGACTTACCGAAGTTGTCGTACCAAAGGAAAGCTTTAAAAACAGATGGATCAAGGAATAAAAAATGCAATTGCATTAACTCAGCAGTACATTTTAGTGTTAACTCTTTGGTTCATCAGAAGCTCTGCCTGTTTCAATGTGTTGGAATCACAGCCTGGCTGCTCAGTGAGAAGGAAGCGTAGTAGGCAACTCTGCTTTAGGCTGCCTTAGTGGATAGTGTATCAAAATATCACCTTAGGTTGCTGAAGTGGGCACTAAGCAGTGTAAAGTAACATGATTTTGCCCGAGCTGGGTTCAAAGGGAAGATCGAGCATCCCAGTGAAGGCAGCTGTTTGTAACCTCCAGCTCCCAATACAGTAGTTTCTGACCACCTCATGCAGTAGTTGATTTTGTTTTCGTACGGTTCCTGTAGGGCAGAAAGCTGATGTCTTTCTTCTGCCTGTTCTGTAATCTTCCTTGCTAAATGTATCTTCCTCTATTTTACTTTAATGTCTACACAGACTGAGAACATCACAGAATGAGGAGCCATTTCTGTGCTTCTGCAGAGTCAGTTCCTCCTGGATAGACTGGACCCTTAGCTTGTCTCTGATGCTTTCCTGGGGACCTCTAGCCTTCAGTTCAAACTGGCTAGCTAAAACTCCCCATTCCTCCAAGCCCATCCCTTGTTCCCCGCATATCTCCCTGTTTCTTGCCAGTGTGTCCCTCAGAGAACCATTCTCCACTGTAGCCTTTTCCTCCAGCTCTGGATCCAGATTTTGTCCTCTTCCTCCCCGTCGAGTCCCCCCACTCCGGGCCTCGGTGCTGCCTCTGTGAGTACCGTGTGGCTGCAGCCAACTGAGGGCTGGCCAACAGGGATGTGTTTCTTCACAGGACTCTCCTGTACACCTGTACAACTGTGCTGAATCAAACGTAGCTGCTACAGTCCTACATGCGTGGGATTAAACTACTATGAGATTATTTAAAATCTCCTTGACATTTCCTCCCACCCCCTTTCCCTGTCTGGAACTATCCCCAAGAAAGGTATTTTGTCCACTGTGCATGAAGATCATCTCTTAGGGTGGGATAGGAATCCTTCATGATGGTTTTTCCATCGGTTTGTGTGGTGACAGAAGCTCATGCATGCAGTCAGTAATATTTGTGACTCAATGATTGCTGTAGTCTGTTTTTAATGCTGTGGAGTTTTATTAACTTACAGTAATTATATATTATATAAAACTAAGTGAGCCTGTTGAAAAGGGGAGACACTAGTGCCAATTTGCCAGCTTTTGGAAAGCTGGCAGAATAATATTGGAAAAGCCTCACTTCAGCAGATTAAACTAATTTTGTGCAAAGCATCTGCAGAGGCAGCTTCACTGAGTGAAAGCCATCGCCTCTGGCTTTGGTGAGGTTACTCTGCACAGCTATTTATAGATCATGTCAAGTGCTTGAAGGGTAGACGTGTTAATTAGTCCTTGCAGATCCTCGTGCGGTAGGTAGAACATGTTTATAACTGTGTCTTGCAAACGAAGAAACTGAGTCAGAGGGGTGAGATGGTTTGGCAAAGGTTATTCTGAACTAAATGAGCAGCAGAGCCAAAATTAGTTCTAGACCTCTTGACTTTAATTAGAGCAAAAAGGTGTCTGTTTGCCGTGAAATTAAGTATGTCAGGACTTGTCCTTGCCCCAAACTGGAATGCGAAATAGAGAAAGGAAAGGAAGGAAAGAAACCACACTACGAATTATTGCAGATTGCACTGGCTTAGTAAAGGGAGGATGCTTCATTTTCACATCCTTAGCATTATGAGCATATATATGCAAAACTTATTTCTCAAATGAAACTGCCATTGAATCTAATTGGATATTACTTGTCTAAGAAAACAGTGAAGTCAGGTCATTTAAACTGTCATTTAAGGCATATATTTATTTAACATTATTTTCATTTACAGAACTCTTGAGTTATAAAGTAACGTATGGCATCTGAGATTTGGTCAGTTCTTTATCCTTGCAGTTTATAGAAGAACAAGATTTGGCCACGCCATAACGTTGTGGGTGATCCCGGGCCTCTGACTGAAAAAGCTGGGTGCCTCCAGGTCTCCAGTGCTGCCATGAGGCACAGCCTCTGTCACATCTCCTGGGCCTCCATGGAGGCCTTGGTCTCCTCGCTCTGTAAAATGGATGTGACTGTAGTGGCCGCTGCTGGTCTTTGGGGTTTCATGAGTAAAGGTGCTGGGTACTGACTGGCAGTGGTGTTAAAAAGATATATAGAGCTCCTGAGAAACAGTTTTGTTTTTAATAGCACCCACAAGCTGCTATGTTTAAGGACAGAAGAAGGCCTCTCTTCTCCTAAGCAACTGCCACTCGCTGAAGTGTTGCTTAATATAAAGCAAATATAAGTGTTGCTTGAATATAAATTTCTGAAAGCTGGGAGAGAGGGAATCGGTATCTGAATTAATGCAGATCACATTGCTTTGAAGCTGAGTAGAGGCACTATATAGAGCACTGTAACAATCCCTTAATGAACATCTGAGTCTGGTCACTGTTAGACTACATGGTGCCATTTGAGTCTTTTGCAGTTGTGATTGCACTTGCTGCCCACTGATGGCCTGGAAAAAGGAGGAAAGTCAGAGACACTGCAGCAATTCCTGACTGATAGAAGACTAGTCCTCTGTACCTACTCAGAAACATGGGCTCAAAGAATAAGAAAACTAGCTTGCTTGGAAAGTCTCTTTTACCTTTTTCACTCCTGGTTCACAGAAAAAGTTAGCAGGGGAGCATAGAGTGTCAGTTCTTAGGTCATTAAACACATGTGGGTATTTTGCAGAGGAGTTTTCACAGTGGAAATAGTGCGTGTTAAATTCATTGTGCTTTGATTTAAGAGTAGGCGTTTAAGTAGACCTTCTTAGGGCTGTTTCTACTGAAAAATATATCTGCAAAGAAAGTCAACACAATAAAAGAACCCTCAAACATTTTCCAAAAAAAAAAAAAGAAAATGAGACTTTGTTTCTAGACAGCACTCTTCCAAAAATAATTTATATTCCACCTACATCGGTGTAGCAACAGGATGTAGCGCTATCAATATACTACACACTGCTCAGGATTTCCTCCATTTCTTCTGAAGTTCCCCTCAAAAACTCTTGCAACTCCTTTCTAGAACCAATTTCACTAATATTAGGAGGATTTTGGTTAAGAATTTGGAAAATATTGGCCTGTGTACCCCTGCCTTAGCCTTGATACACTAATAAACGAAAAAATGTCTTTCCTGTCACTTCTATAACATAGTCATCGAATTAATCCTACTACACAATTTAATTCTATGTTTAAAAAGATGGTTCTAAATGTACAGACAAGTAGCAGGAGAAATGCTGTATTTCCTAAGATCTCTTACTGAAAAGGATCTTACTGTTAGCCTGCACTCCAACCAGAGATGTTGAATCTGTTTACTATTTTCTGGCTCCTTTTCTGACCTCTTTGCTTTATTTCCTTTGAACATGTGCAAGAAGAAAGTTTAAAAAATAACACAAAGCCTAAATTTTAAAAGGTTTATAGTAATGTCAAGTCATCAACTAAAGACAGACAGGATTTTCAGGAAATGCAGAACATTGGCTGTCAAGACAGAAATGCAGAGCATCTTCTGACAAACTTGCAGTTCTTTATAGTATTGTGTTTAGGAAACGTTGCATGTGTTTTGCTTGCACCAGAGGTGAAATGTATGGAGTTTTTTTTTTGTTTGCTTTGTTTTCTCTGTATTAGCAAATTTTATTTGCTAAGAGATTTTGAACTTAGCAAATATATGAACAAAGAAAATATAACTATTTTGGTAAAGGGGAAGGAAGAAAGCAATGTAAACTGCATTTCAGTTCCTCCCATCTTATATTCCTCAAATATACTTAGGATTTCCTTGTTTGTTTATTTTCCAGAAACTGTCCTATACAAAGGAAGCGATGGGTGGGTGAGTATCTGCATTTACCTTGTGTTTTATTCTGCATGATGATAGCAGCAAGGCTGAGCTGTGACACTTTATAACCCCTCTCCATTTTTTTATTTTTTTATTTTTTGTCAGCGCCTGCACAGACTGGTCATGTGGGTAAGTCATTTTCTCTTTTCAGACTCTCTTGGTAAGTCCTTTCTCTAACTTTTGCTCTTGCTAGAGTTCATCTTTGTCCCAAACTTTTTATTTATTTATTTATTAATAACAGAATAAAAACCAAAATGCACCTCAGTTCAAAAGAGTCTATGGAAAGTAGACAAGTGAAATGTTGTCTTTTTTGTGTAATGAGCTCTGGCAGGTTGTCCCAGCACCCTTGGCATGCTGAAAATATTCCAGCTGATTGATAAAGGGCTTTTTATTTTGCTCAACTCCTTGCCAAGCATAGGTGAAGGCTGTTTACCTGAAGAGGTTTAGTGGGGAAAAGCAGGGGAAAGCTGCTATGTGTCCATAGTGACTTGTGTTAGTATTCTGACTATTCTGTGAACCTTTCCCAAAGACTTTCAAGTCATCATCACCAAAAACAGAGAAGTGGAATGTTTAGAAAACTTTTATTTTATTTTATTTTATTTTAAAACCTTCTGATAGTTGTTCTCTAAAAACACTGTTTCAAGGGGATGAGTGGAGGCTCCTCACATTTAAAAAGGAATTAAACTGAAAACTGAAATCTGAGTTGCAATTCCTTTCACCAAAGCAGACTTGAGCTTGAATCAGTAAAAGCAAACAAAAGAAAAAAACATTGATGTCCTTATTACTACATTCCCAAACAGAAATTAATCTGTTGTTTTCAGAGCAATCCAAACCCAACTAACATAGTCTTGAACTCATCTAAAAAAATTCTGATTCAATTCCTTGTTTTACAGGCTACATAAAGCTATGATAAATATGAGTAATTCACTTACTGGGCAGAGGAGTCACTTAACAGCTTAATCCACAAATTAAGTATTCTGATAATGACATAATAACCACAATGTCATGTGTTAAAGTTAATAGCATGAGAAGGTAATGGCACACCTGACCCCTTGGAGATTGGTTTATATTTCTGTCATTGAGCTGAACTTTTCTCTCCTGTGAGCGCTTCCCTAAGTGCACAGGTAAACTGTGGAGGGTAAATTTCTTCAGCTTCCTTTCCACAACTTTTGCCAAAGTTTCATATGCTTTTTATATGCTCTTGCTTTTAAAGAGAAAAACATAGAAATAGAGATCCTGTCCTTGTGAACTTCACGGGCCTGGCTTTTTTCCTCATTAACATCAGTTGTTCTGATGGAACAGAACAAGGCCTTGACATGAAGGGATCTTCGTTTTATAATCAGCAAGTGTGAATTCAGAGATGTGGTTTGTTTCAACTTGAAATTTGGAAGCTTTGGGAAAAATCATCCTTTTGAAGAGGTTTGAGCTTGAAAAGTCTAATCTATGTCTCAGTGTCATCATTCAGGAAAACTTCTAAACATAAAGATATGGGATACAACTGATGGGCTCATCTGAAGAATATCTTACCTAGTGCTTTGTGACAGGCATTAAAGGGCCTTGCATCTCCAAAAGCTAGTGGACATTTGACGTGCTTCAGCTAAGTCAACTTGCTGCAAGGCTATATTGCATCTCTCTCAAAATATGCTGCTTTTATCTCAGCGTATGTTATTTGAGGTTGTTCACAGCTTTAAAATAGGATCTTTGTTATCACAGTTAGTTTAGACTTCAGCCCTGGAATATCTTTTGTTTCTCCTTACATGCTTTGTTTGTTTTGTGGTTGGAAATGATTGTGTTTTACAGCAGAGTGAGCTATACAGGACTAAAGCAGTGAAACAATTGGGGTATCAGTTCCTTAGCTGAGGGCTGATCTGGGAGTGAAGAGAGGCCTTTGATGCCTGCTGGCCATTTTAACAACAGTACCTTTCTAGGACAAACAGAACAGTGCTGAAAGCTACAAGCAGCTGCAGAGTTGAAGCAGTGACCTAAATCATTTAAGATACCTCAGATAATCCTACCTAGATGTCAATACTGTTTCCCCACCTAGCTGGAAAAAGCTGGTTTCACCTAGTTAAATGCTAGGATGGTTTTAACATGGCCTGCAGTGAGGTGGCTTGCACTTGTGTAATTTAGGTCCCAGAATAACTCTCAATCCGGCATTACTGGTGATTATGTAACAGCAGGATGAAAGTTGTTCCCGTAAAACCAGGGCTTGCATTCACGTAGGTTCAGCGCTCAGCCTGGCCTGTGGACTCGGAGGATTGAATGAGTGCCACTTAGGAGAGGAGCTCACTAAAGGGAAAAGTAATATATGGGACGCAATGCAGATGTCTACACAGCAGCCTAGTAGACGTGCTGGTGCTTTGCCCGGGTCAGAAGTGCGTGAGCGTTGTGTCAGCTAAAGGCACTCAGAATCATTAGCAAATTTAGGATCTGTGTTTGTGATCATATGTAGTGGTGGCAGCAGTGGTTTATGCCGGATCCACTCAAATTTTGTATTTCTTACCTAAATGGGCTGCATGAAAGGCAAGTCTGTGCTCTCCATGCTGGGATCACCCCAAACCTTGAGTTACTTCAGCCTGTAGTGAAGTGGAGGCATATCTGGATTCCTTTATTTGCCACTGGTCTTGGCAACAGTAGTGCTTTGGCTTCAGATATTTTTGAGCATCTGCACAGCTTTACCCCAAACAGAATTTCCCACTGTTTCTTTTAGCTGCATATTTACTTCTGTGTTGCTTACTGTCAGGCTTGTCCTGCCCTGCTTTAATTAAAAACAAGAGAAGTCAATATTCATCAAGACATCATGAAAATTAAAATAAATATAAGGATAATTTAAAAGGAAAAGAATCTGAATGCAAGGCTCAGTTTTGCACTTCTATACTTGGATAAAAGCACTATTGACATTGCATATTCGCTTAGTTCAATAACCCATGATTGATGTGTTTAAAAATAACAAGTTCAGAACAGAAGAATGACTTTCTCTTATTTGAGCAAAGGTCTTAAATATGAGCACTGAAATAATATGAAGAATAAGAAATGCCTGGTGTGGCAAATTAGCCTTTAGGACATTCAGATGATAAACGAACTGATGAACATGGGTGTGGCAAATTAGCCTTTAGGACATTTGAACTGATAAATGAACTCATGGAACCTCTACCATCTAGAGATGGTGCCTTTTTCCACCATGCAGTTGAGGTAGTTAGATATTTCACAATAATGCAATATTCGTTTCATAAATATTATATATTTATAAAATTTCCTGGAAGAAAAATAAGTGGCATCACTGAGACATTGATTGACATGTTGAGTGGTGGTTTTCCTCAATATCCTGTCATGACTGCAGAAAAGCATATCCCCTCATGACATGGCTGATGTCACATGAAAGCACATAAGGATTTCAAAGAGAGGAGTATAGCAGGAACTGTTTGTTGTACTAACATCTATAGGCTGCCCACCAGCATCGTTTGCTTTATATCAAGCAAGATGCGTTCCGAGAACCACGTGGGCCTCTACTACTGCTTGGCTCAGATGTTTGATAGATTGTGTGATCTGAAACATGCTTTCCACCAAGGAAATGAGCAGTGTTGTTCATTCTTAGACATCTGCTTGTACCTGTTGCTTCCTGCCTCTCTGTACATGTGTGTGTATTTTTATAGTTTGCTTAGTGCTCAGCCAAGATCCAGGTGGTCCAGGGCTCCACTTACATAAGCACGACAGCAGAAATTACTCTGTCATATGTTATTCGTCTCCGTTTCACAAAAAGCTCTTGCTGGAAGTGTCTTCCACCCTGGGGTGTCTCAGCTCTGTGCGTATAACTGAAGGTCAAGCCTGGCCTGGCGATTAATGCTGGGGTTAAAAAAATAAATAAGCGCCATATTTTCAACTCAAGTCAAAGCGAAAATTGAATGTGTGTTTACCTTAAAAGCAGTGTGTTCAGTCAGGCACTATGAGATGAAGTCAGTAATGTGTTGTCACAGATGTTTTGAATGGTTTCCTTAGAACTACCTAATACTATTGCTCCTGTTCTGGGAATTAAGAAAGGAGCATATGAAAAGTTAACATTGCAAGAAGGAGAAGGCTGTGAATGTGAAGACACCTCACAGTTCTGAGCCCCAGTTCTGACGAGGAAATGAAAAAACAAAAATAGCTGCATAAAATGATTATAATGCAGTTTCTTAAAACAGTATTTTTGTCCTCTGAGAAGAAAATGGTAATTCTTAACTTGATCAACCTCAATTCTTTGCTGGTCTTGCTTGATTAAATTGATTAAGGTTTTACTGGGTTTTACTTAACTCTTCTGCTTTTAATTTACAGCCTGCTGTGAGCCAGAATTTTGTAAGAAAATTGGTTAGGTCTTGGTAGCTTGTACTAAAAACACTGTACCACTGAGAGTCTCTGTTTAGAAACAACTGATCTGGGAGGGAGACCTGTCCCTTCAGGGACAGCAGCTGGAAGCCCAGAGGAGCACCCGGGGGCCCCGGAGCTGCATGAGAGGCCACCTGTGTATGGGCAGGCAGCTGAAACAAGCCCTATGAGTCCTAGGTTGAACTCAGAACCTAATTTATCTTGTCATAATAAGTTCTTTTTCATTCTATTTCATTAGAAATGCTGTAACAAAGTTGTTCGCTGCATGTCATCTTGTTTTCGCTGGCTTTTTATTGTGTGACCTTGATTATGTGAGCGGTTTGTGATAAGTGGATTGTCAGATGATGTTTCACTTCCCCTAAATGGTAGTAGATATGTGCTCCCTGTGAACATACTGTTATTAAATATGATACACTTAAATGCTTTAGTTATTGATGCCTTAAATTGGCAAGACTCTGGTATAGGTGTAATCTAGTGCCCATCAGAACTGCTAAGACTAATGCATCTTTAGAGCTAAGTAAATTTAACTGGAAAATATATCATCTGACCAATTAATAATTAAGAAGTAGTTTTAAGATGAGAAATAAATAGAAAAACTAAATCTCTATAAAATAAAATAATCATTTTTAAGAAAATCTAAATCCTTCTGTTGATATTTTTAGCAGAAAGACATGGATGCTTTTGGATGAGTTTACTCATGACTATCCTCTGCCATTGCTACCACAGGAGTATCTTGTCTGAATTATACTTGCTTGCTAGTGACTTGCTTTCTAGTTCCCGGAATTCTGGCCAAGACTTATTGAAATTTCAAAAGATGCAGCAGAGACGCTAAAAAATCGTGTCATTATGTTTTCAAAAATCCTTGATTTGTGGCGGTTGGATTTGGGCCTCTGTCTGTATTAGGAGCAAGGGTGTTTGATGTTTACCATGGTCTTTATCTTTGCTACTTGCGAGCTATTCCTGGTGACTTCCTTCCTTGAGGTCCAAGAAATGTCCCTAGTTTGTGTTTCCTGTCCAGAAGCAAATTTAAATGACCAGCTTAACAAATACCATCGTCTCTGGTAGTTTTCCATTTCAGTGAATTTCATCTAATTGTTTTGGCTGATGCTTGGAAGCTGTGTACACCCCTCTCTGAATGATAATCTCTTCAAACAGTTCATGGGTGAGAGCATTGCCTGAAAACAGGTAGCAGATTCCATGAGATGGAAACAGACACAAACAATTCTGTTTCAAGGGCTCCACAGAGCTCAGCGGTTTAAGTTTCAGATGAATGTACTGTTGAAATTGTTGAATCAGTAATTTCTCCTTTGTTCATACAGATGCTATATACACATATATAAATGAAAGTTTTATAATACTTGCATAACAAGCCTGTGAGAGACATGGGGAGAAAGAAAGTTTGAGACACAGGAGCTCACTGAAATTATCATATGTTTTATCTGAGCCTTGTACCCAGGTGTATTGGTGTATAACTTTCGATGCGCCTGTCTGCCTGGCATTTGCTTTAGGAGTGTCACAGCATGTGTTTACCTACATCCCGATGGAGGGAGAGTATCTGTCACCCTCGGTGAGAGCTTTGCTCGAGGGCAGCCTGCAGGAGCAGTAGTTGTGTATGCCAGACAGAAGTCACACCTGGCAGGACTAGGAAGGCATGGGCTCCGTGGCGTGAGTTCTAGTGAATATAGTAGTGTAGCCTCCTTTCTGTCATGGTTATTCTCTCATACAAGTCCAAAAACCAATAAAGGAGGAGTTTCCTTGGGAATGACAGAAATATCTTAATGCAATGAACTTCAATGATTTCCTGAGGTTCAGATTTAGTGTTCAGATTCTCTGCAGTGCTTAGGTTTCCAGCCTTACAGATTGTGCTGTACATGTCAAAAATAGGGCAAACCTGACAAGTCAATTTTTCTCAGAAAGGAACTGGTTCTGTCAGTGCATGTCTCCCTCTCTTAGTAAATTTAACATCTCTCAGGACTCTCAAAATTGGTCCTAAGGAGCTTGGGTTTACTCTTAAAGCCATGTCAAGGCTGTTGATTTCTCTTCAGATGGACAGTTTCATTTGATTTTGGCTGCCATGTTTTTCTTCACTTCTGGCCTAGAGATGTTATGTGTGTGTGTGTGTGTCTGCAAATGCAATCATTGAGTTTTGAAACTGTGCCTTTTCAAGACCTCCAAATAAACAGGGTAAAAACTGTGGGTAAAAGGGCCCATCTTATGGTAGTGATCTTAGTACAGATACAATTTTTAGTGCACTGTATTTTAAAATCTGAGCATTTTATAGACCACTACAAGTGTCTTTGTGTTTTACCTCTGTGGTCTTCACACTTGCTTCATTTGCAGAAAGGAATTACTTGAGGACACTGTGTCTGCTGCAGTATGAGGAGGGTTAGCATCCCCTGAGGAGCACAGGATGTGGAACAGAGATGTGAGGGACCTGAGAGCTAGACTGACATGGAGAGCTAAAATATTATGAAGCCTGTGTTTTTGTTTTTGTTTTGTTTTGTTGTTTTTGTTTTGTTTTAATAAAGTTATCTGCAAAGTAGTACCATGACATTATTCTGAAAATGTGCTTTACGGTGGGGCAGTAGAACGGCACATAAACCAAAAACTAAAACATCTATATATCACCCTGTCCAACTTCCATTTCAGATCCATTTATTTATTTATTTATTTTTGTTTAACAGTACTGGGACTCCAACTCCAGCATCAGCTACTGATGTTACCACACTGAGAGGTCAGTTCCCATCCAAACACCATGCAGACTGATTCTGAATTAATAGCGAATTAACAAATGTAGCTTTTTTTTTTTTTTAATAATCCCAGTTGTGATTTGGAGGTTGGGGTTTGGGTCGATGTTATGAGACTATCAAATGAATCACAGAGATCCTATTAAAGAAATTAGTTCTATGCACGTTTCTGACTGAGTTCGCTTTATGTTCCCCAAAATACAACACCTGCTGAAGCAGATACTTGCAGTTGATGCTCTTCCTCAGGCTCCTCAGGTGTTGTTTCTATTTCAGCTGCTATTCTGTTGTTGTTTCTGTCTTCATGGTGGGACCAGGAAGCATTACTGCTAGTTAGTATGCATTTGCTGAACTCATGTATCTAAATACGTGTGTGGATTAAAAAAAAATACTGCTCTTTTTCAACCTCAGATGCAGCTGCCAACGTTCCTCCCCCGCACGGGGTCTCTGTTGAGAGTCCTTCAGGCACTACTGTCCATGAGATCCAAGATGCAGACACTGCTGTGAGTGGCTTTTTCCTTGGGCCTGTTTTCTTCCCTTTTCTAAATAATGTAATTTATGGACATTCCCATTTCCTTGTGCTTAAGGATGTTGCTAGTGTAGTGTACTGACACAGATTAGGATTTCTTAAAACCAGGGCATGACCTTTAGAAAGTTTTAAAATAATGGCCTGCGTTTGCAGGAAAATTGTCTGTTTTCTTTCATTTCTAGTGGCTTTGCAATAGAGTATCTCTGCAGAGAGCATGGATCAGCTGAGCTACCAAACAAAGCTTTTGCTAGAGACACAGGACAAGGCAGTGAGTGCTTTGGGCTTTTTAAAAGCTCAAAGACAACTGTGGAGCATTATTTCTGTGGAAACATAGTACCCTTAAAACTGCTGTGGCAACGTTGCAAGGGTCCGCATGGTGCCTTTACTGAGGACAAGAGGAGAGTTGACCTGGATAGCCCTGAAGTCTCCTCCCAGTTCTCTGCTCCTTTTGCCCTGCCAGCATGTATGGATTTTCATTTATGGTCTTGCAGTCACCCTCCCCATGGTATCTAAAACAAAACTCTCGGCACAGAGAGGCCTGCAGCCAGCACTTCAGTGCTGCTGTAGAAGCGAGTTGGCTTGCAGAGTGCTGCCCACCACACAGCTCCCAGGGTCCAGGAGACAGTTCCTTTGGATTAAAAGTGAAGCCCAAACTCCAGTGTATGTTGGCCTACAAGGCCATGGAAGAAAACTTGGCAAACCAGTGGTATGAATCAGCTGGCTTTTGTTTTCATATAAACACAAAACTCTTTCTAGATTTATTGAGGAGCTTTCAAACTTGCCTGCGCTGTGTGTGAACGGGAGCTGAGTTTAACTGTGCAGAGGGCCACGGAGCAGAGCTGGGTCAAACTTCGTGCTTTCTTCCAGAGCTTTTGGGGCGGACTGTGGGACTCTGGCGTTGCGCTTTCAAGAGTGAGCATTCAACATGAAATGGGCAGACAACTCTTGACTCAAGCCCAGGAGTGTGTCAAGGCTCTGATTTTATATTGTGGACCGGGAACGCTGTGGTTTGGTCCCACACACAGCATTATTTTTGCTCAAAACAGAACTGCCTGGAATATTACTTCTTGAGCAGAGACCACTCAGTAAATCAGAAAGCAACTAGAATGACGTTTTTGTTGCTGCTGCTGCAACAGTATTTTCACCCTTTATCCAGCTACATCACACCTCATCAGAGCTCTGTACAGCCAAAATGAGTTGTGAATTACAAGACCATGAGCCAGTCAAATTCATCTTATGCATTCACGTGTTGACTGTAGCTTTATTTTGGGGGGACAGATATTACAATGAGCTGCAAAGAGCTATATAGCAACAGCATATATTTTCCTGATGAGTATATAGCTGTCAGATGCCAACTAGCTTTAGGTGGTGTACCACTCATTCTAGACTGCAGCAAAGTTATCCTGTCAAAAAAGGAGTAGGGGAGGAAGAGAGTTTAACTAAAAATACCTACAGGGGCCCTATACAGTATGTAAGTCATTCACTGACTGCAGCTAAGCTATTTGGAGAAAGTTTTTTTTTTTTTTTTTCTCCCCCACACTGTGCATAGTACAGGTTGCAGTTTTGCCAGAAAGGTCTCAGGTTTTGCCTCAGAAGAGAGGCAAAAAATAGAGAAAAAACAGCAGTCACATGTAAATAGCCAAAGACTTGTTATTGAACTTAAGCCAACCCATCCTTTCTCTGGCCTTTTTTTTTTTTTTTTTTCCCCTCTCCTCTTCCATCTTTCCTTATACCAGAAGAAATAGTCAATTTGTTGCAAATTAGTAGGGAAATAAGCAGAAGGTGCTCTTTGTGTCCTGCTCACTCAACTTAGAATAAAAATGGACTGGAATGAGCTGCCGCTCAAGGCAGCTGTGGTACCTGCAGGCTCCTACTGGCTGCTGCAGATGCTGTTGCAGGTTTCCTCAGGCCCCTGCAGACCTGTTGATGGTAGTTCAGCTTTGCAGAGGTCCTGGCTGCTCCCCTGATGACCTCAGTGAATCTCCTAGGATCCTTAACTGCTCAAAGTGCACAGTTTATTGTGCAGCCTCCCAAAAGAAATCATAAATAGGATCCCTGTGGTAAATGGGAGCTCACGTGAGCTGTTGGTGGTGCACTTTAAACTTGCCTCGTGAACACCCCACAAAGCTGAATTTCTGTTTGTAGCAGTGGTCAGCCAGATGTGCTTTGTGTTAGATGGAAGGTGTGCAAATGGAAAGCGGGATTTCGAGTAGCAAAGCAATAGTCAGAAGTTTGCGATCTTAAACCACTTCTTCCTTAGCTGCCACCTCTGTCTCTGAGGCTTCGTGAGGCCTTTGTTACGGTGCAAGGCAAACAGGCAGGCTGATGGCTCAGACAGCATGCCCTGCTTTGAGCTGCAGCTTTCATATGTCACCAGATACATCCATGGCCGTATTTGTGGTCCACCAGCAGTGTCCTAATGTGTTCCTATCCATATAGCATTTATCAAGAGGACTTACGGTGTCTGTCATATTATGGGCCAAAGTCTCCAGGGGCTAGAGAAGTTTCTAGCCCATGTAAGAATTCTTTTAGACCCATCCTGAGAAATGTAGCATGCTGACAGATAACAGCAGGCTGACAGACAGCAGGTCATATGCACGTATAGATACTTGGATGCTTTTTATGTACCTTTCACCTGGAATATGTAGGATTATGGTCTGTAATGAGTAACAATTTATTGGCTGGGAAAAAGGAAACAGTCGAAGGGCATTACAAACCTAAAAGGTACTAAATTGCTTATTGTTTCCTCCCTTTACCCTTCCCCTCCAGATCAATAATGAGATAAAGAAGGAGGATGAGCAGCTATTGAAACCTGTAACCGAGCAGATCATTGAGTTCAGCATTACCATTGCTGGAGAGAAGTACAGTGAGGAGTTGAGCGACCCAACCTCCACAAAACATCAGCAGCTCTCAGAACAATTCATTGCACAGGTAATTTACCTTCTCTACCTTCCTTTTATTATTTTATTTATTTATTTTTCCTCTTTCTGTGCAGCATCCGTGTTAGTACTGACTTTTTTTTTTTTTTCTAAGAGGCTCTGCACAACCAACTTAGGGCTCTTACTGCCTAAGGCAGGCTGGAAAATACTCATCCGCTGTGAGAATATCCTATTTTGTCTGACATCCTTTTTGAAGTAGTAGTGTTGTGTCATTCATTGTGTGCAGCACAACAGCTGCCAAAGAATAGTTACTCTAGTTTCCTCTTTATTGTCAGCTATCTTTATTGTAAGCTATCATTTTTGCAGGCAAAAGAGGTAGAAGTGTGCTTTGGGGGGGGGGTCAAAAAAGTATGCTGAGCCTCTGCAAGGGGACATACTCTGTCTCCATGCTCAGATCTTTCTGAGGGATGCTATTTCCTGTTCTGCTTTCATTCCTTTACTTTGCTTCATGTTAGCAAAAGGAACTAAGCCAGGTGCCTTTAATAAATAAGACAACTGCACTTCTTCCAGTTCTTTTAAACCCTTATTTTAATCAGGGCTCATTTTGGCCTTAGTGCCCTCTCTGATTTTTTTCAGTCGCTCTCCCTCTAGAGGCAGGACTTAAAGATGTCACAGGGAAGAAAGTGGCCGGAATCTTGTTTGCCTCCTGATAGCAGAAGGCAGACAGGTCCTCCTGGGTCTGCCCTTGTGGGCATGCTCTGGATCTCCTGCCAAAGCCAAACACTGAAATGAAAGTCTTCATTGGGAAGTCTTCCTGAATACAAGAAGTGTCCCGAAATGACACTGAAGTAGAGACGTTTGTCATAGAGACTCTATAAAGTAGGTAATATTTCTTTGAGAGTAAGTGGCATTTCTTTGAGTGAATCAAATCATTGAGATACTCCCTCCCAGGTGAGATACTCCTTGATCTTGAGACAGCCAAGACAACACTCGCTCCTCATTTATGTTCAGAATCAGCAGTTCATATGAGCACGTTCTAAAACCCTCTACCTTCAGAAAAGTTCTTAAACACATGCCTAAATCCCACTGGGGTTAGTGGGAATGAAGCATTGTTAGACGGTTAGGCACCAATTTACAAAAACAAAGAAAAAACAAAACCCAAAACAACCTCCAATCCGTATGTGTCTTTATAAATATACATGTATCTTATATATGATTTATTAGAATTTATTTTAAAGGTAATTTAATTCTAATAAAAGTTTAATATGTTCTCATTTATATGCTGCAAATAAAATTATTGCCCAACAAAATAAAAATGCTCACTTAAAATATAATCAGACTTCTATCTCTGAACTTTTCACTCCCTGTTCTTTCCCTGTATTTTATTTCCTTAATCTTCCAGGGACAGAGAGCTTGTTGTCGTCTCGGGAGAAGCATATTTCTTTCCTTGAGGGAGGGGCAGACAGCATGGGGACCATCTATTCTTTAGTTTCCTTCCTTCCTTAGTCCCATTTACTTGGGGTTCTCCTTGGCAAACTCCAAATCTCTTTCACTGGGGCTAAGTCTGTGCCAGATCCTGGGCCAGATGGGAAATAGATGCAGTCTTCACAGTAGCCAAAAAGCATCACTACAACTGTCACAAGCTGCTAGCATAGGCTAGACATCTTAATTTTCCTAGACGTGTGGCCAAGTAGCAATGCCACAGAGTGTGTGTTTGTGTGTGTGTGTAAGAAATGTCCAATGGGACAGAGTCCACCTGGCATGTGGATGTTCCGCCCCTTTGATTCCTTGCCCGGTTCTCCCTGTGCTTGGATAAAGAAGCACTTGGAGGAGACAAGGAAAAAAAAAAAGTTGGCAGCACTCAGATTGTTTAAATCTCACCAGAGGCAGTTTAAAAATAGGGAGATTGGGGAGGGAAAGGAGAACTGAAGGAGTAAAAAATAATCCTCAATTGGCAAGAGTCTTTGGGGAGGGGAAAAGAAGCTAACGCAGCATGAACCTTCAGTATTTATTTCTTAGGTCTCATGCAACACAACTGAGTATTGAATTAGGCCTGGATGTGCCACCAAGTTGCTGTCCGTAGGCTTCCTCTTTGAGCTGCACTGCCACCCACTCCTGAGCCCTTTCTACACCAGCTCTTTGGGCAGACCTGCTCTGTGCAGCGTTAGTGCCTCTCTGGAGCTGAGGAGGGCTCTGTTCCTAAGGCTGCCATTGCTGCCTCCTCTCGTTTAATTTTTTTTCCAGATTATGCCAATCCAAAGAGGTTAAATCTGTGTTGTTATTTTCTTCTTTTTATCAAAATAGATCCAAAAGGCATTTGAAGGATTACCTGGATACAAAAGTGTTCATGTGTTGGAATACAGGTAAAAAGAGATAGTAAAATATGCATTAAAAATGCATCCATCCCAGCAATAATGCTCCCTGAATGGATGCATATGCAGTGATTGACAATTGTTTGTGATAGAGTATTGTGTGAATGCCAACAGACATAGGAGTTTCTAGGATGTTTTAACCAAAGGACAAATGCCTCCATACTGTTATGTTTATACATATATAGACAAAGATTAAAATAGAAATTCAGAGTTGTTTCCTCTCTTCTGCTTCTGGCATCCACAAGAGTATCTTGCATGATATGCCTGCCTTGATTTTAAGGCAAGGCACTCTTATTTAAGACTCTGTCTTACATTATAGAAGAACTCTTTTCATTATAAAATCAGTATCTCTTAGGTCTTCAATGCTGTTGACATGTTGTAGTTTAAACACTGAAGATAAAAACTCTTTGGAAAAATGTGTACTTAAATTGCTTTTCAATTTCTAATGTTATTTTTTGTTAAGTCAAAAAGTTAGATTGTAATCTTTGAGTTACAGTTTGAGATACGAAATAGTCTTTCTCCTTTTAATCAAAGGTAATGTAGGTGGATAGCTTTTGCAAATTATTTACAATGTTTTAACTCTCTTTATTCTTGTGAATATTGCTGAAAAATGTTAGTTTCCTCAATTTACTTTGGGATTCAGAATGATGCCTTAAATTTATTTGGGAAAGTAATGGATTCTGAGTATTATGCATCAAATATTTGATGTCTGATGTTTGGGAGGCATGGATCAAAAACTATGTCTCTTCTTCTTGAATGGATTGGACCTAACTTTCAGAATCCAGTGAGGCTTCTCATGAGTGAACCTGAATTGCGTTTTCCGTGAGATTTTAGTCATCTGTATTAGAATGTTCCAGGCAATTATTGTACTTGCTAGAATACATGAGGATAAGTAAGCAGCTATAGGAAGAGAAGTAGGTTTTGTGGTTGTACCCCTGGACTAGGTTCAGTTTCTAGCTTAGCCACGAAACACTTCATTATTGCAGGCAAACTGCTTGTCCTCCTCATGCTTCAGTTCCTTGCAGGTGACAAGGATGAAATATCCTACTTGGAGGGATGAGCCCGATTAGATGTTGTCAGAGGTACCAGAACAGAATGGTATAGGAATAAAATTACAAACTTGTTCAAAAGAACTTGGCAGAAATGGTTCTGGCAGTAATGTAGTGACAAACTCTGTGCTATTTGCCCAAATGTAGTGACTAATTCCACTCCAGAGCCTGCTAATACAGTATATTTATCTGAGCTGATAGTTTGGTTCATGGGTATATGAGAGTTGAAGGGAAACTTCAGACCTTGCAGGAGCACAGAGGCAGCTTTTCAGTCCCCACCTTCACTTGTGGCTAAAACCACAGCAAACTGGTACACTGACATGTACCATGCCAAAGCTCTGCCTGGGAGGTAGCAAACCCTTCCAACTCATTATTTACAGTCTAGTATCTTCTGTAAGATCCCAGCTTTGCTTCAACAGAGAAATAAAAGGTTGATATTTCTGGCAAAATACCAGAGCTCCTTTCTGTGTTCTGTCCTGTCTGATGGAAAATGTGTTTATGAGCTAGTCTTTAGGCAGAATTAGTGAGCTTGGATTCTCTTGGCACTGACAGTAATTTAACTGCATTGTTTGCAATAAGGTGAGATGGCTCTACTCTGCTGATTTTAAGTGATGAATATTAAATATCTCAGTTCAGAGAAACTACAACCTTGTTTATTTGACAAAATAACTGTGCAATTTATAAGCATTTTTTTCTATGCCTCTTCAAATATCTGTGTCCTATAAAATACCATTGTCATTTTGGTAAATATTATGTTAAAAGACTTAAAAGAAAAGCTAAAATTGTTTTAACGGGTCTTGTTTTCCTTTGTTTTTTTCTATATTTAGCTCTCCCGAGGAGGAAAGGTAAAGACAACTTCTATTCACATTGATGTAATGCAGATGGAAAAATGCACGTTAGTTGTAAGACTACAACTTGACTGCTTGAGGACTTGTGGTTTTGACTTTGGAGTGAAATAATCATCCAGCATAAATATGCTTGGTGGGGGTTCTACTAAAAACTGCAAATAACTCAAAAAAAAAATGATCTCACTTGATTTCAGATAACCTGATTTGCTTATTTAAATGCTAATCACAACAAACTGCTTGGGGAAAATCTTTCTAAGCGCAACTCAGCTATTGAATTAGGTATTGTCTTTTTGGTGAAGAAAACAAAATTACTTAATGATGACTCAAAGTATCTGTAATTTGCAGCAGTCTGGAGGATGAATGTTATGAAAATACAAATAGATAAGAAAGCCACATGTCTCCAACAAAGAAATAACTAATTCCAGGCCTGAGTTGCTAACACCTTAGCAGAAGTTTTATAAACATTCCTTAGCAGAGGATGGAGATCAGCCTGGGCCTGTCTTTGGGAAGATGTATTTAGATATTTAGATATAAGTTTTCCTCCTTCGATATATTTCAGGAATGACACAGACAAAAAATAACTGTAGCCTCAGACTTGCTAGAAGTATTTTCTTTTGTCTGCTTTTCAGCAGGGGTATAAGTAATGTCCAGTTTCCACAGTGTTACAGACACTGAGGACTTTGATTTTAACAGAACGGTTAGAAAACTCCAACCTCATTATAAACAATAGTGACTCAAAGCCATCCTCTGTCACTCGGCACTTCTGCATGGCAGGGTGCATCCAGCTGTCCAGAGAGATTCTGTTCCAGGCGTTTTAGCCCTTTCCAGGCAGGTGATGGTGTTGTAGTTGAGAGCTCACAATTAAAAAGTGCATCTGACAGTACAGTTTTATTAAATCTCCGTGTTATTTTTGGTTAGCCTGCTGTATTCCATCTTAGCAGTGCCTTTTGCTACTGCTCTCCTTTTTCATTCCTTCTCCTGGTACTCGGTGCCCACGATGAACCTGTGGTGGGCTCGCTTCCATGACAGAGCCAGCAGCAAAACTCCGGAGCTGTGGTTAGGTCTCTGCTACGTCTGGCTCTGGAGGCTCTGGAGGCTTCTCTGAGCTGAGCCATTGCTTCAGCAATGCAGTCCAGCTCTGTGGAATGGGGAAAAGCTATCTTTGGAGCAGCTTTTCCTAACACTTCATCGATTACTTCATTTTCTTGCTGCGCTCTGTGTACAGCCAAAGTATGTTATATTTTCTAAAGTTCCTTTGTGCTTATGCCCAGTGTATGGTAAAGCTGATTGCTACGCTGCCATGTGGGAAAGGACATTCAGAAATAATCAAGAGAAGAAAATAAAGAAAATAGAGGACAGTTAATACAAAGAAAACCTCAACAGTGCATGGGTACAAAAAAAACCCCATTTTCTAAAAGATTAACAGACCAAATGATATAGTAATTGGGAATATTTTTTTTCAGACTAAAGGCTGTATTAAGTGCCATTTTAGTGCCTTCAAAAGCATTATTTCAAGCAGACTGACCCTGCACACTGACAATGATCAAGGTTCCCGCTTGCTTCTATATATTTATATCTGTTTTCCCTGCTGTTTTCATACCTCACAGCTATTGCCATTGCTGCCATGATCCTATAAGCATCATTCACACAATTGTGTCTTGGTGGGGCCATTAATAAGGCTGGCAGGAGCCCACATTTTGCTCTTCTTGGGTTCTTTCTGCTGCTCACAAGTAGAATACAATACTATGCCCAAACCAGATGTAATGTTCTGGTAGTCTTTTTTGGAGAACTTTGTTATATGGATCTTTGCAGTGGTGGAAAGCACTGCAGGCACAAGTGTAAAGAAGAATAAAATAGATTTTTGTCTTTATTTTGAATTAAATTGTTTGCGTTTGATTCTTTTAAAGCATCATACTTTTAAAAAATGTTGACCCAGGTTCTTAAATAAACAAACAAACAAGATACATGCAATACCTTGAAGACTTTATCCTCTAATCTTTGTTCTATTTCTCTTCGTTAAACCAAAGTGGGGTGAAAGTCCACTATGCTGTTACATTTGATGGAAAAGCCATCAGCAATGCCACCTGGGACCTCATTAACCTTCATTCCAACAAAGTGGAGGACAATTCCTTTATGGACATAGAAGATAATCCAACAGTTGTTTACACCATCAGTGATTTCCAAGATTATATTGCTGAAATCCTCCAGAAAAATGCCTTGCTGGAAAATGCATCCTTGACCTTGGAACCTAGCTCTCTCCAACTTATTAATAGTAAGTATTACTTAAGACACGTCAGTGAGCCATACATCTGAGGTCTTATAAGATAATTCTCAGGCACAGGTGAGAATTATTCAGCTGTCCTCTGAATAATTAAAAACAAATGATGAAAACAAATGGACTGTAGTTTGTTTTGCTGTAATGTTAACTAGGGCAGGTCATTGGCAGTAAGGTCCCATTCCTAATCCATTAAATTAGCCTCTCCTTTTTTTCTATCACACTGTGATCTTGATCTCAGCACTTAAGATGAGTTCAGTTTAGTAGCTCTGTATTGGTCGTGAGCAGCATAAAGGAACCCCATTTTGTTTTGTTGCCTGCTCAGGGATCCTTGCATGGTTGGTGGAGAAGGGCCATCCAGGCCTGCTGTTTCCAACTTTCCTTTGCACTCCCTGTGAGTGATCTAGGGGGACTTCCAGAAGCAAATTTTCCCAGGCAAAACTTCTGAGAACACCCTACTAGCAAGAGTCTATTAGCAACCTAAGATGAGGAAGGATCTTTTTTCAGTCTGCCTTCTGCAACTTCACACTAGCCTTCAACAATTTCTTCATGCCGCTAGTGCAATTCTCAGATTCCTTGTATTTTTATTTTTGCAGTGAAAGAGATCATACAGCCTGCAGCAGAAGACCCATCCTGGATCACTGAGCATCCTGTTGTGCAAGAGCGCCCAGAGTTTGATGTGAGTATGGTTTGGAGCAGTGGTCTTTTAGTTTGCCATGTGTCCATCAAACACATGTGAGCAGCTTAATTCAGCAAGACGGAATTACCCAGAGGATATCTATCATACAGAATGAGCAGTCATAAAGCCACATTATAGAATGGAGTAAAAGATTTCTGGTGAGATCTTTTGATAATTTGTTTATTTGTTGCACAACAGTTTTCCATGGTCACCTTATCTTACATGGCAGTATTGTTTTTCTCATAATGTTTATGCCATAAATGGCTTAAAGAGACATGATTCTCTCCACAATTCCACCCCTCTTTGGAAACAAAGAAATAGATGTAGGCAGTTAAGTTGGCTGTTAGAAGAGATGAGATGAAAGGGTAAGCTTCCTATGCTCCTTTTTTTTTTTTTTTACTGTATTGTTTCACTGAAAATTCTTAATTCACTTCTTAAATGATGTTCATCCCCTTAGTGTCAACAAAGGAAACAGGAAAATATGAGCCATTTTTGTTTGTTTGTTTTGTGGGGTTTTTTTAATATCTTTTGTGGGTGTATGTGTGTGTTGGTTTGATTTTAACATATAAATTATCTCATCTGATTTCTCCGTCCCAAATCACTCCAAAGCTGAAGTTCCCTTTGGACAGGAGACTTGGGACCTCTGAACGTGCCCGTGCAATGCAGTGGAGCTGTAAGCAGAGATACCAAGGCAGGTGCCCCTGAGCCAGCGATGCTGAGATTGAGTTAATTAGTTCTGCTGACAGCCAGAGTCTGTGCACGGTGCAGCACTGTCTGGGCTGAAGGGGTTATCCAGTAGAATTCTGCACTGAGCTCTGTTGTGCAACACAAGTGTGTACCTTCCAAGAAGAAATGAGATCAGTCCATATAAAAAGCCCACACCCAGCTATGTTTCATGGGCATATGTTGTGAACACAGATACTAGATTTCAGGCCTGTTACTAAGATCCTTATAGATTCAAGCAAAATTCTTGCAACTTCACAGAATTAAAGACTCTTGTTCTAACAGTCCCTTTATATTTATGCCTGTATCCACTGATGTCTAAAACCAATGGTGTCTAAAAAGCAAATTTACATGGTTTTGTCATAAATAGGTTAAACACGATGTGGATAAGCACGAATTTGAGCTAGGTTTCAGGTAGGGCTTCCTATTATTAGAGCTATACAACTAGATTCTAATTTTGCATACAATTATTTTAATAAGATAGAGAGCTCTGTTATTAAATTCTTTCTGTGGATACTACAGCAGATTGCAGGCAAAAAAATTTATAGGTGAAGGAGTTTTGCTATGATAGTTGATCTTAAATGAGTTTTAGGGATTAGTTTGTAGAAGAAGTATTACTGGAATTTCCTTTTTTCAAATCATGGAGTGTGAATAATATCATGTCATTTACGTCTTCAATGAAAATATCTGATTATATAAAAAGTAAAGATACTGAGTATACCCAAAAAGCAGCTATGTACAACCTACAATGAACAGATAATTTGGGGAAATAATTTTGAATACATTTGAGAAAGTCATAAACTGCTTAGAGACAAGGAGTACAAACTGAATTTATTAATCATTAATTATTTGCACAAGTGCATGATCTATCCTTTATGGTTCAAGTAGATACTGTTTAGGTAGTTACGTAAGATTCTAGAGGTTGGGTTTGTATTATCTTACAGGGTCAAGGCATAATGTGGCAGTGTAATGACTTCACAGTCTAATCCCTAGGAGATGGTAACAACTAACCATTAATTCTTCTCTTTGAATTTTATAGTTCTCTTAAAAGAAAATCAACTCTAGCATTTGAAATCTATACTTTTTTTTTCTGTTGAGTACAGCAGAAATCTCTACAGCAGGTAGAATATATTGGATTATTGAATACAATGTCTTTTTGGCAGCAGCAAATGGAAAATCAGGGAGTTTGTAAGGTTTTCTTTGCAGTCATCTGTCATATTTGTAAGCTTTTCAAAAGACATTAGCATAAACCAAACTTGCCAACATGATATCAAACTTGTTAATATAATATACTGCAGTGCAACAAGAATCTTTGAATAATGTTAGTTGTCATAGGAACATCTATCCACATTAAAATAAATGATGAAGTGCAATTCCTGGCAACTGAATGCTCACATAAAATATTGTACTGAGAGGCTATTGCTGTTAGTCCTTATTCATTTTTATGGAATTTATATGTGGAGTTTCTTTCTAATCTTGCACAATAACTTTTTTCACAGGTTTACTTACAGTGGACAATTTTGCCAATAAGATAATTGCTGAAGCACATGTGCATATATGGTATATGTATTTTTCAACTAATCATTACCATATAAATGCTACGATGTAAGAAGACTGTGATGGCAAAATGACTGTCTATAAAAACATGATCAATATAGGTGGCCAGATAATTGACCAAAAAATACCTTAATTGGTTTGTTTCAACATTGTTCAAATACAGCTTGAGTGTAGTTGAAAATTAATTTCACCTTTATATTTCAGTCAGAAGTAGAATTTCAAAGTGAAAAATATTTAAACTTGTTCTGATTATTCATGCTAGTAAATCCAAACAGCCAGTTTAGATAGGAATAGTGAGTCACAGGTGTATTTAAATTGGTATTTAGTTTTGGGATGTAATAAGTATTCTTGGAACCTCTGCCCACTTAATTTTACTGGTCACCGTCAACAGTTGGTTAGTTTTTAGTAAAGTCGTTCTTTAGGTTATTTGGGAGTTTTTCACACCTCAAGTTTTTTTTTTTGTCCATACCAGGTTATTGCACAGCGTAGGCATTTGGGCACATGTCAGTGCAAAGCACTGTAACTCCCGAGTTTTAAGTAGTTAGCTTGTTTTTGCAGTCTAAATCAAATAACTTAATCTCTTTATTGATTTTTTTTGTTTTGTTTTTTTTCCTAATATGTGTACTTCAAGAGGTACTATGAAAAGGTGAATATTAAGACATATGCAGTGTGCTGGGTATTCTAATCGTATTCTAATTGTAGGTCAAATAATAATTGGTTTATATCATAGAAAGTAAATGAAGTGCAAACTGGGGAGGGATTTAAAAACAAATTATTTTTTTCCCAGTTCAAGCAATTCACAGATTCATTATGTACATTCTTTGTTATTTGTCAATACTGCTCACAGTTTTCTTTTCAATGGACAGGGCGACCTGCCCTTCAAGCTCGGCTAGGACATATATATTACATGTACACCATACATTAGTAGCAAAGACCACTAATCCTCTCAGTTTGACATGTCTTGCTACTATACTTTACATCCTCACAAAGGCAATAGTACTTGATTTTGCTGCTGGCCAAGGGTTAACACCCTTATACATTCATTCACCTCACTGTGGCTGGTCAGCACTTTCCCTGTAACAGAAATTGTGGTTTTTCTTTTTTCAGGATAACTCTTTTGTGGCTGAATGGCCTTCAGCAGATGAATCAACTGCCAGCAATACCTTGCCCTTCGACTTCACCAAGCCAGATTTCACTTTAGGTAACGAGCAGTCCAATGACAATGAAATCCGGCCAAAACCTGAAAATCTGGACTCCGAGATCAGTCTGCCACCTGAAGCTCCACACTCCCCAGAGGCTGACATCACTTCTTTGCCTGATGGGCTAGATTTGGAAGAAGGGAATCAGACTCCTCTTTTGGTCACCCCATCAGGATTAGGACACAATTCTGCAGATTCTCTGGAATGGCTTTCAGTCCCAGATCCTTCAGATGGTAAGTTAATGCCATTGGCTAAAGTTTAATGCCGGATGCCAGTGTTTCCTGCTACTCACCCAAGTTATAATTCACTAAAGGTATAATTCACCAAAATTATGATTTAGGTCTAAAAATTTGATACATTTTTGTAGGATTGTTTTTATGTTTCCTATGTGCCATGCACCCAAGAACAAGATGTTATGATAAAATGCTTGTAACAGCTGATAATGTCTGTTTCTCCCCCCAGGAAATTGTGCAAATGAAACACCTGTTCAATTGCACAGAAATATTTTCAGATAGGGCATGTTTGAGTGATGCCATGCAGAGATAACTGGTCTCTAAAGTAGACTAATTAGCCTAAGGATGTGCCACACAGCTATTGCTGTACTGTTTATTCTGCAGTCTTGACTTAGCCCACAAAATATCAGAATCAAAATTGGAGAGATCATCAGGGGTTCTGACTGTGGTATAACATGAGCAATATATATCACAAGAAATATGCTGAATATAGATCTCTGTGAGGCGGGGCAGTTTGTTTGTTTGTTTTGGGTTTGTTTTCTTCATAAAAACTAATTGAAAACTGATTTTTAGGATTTGAAGATACTGGACTATCTGAAGACTTTCTTCTGCCT
The DNA here is from genome assembly GCF_000705375.1 of Tinamus guttatus. The sequence continues at coordinate 2,913 of NW_010584964.1, read as the reverse complement.
TCAAGTGTCCCTTCTCCTGTTGTGCCAAAGAAACCTTCATCCACAGACGATGAGATAGTTCCTCCGCTATCTGCACCAACAATGGCCTCTTCATCAGTCACACAGACTGATACAAAAGGAATAGCATCTCCTGAGAAGGAAGCAGTAGCTAAGGGTAGTGCTGCAGAGAATGATAGTGCAGACTCCGTGTCATACGAGTCTGTGACAGAAATTTCTTTTCCCTTAGAAGTAGACCCTATGGAAAGTGAAACTGATATATACTTTGGAGATGGAGATAGAATTATAAATGATGATGGATCTGGTTCAGCTTTTGATGGTTCAGGAAAAGAAATGGAATCGAATACTTGGCCCTGGGGAGTAGCAACACTGGAACCCGTTTTCTACCCTGGTCCTGATAGCTGGCTTGATGATGACAATGAGTCTCTGTTAATCAGCACTGAGGATATTCCTGAAGGTCTGATCTTAGATTATATTCTTAACTCTAGGAAGAAATTAGATGATGATCCTTCTGTAGATGAGGATGAAGGTATGACTGATACCAATGTAAGAGAAGACTTCTCGGATGAGTCTGAAGTATTTGTTTTTCCAGAGACTTCAACTCCGCCTATACCTCTGTTACAGACAGAAGCCCCATCCTCGGTGGAATCATCTACACAGATGGGAATGTATGATTCCCCTTTTGTTAAACCATCCTTTGTTTTGGAGTCTTCAGTGGATTATTCCTCTGTAAGCTTGCCAGCTGGAGAGGCCTCTCTCCCACCTCAGGATACAGATATGTCTGTAGAAGAAAATCTTCTTGTATCTACGGAGACAGTCAGTGTGGAACAACCTGAAGAGTTCAGTGTAGATCAAAACATCATTTCTGAAGTGGTTGAACACCAAAATGAGGACAGAACAATGTTAGAAGAATTAGCCACAGCAGGGCAGCTGGATGTAGCTGAAGCTGTTACAATAGGCCACTTGGACACAAGCTCTTCAGAAACTATTCTGACTGTAGATCCTTTCACAGTAAATACTGATACTTCTACAAAAGAGGAGCAAATCTTGACAGATCAGGAAGCTACTGGATCATTGATGAAGAAACCAGACGACATCTGGCCTACGGACAGTGCGCTGGAGAAGACTTTAGATCACAAAGTGCAATCAGCAATGCCAACTCTACTTCAGGTTTCAACTGTAGTTCCTTCTGTAATAGATCAGACCACTGTTTTTGAGGATTTCACTGCACATGGTAATATGGACCTTGACATGCATGTTTCTGATAGTACTAGCACTGTTATGAACTCATTTGCCACAGTGAGAGTAACAACAGATACTGTTGAGCTTTCATCTCATTTCCCTCCTATGGGATCTACGGTATCATCGTCTATGGCTACCTCATCAAATCTGGAAGATGAAATGACAACAGTCTTGGGTATCTCAGTGGAGCTAGATCATGTGAGCACTATCTACTCCTCTCCTAAGCTGACTGAGGACAGAAGGGGCATGACTGAGAGTCACGTGGAGCTAACAACAAATGTCCAGGCCACAGAAATGGCCAGCGTGGCTTGGCCCACTCATGAAAATCACAATAGTACTCCTGTTCCATCACGAGCTCTAGTGGTGTTCTTCAGTCTTCGGGTTACCAACATGATGTTTTCAGAGGACTTGTTTAATAAAAATTCTCCTGAATATAAAGCGTTAGAGCAACGTTTTTTGGAACTGGTAAGAATTACTTCTTTGACAAACATTCATTACCAGATGGACAGTAATTTTTCAGCAACACGAGCGAAATGTTCAGCACGTGTCAGTAGATGTAGCACAGCTGAAGTCACTGGGACATTCCCTTTATTCGCTTCCTGAGTGCTTTTAGTTTATTCTGTGTGGAGAGAAGTGAGTGAAGTTGAACTGCGGGGAGCCACCCTTCTTCATATATTCAGCCTATCCTAACTAAGGGGTGGTTTAGAGAATATAAACTGGCTGATGTCCTAAATAGCCGATGGCTAGTAAGGTCACATAAAAGTAATACAGCACCAATTCTCCAGTTTTAACCCAGAAATCCCCATTTCCTGGTTGTAAGGAGTATTTTATTTTGAAAGAGGGAGGGAGCAAAGGACAGGAAGGGAAGGAGGGACATGGTTCAAGGTAATGCCCTGTGAGATGATGAGCATGCCTGGTGCTTAGATCACCATATATATCCTGTAGACTGCATTTCTGTATCATAGCTCAGGAAAATGACTGTAAATTGATCTATTCTAAGAATTGTGCGCTGTACTCCTGCTTGGGGCAAGCTGCCACTACGGGCCTCAGCTGCGCAGAGTTTTGATACTCTTGTTGTGGCAGCTGCGCAGAGTTTTGATACTCTTGTGAAATTTGAATAAAATCATTAGGACTCCTTCAGCTTTTGAGGCAAAAACAGGCTGGTGTAGACGATTCAAAGATTCAGCCTTTCTGTTGTTGTTACCTGTGTTGCAGCTGGTTCCCTACCTTCAGTCAAATCTAACAGGCTTCCAGAATCTGGAAATCCTGAACTTCAGAAATGGCAGCATTGTAGTGAACAGCCGAATGAAATTTGCCAAGCCCGTGCCTCGGAACGTCACCAATGCTGTGTACATGATCCTGGAAGACTTCTGCAACACGGCCTATCATACCATGAACCTGGCCATCGATAAGTACTCCCTGGATGTGGAATCGGGTACGGAGGCATAGAAGTACCTTTGTCGGAGTCAGGGTTTTAGTACCTTTGAAGTTAGGGTTTTAGGAGCAACTTCTTCTTTAAGAATTTGCTTATAATCCCAGCATCTCAGAGAGTGTCCACCAAGTACCTTTGTCGGAGTCAGGGTTTTAGGAGCAACTTCTGCTTTAAGAACTTGCCTATAATCCCAGCATCTCAAAGAGTGTCCACTGCTTTTCAGAGACTGGAGAAAGCTTCTT
>NW_010584963.1:73073-88095 GCF_000705375.1 Tinamus guttatus | reverse complement strand
TGCCTTTCACCTTGCACCTTCACGCAAATGGGCAGAAAGATCTATCATTGTTTCAGCTGAAAACAGAGTAAGCAGAGCCTGCAAGCTGTCATTGGCAGGTAGCAGATTTTAGATAGTCAAAGGTATGTCTGCGTAAAGCCTACAGAATAGGATTAAGATAAGGAAGAAAGACAAGCCCCTAAAAATCGTGAACTATAATAAACATACCCTTTTTACTATGCTTTTGTTGTGTTCTGCTGATACTACTGCTTTAGGAAAATTGGCTAGAAAAACTTGGATACTTCCCTGTCCTGTTAAAATGTGGAAAACAGATCCTTTAAATGCATCATCTCTCAGGCCCTTTGTTGTGACCCCTGTTGTTGTGAGCAATTGGTTTGAATGTTTGCCTCTAGTCATACTCTTTTCAAACATCTATTCAAGGTTTCTTGCAATCAGATCAAAGAGATGGAGCTCCACAAAATACCTTTTACGTTTTGAAGACACTTCGCAGGAGCACCATGCTCAGCCGACGTTTATAACTGGGCTCTGAACAGATTGTAATAGGAATGGGTATTGCTGGCATGTTATGCAAAGAAATGGTTGTCTTGTATCTTTGTTGTATTTGCTGGATGTCATATTAGAAAGGCTGAGGAATGATATAACAATGAAATAGCTATCCAATTTTTACAGCGAATCAGGCAACAGTAAACTGCCTTGCTAAAAAGCAGACCAGTTCTCACTTTCATAAATAAAATTTCACTCATTTTAAGATTGGAATGCAATAGTTTAAAAGCAACTTATGTGTCATAAGAGTTCTGTTTGGCAAACACAGTAGAGAGACTGGTTGTTTTGTTCTAGGACTGCAAAACTTCCGATGTTTCTGCTAATTAAAAATGCTTCAAAGAAGACACTTTAAGTTCACATTACTGCAAATGAAAAATTGGAGGTAAACTTGCGACCTTGAGATCTTCAAATCTACTTAACCTTGGGGCTTTAGATTTGTTTAATTGTGTGGGGTAGTCTAAGTCTAATTTATATAGTTAGATGATTAACATATTTTCAGTATGTAACAGCAATTATTTAAACTATCTTCAAAGCAATGATGACAGTTTGTCATAGCAGAGAAGTAGCTAAGATGATAATATGTACTAATATATATACCATACTAATAATACCGTTAGTACAAACTAATAGTGTTTTGGTGGGATTCAGGTATCTAAACTTGCATTGTCTGATTGGGCTTGAAATAGAGGAAGGACATGAATTTAGAGGAGGAAACTATCTATTAACTAAGATTTTTCCTGTTCTTGGAATGTTTGCTTAGACTTTATTTGCTCTTGTAGTTTATAGGAAGACTGTCTTGCAGCAACTCGCTCTGTGGATATTCCAGATGGGCTCAGGATTCAGCAATAATCATGCAGAACGAGGTGACAACATCTCGTATTTATACAGGTGAAGGCACATAAAAGAAGCAAAGTATGGATGACTACTCACGAGGTGATACCTGCTGGCGGGATACTGGAACCGAACATCCTCTCGAGTTGGCAGACCAGAGAGAGAGAGTTGCTGACCGGCTCCCGCAGAGACAGAGTGGGCCTCAGAGTCAGGAGTTTCTCCTCCCCTGCCCCCAGGCTCCTCACTGTCCTCTCTGTCCCCGGTGCATCCTGGCACGTAGGGTCAGTACGACCCAGGAGGCAGCCCGGGGGGCAGAGGAACTCTGCCTTCAGTTGTGCAACTCTTCCCACCCCGGGTGCGCAGGCGCGCACACCAGTCGCGGGTCCCAGCCCTCAATTCGAGGGTCCTGCCTTCCTCCTCTTCTTCCTCATTTTGGCGTGTTTGACCTCCAAAGCTAGTTTGGAGGACGTTTGCGGTTAAGTTGGCTACAAGCCCGGCCAAGCAGCCGCCTTCAACTGGTTTGCGGAGGGGGCTGCCTGTGAACCGGGCTGAGCAGCTGCATCCCTGCTCCTTATCGCTCAGCCCAGGCAGGCAAACATCTTCTTTCTCAAGGTCTGGCCTCTGCTTCCCACAGGAGATTTTTATGACTCTACAGATAATAGAAATTTCCATCTCCAACACAATGGATCACTTCCAAATATTTGACATTTCAAACTGAAAGTTTCATTCTCATTGGTCATATCTGGGATATTGCATATTTCTCTGAAGAAACGAGCTAACAAGGTGTCTTATTTGAGATCTTGGGGATGGAATCCATCTGAGCTAGTCATGTTAGGCTCCCTTTCTACAGTATAGACACTTGCAGAATATGAAGAATGTGACCTCCTAAAACAGGTATCTAAAATGGATCAGATGATTCACACTTAGAAGAATTTGCTTTTTTCCCTTGACTCTGGAAGAACGGAGCCCAGAGTATCTCATGGGATGTAGATGTCCACACTGTCTGGTTAGCTGAGAGGAATCCCACTCTTGATGGGTAAAGAGTAGGGCTATCTGTATTGTTATTCATACTATTTAATGAAACATAGTGCTGTAAAATTATTTTGATAGAAAATTTATTTTTCTTAAGATCTAGGTGCTATGGAAAAGTGATTGACAGATACAACCTGGGGTGGGCTTTGGCTTTCCTAACCTTGTCTCTGCATGCTCAGATAGCATCTCTATATTCTTCCTGGGTGACCTGACTCTACTTCCATCTCTTGCACATTACGTGTCTGAGTTTTGTCAGGAACTTCTTGTTCATCAATGTGGGCCTCTTGTCATCTTGACTTGGCAGGTGGGAAGGATCATTCTTTAGCTTGGAGGAGGTAATTCTTGAAAATCAGCCAGCTCTTCTGGAGTCCTCTTCATTCTGTTGCTGTGTCCCATTGGATCATTCCAAGAAGGTTCCTGAACAGGACAAGGTCTATTTTTCTGACATCAGGGTTATGATCCTGCTGTTTGCCTTGTTCCCTTATCTTGGGTTCCTGAACTCCACCATCTCATTTTATGAGATTATGATGCTGTGGTGCCTAAATTCTGTGATGTTATACAAATGTTAAAGTAACATATTTTCTCATCTAGGACTGACCAACATCTGCTCCCACTGCTCCAATGGGCCTGTATGTGAATATACCCTGGAGTAAAATTGGAGCATTTTTGCAGGATTTAAAGGCTTGGAGTACATCTGGCCTTGCAGCAAAACTGCTACTGAGTTCTATTACACAATGTTCTGAAGGATTCTCTGAAATTGTTTTGTGCCTGGACTATCTTTATTTTATTAAAGTAATGAAATAATACATCTTTACCAACTCCTCAATGCCCTTTATATTAACAAAGCATGCATTATTTCATCTCTGTCTAATTAATATCCTGTTTAATAGGTATCTCACTTCATGTTAGGTTCCTGTATTCTTAAGAATTTTTACTAATTTAATTGAGAGCAGTCTCAAATTAATTGTATAATTAATCTTGTCAAATTAGGTAACATCTAATACAGCACCTTATTAAAGAAACTCGAATATTTTAAATTACCATGCTATTAGGCATTAATAAAGAAGTTCTTCCTCTGTATTGTTCTGCTTTATATCACAAAGAAGGTAATTGCAATATAAATTGCAATATAAAAGCTAAGTTCTATAGTACGTTAATAATTAGATACACATTCTTCTCTATTAAAGCTTTTTCTCTTATTAATTCAATCATGGAATGGATAAGCCTTTTTAAAAATAAGAATAATAATAAAAAACCCAAAATACCAAGAATGAACTATTGTGCTGATGACTGAACAAGTGGATGGCTAGAACTTGAGCTGCAGCTTGACTGACACCTCAGAGAAACAAGCTTCTGAGGAACATAGTGCTGTGCAACACAGGGCTTAAAGCCACGTGTAGCTTTGGAGAGCTTTCTTTGCATCATTTTTGGGAATAAGGGCATGTCAATTTCTTGACTGAAGAGTGTAGAAGCGCATGCCCAGACACGGTCCTGAGGATTGCACAGCACAGCAGCCTCCTTGTGGAGGCTGAAAGAGTAGCCCCCAGAGACATCCGGAGGTGACCATAAGACTGATGTGGAGAACTGGGGAATTGGAGGTGGTGGCCGTGATGTGGGAGAGGCATGCAGGCAGGCTGAGGAGAGGGGAATGGATAATGAGAAGTGCTATCAATTTTTTATGAGTATATGAAAATTGCACTCAAGGTCAAAAAGCCCAAATACTATATTATAACTGTGGGTGCCAAAGAGATTTTCATTTATATAATATATTACCCTAGCATTTTAAATCCCTAATCTCTGTGCCCGTAGTTGTATATAGTAAAACTGCCCATTAGATTAAATACTTTAGGCACAAGAAAGCATCCATGCATGAATGAATAAAACAGCATTTCATATAGGGACGTATGCTTGGGTATAATGTGTGGGATACAATAAATTGCGGTGTCAGCCATATATGTAGAACAACCTGTTCTGATAAATTCAAAGTTACTGCTGAGAGGGAAAACTATAAACTACTAAATGTTAATGCTGCTTTCACTACACAGCCAGCGTTATTGACGTCTTATATGTGAGTCACACGGGTACTCAAAAGTCAGCTCTGTGAGTGTGCTTTGCCATGGGGCTGTGGATTAACTACCTCATGCAGCTGCAATGGAAAGCAAGACAGGGAAATGCAACTCCTTCCCCCTCCTCCTTCTCTTCCGCTTTTCTTTCCACTTCTTCCCGGTGTAAATTTGCCCCTGGATTACTTGGGGGTGCACTCAGCTACAATGTTTGGTATACACTTGAAACCATTCTGTCAGAATCAGCTTTAACTCCCTTAAGCAGATCTTGGTGAATAATAGCTCTATTTATTTATTTATTTATCCAATTGAACAGAAGAAATGTGATTTAAAATAAAACAGAACATTGTATCTGTGACATTTAAAGTAATTGTGGGTGAGGGGAGGTAATACTGAACTGAAAAACTGCATTCAGCCTGACACCAAGTGTTCTCATTTGTTATTTGAAGTTAGACCTTTTCATTGTCTCTGTATTTAAATTCTTTTTTTTTTTGTTCCAGTGAAAAATCCTGTTTCAGAACAGAAAGCCAGTTTTGTTTTGAAAGCTTACCAAAAAAAGCCTCTGTCATTTTCCTTCGCTGAGACTAATCACCAAATGCGATCAGCATTTGCAAATAGGTTTGATTTCCCTCCTCTGCCCCAAATCTGCTACTGCTTCTTCTCTGTCTCCCTCTGTCATGGTCTGTTTTTTTTTTGGTGTGTGTGTGTGTTTCTCTTTTTTCCTTTTTTTTTAATGGTAGAAAATGAATTGACAATTACCTGAACACTTTTTGCCCTGCTCTGCTCATGAGGTTTCATTACCCAAGTGACTGACCTACTAGAATGATTAGATACAATGAAGCTTTCCTTCGGGATGGGGTTTCATACTTGCACTTTGTGATTGTTTGTCCAAAATATGATATTCACGGGAAGCAATATCTAACAATCTTTTCCCCACATACTCTCTCTTGAGTGTAGGAGCTTCCCAGACATCTTCTTATGTGATAAGGATCGTGATAAGCCATCTAGTTCATGCAGACAATGTGTAATAGTCCAAAAGATCATTAAAGCCTGAGAGGATAGGCAAAAGCTGCAAGATGCAAAGTTGGGAAAGCCTTCAAGCTTTCTTTTCCTAACAAGAAGTGTGCCAGATAAGAATTGCTGCTGCAGAACACTGATAAGAATTCCAGCAAGAATTCTTCTAAATTATAGAACTTCATAGCTCAGCAGGCTGTTTGCTGCCATCCTGAAGAGTGAGTGGCATGAGGAGATGGCTTCTGAAGACAAGTGGGAGAAAAAAAAAAAAAAACATGTTGCACAACATGTTGCAGGGAAACAACTTTAAAGTTTTAAGCTGATTTTTCACCATGCAAGCACATAATGTGCTTATTGCACATTATCACTTAATGTGAAAATCTACTGTGCTACACATCTATGTATCCAGTATTTGAGTAATTACTGTGGGTGTGACATTGCCATTACCTGTTAAGTCTTGGAGGTTCAAAACTGAGCAGGAGCTGTATGGCCACTGAAGAAAGCGATACCAAGAAGGGATCATGTTGGATTACATCCATCACTTTCAGTTTGATGTAATCTTAAATTTTTGCTTTTATATAAATTTTTATATAAATTCGAGCTCTTACAACTCTATCTGCCCCCTTCAAGGAGTGTGAGATTCAATACACGACTGTTGCTAGTGATATTTTTCTTTGTAATTGAGTATAATCTGAACCTGATGGAGTTTTGTTCTTGCTGTTTTTCTGCAGAGCTGTCATTCTGATTTGTTTGTGGGTTGATGTTGTTTTGGGGTTATTTTTGCTCTGTGTAATGATATCTGAATAACCTTGGTGCATACCATCTCCCCCACATAATCTGTAATATTGGCCATTCTGCAGTGCATTACTTCTAGAGATTTGACTGCAGTCCTGTCAGCCACACTGTTCAACCTGTCACTGGCCTCCTGCTGGTAAGACTGACAACACCAGACTCCGCACATCTTACATTCCAAAAGCGGGGAGGAAAGGGAAGAAAATGTCCCAGAGACATATTTCTTTTGTAGCATTTATTAAAATCAATCTTGCTCACCTGCAGGGTTTCTTTTTATTATTTTAAACATTTTTTCCCCCCACAGTCATTCTGCATTATCGTTCAATGTTAATAAAACTGGTTGCTTGCAGTGAGGAGGAAAAAAAATGCTTTTTATCAGGTGTGTATTAGCAGAACATGCTGAGTCCAATTGCTACGTCTTGCAGTTAGTCATTTGTTTCTTATGGCTCCTATCCCTCCTTCCAACATCTCACCTTCTGAAGCAAATGGATTTTGGGGAGAGAAGCCTGAACGCAGATGTCAAGCCCCGGAGTTGTGCAATTTTCAATTGGATGACACAGGATGTGCCTATTTCCTCAGGGCTTGGAGCTGACCCATTTCTAGGTTAGAAATTTCTGGACATGGATCCATTCTGATACCTCCAAGTTTCTGTGCCTTTGGTCACAATAACCAGCCCTCATAAATTGCTAGTGTCAGGTTCAGATTTAAACTGGAGGACAACAGCCATTAAATGGAAGCAGTTTCTAGAAGTATCTATGCTTCCCTCAATGCTTTTGTCTGGAAGGAGATTTTTTTTTGAAGTCTTCGGTAATAGAGGAGAGGCTTTCATTGGAAACAATCCATAAAGTTATCATTTGTTGAAGATACTGGCCCAAAGCAAATCACATACTCCTGTTCAAGTAATTAACTTGAACACTGCCCAGATGTGTGATATACACAGCAGAAATACTTGGACTTGGGTTATGCTTACTCTGTAGCATTCAGAGAGTGTGGAGAACTTAGTGTTTAGGGGAGAATTGGACTGATGCTGGAGAGAGTCTTGGAGGCAGGAAAGACAGAAAATCCTTGAGCAAGAAACTGCTTATCCCCATTGTGCTTAGATTCATCCCCAAAAGCAATACCTAGCACCTAGCACCAGAAAAAAAAAGGTTACATAATCTCCACCCATTAGTGGGAATCAAATAAGGATGTTGAAAATCTTTTGCAAGCATCAGCAAACACACAGAGGCTTTTCTGACAAGCAAGAAGTAAAGCTGAAATAGTTGTAGAGGAAATGAGCGCGTGGCTGGGTAGCATTATTATAGCATCAGTGGATGGGCTATGAGAAGCAGCATTTATAAATTTTGAACAGTTCAGATGGAAGGCTGGAGAATAGAATGATGATGTGGGTTCATCGTTTTCAAAGCTACAGACTTCCTGTCAGTCTTGTCCTGTCCTGCCCTTGTCCAGGGCAAGTGACTGATTTTACTTCATGTGAGTAAAAACACACCATAAACTTTAGAAATGAAGACAGCTGCTTTTCTGTTGCATATACCTCAAGAAGGAACTTCGGTTCAGGTTTCCCCTTAGAGCTGTTCCTCAGTCCTAAAATTAGTGCTGAATGTTCATCTCTTCTCTGTTGTTCTGAAGCAGTTTTCTGATGAACTATTTCTACTCTTCCCAAACTCAAATTCTCTTAGAAGGAGACTGAATCAGCATGCCCATCCTGCAGGCTAACTTTCCTGCTCCAGAATAGAACAGTCATCCTAAATTTTGCCTTTTCCTTCCCTCCTTACTGTTATAGTTCTTGTGCCTGCAGCATGGGCTGTCTTCTCAGGCTTCCGAACGATGTGACTGCACGGGACGTGGTTACTGCTGGTGCAAGGAGCTACGACATGCAGCTCTCCTCCTGGCCAAGGTTAAAACTGAGGCCTTGCATGTTGATGTTGATGTTGAGGACAAAAAAAAATTCCAAATATTGTCGTCTTTCCCAGGAGCATGCAGATTCTGCATAGTACAGTCATGGCCTTGTACTGTGCAAACAGGACTCAGGTGCCATACTTGCTCTGTATGGCAACTCAGACAAAGACTGTGTATCACAAAGAATGCATAAATCACTAAACACAACTCAGTAAAGGCATCAGAATCCGTATTTCTGTTAGAGCAACACTGTTGCTGTGAGCCTGCTAGCACTTTCTTTCATTGAGTGGCTGTAGAATTTGGTCTGGAGGAATGTCTACACAGAAAATTTGTTAAAAAACATATTGAGAGGAGCTTGAAAAATAAGACCCTTTTCTTACTGCAGTTTCATTTCCTCCGTTGGTGACTATGAATCATAGTTATAGCAGAGGCTGCTTCAATGAGGTTTCGAACCTGTCTTCCCAGACAGCAGCTAAACCAAAATGGCAGCAGTCCATGATGCAAAATATTCCATTAAGTTAAAGTGAGTCCACTCAGCTTTCATCTTGATAGTCTTAGCAACTTGCAGCACCTCAGAAACATGCCTGGTTGATGGAAGCTCCCTGGGTATGGCACACACATTCTGGGATTTCTCCCATACTGCAGGGCAGGAGACAGTCCAGTGAAGCAGAAAACATAATTTGCTTTGCTTAAAATCACCTCCTCCCAGTTGATTTTCTTTTTTCTTGTGAAGATTTTATTTGGGGAGGAGAATGGAGAAAGCAGTAGAAGGAGAATGAAAGGCAAAGATCTGCCATTTCAGGCAACTCAAACTTTAAAGACAACAATGATCTTATGCATGCAAGACTTTACAGAACCATCAGCTTTTCTCAACATGCCACTACCAATTAAGGGCAGAGCTATAAGCTCTGTACTTTGCAGTGGATTGCTGGACCACCTGGATTGCTGCTGCAGGAAAATATAACTGCTGAAATAGATCTAAGGGGAAAGTATTAAATGGCTAGGTTTTAATATCTGGCTGTATTATTTATATCCAGGTCTCACTGATTAAGAGAAAAGCACCTTCCATTTTAAAGGTCAGGAAATGCTATCCAACCTTAAATCAACTCCTTTATGCACATATTTGCATACCAGGTGATTACGTGACCATGTGCTATTCCTTCTGTGGGCACAGGAAATGTTCAGAGAACGAATAAGCAAAATGATGGATAAATGGGCAAGCTCCAAGGAGAGAAAAATTATCTGCTTAAGGAACTTCCATTCCTGTCTGTCTCAGAGTGCTGTGAAATTTTAGGAAACAAATTTACTCCTAAATGAGTCCTAAATCCATATTTTTTGGGGGGGGTCCAGAAGCCTCACTGGCAAAAGATTGATCCTTTATAATTGTTCACAATATTTAAGAATTTGTCTATCTATATATGAATTTTGTCCTTGATTTTAGAGAGCACCAACTGCTGAAGGCAATCCTCTAGAAAAAAAAAATCGATTTCCCCCCTTTTCTTCATTCTGTTTGAACCTCTACAACTTCCCTAATTCCTCCAGGGAACAATCTGCTTCCTTACAGAGCTACACTTGGTTTCAAAATTGACTTGAAAACAAGAAAACAAAAATCTGCCTTTCTTTTTCTTGTGTTCTAAAAGTTCTGACAAGGGCCTTTCTCTAGAGAGCCATCTTCTTCAATCTCTTTCTGTTTACTGTCACCTGCCAGCATTTTGTTCTGTATTAAGGAGACAGTAAGTTATCTGTGCTGCTTCCCCTTTTATTTTTTTTTTCCTTTCTAGCGGCTTCTTCCATCCACAGGCGCTAACCAGTTGGGCTGATAGGGATGGGCACAGTTCACTTTCTCTCTGTGAACACTGGGGTTTCTGCATACATTTGCAGTTTTTATTCCTTTGGTTTCCAGTTAGAATCATTAAAGAAAAAATGATGATTCCTTCAGTGTAAACTGGTGTTTCTTACAGGCTCAAATGAGAAATAGACTAAGTAACATAAGCGGAGGGGAAGGTAGCTGTCAAAAACAAAACTGATTTTTGATGCTTGCAAGTGAATTGGACTATGAATGTTACTCAAAGTAACAATGATGTCAGTGATGTGAAGAGATCGAGAAGAACTTTCTTTATTCCCTATGGGCATACTGAGTTAAAAGCTTGTCAGTTATGCTCTCCTACATGGTTTCCATACAATACAAATTATTATGTGAATGACCTATGCTAAAGCGTTTGGGGTCCAGGTTCTCAAAGGCAGTTAGGCAGTGAGTTCACATTCCTTAAATTCCACCTGAAGACTTCTGCTTAGTTTTTCTGCTTTCATGCCACTGATGTCCCCGGTGGAAATTAAGCTGTTTGAATACAAGGGCTGCTAGATGTAGCAAAATCTGGTGTTTAGCCTGATCCCTACTGACTATGCTGTTTACTTGGCTGCATACAGAACATTTGGAGATAAATCCAGCTGGCGAGTGGTCATGAGTGGTGTTCCACAGGGATCAGTGTTGGGGCTGGTCCTCTTTAATATCTTTATTGATGATCGGGATGCGGGGACTGAGTGCACCCTCAGCAAGTTTGCAGAGTGTCAGCTCGGAGGAAGAGCTGATCTGCTTGACGGCAGGAAGACTCTGCAGAGGGATCTGGACAGGCTGGATTTATGGGCTGAGGCCAGCTGTGTGAGGTTTAACAAGGCCAAGTTCAGGCTGTGTCCTGCACTTTGCTCACAACAATCCCATGCAATGCCACAGCCTTGGGGCAGAGTGACTTCAGAGCTACTTGTGAGAAAAGGATCTGGGTGTGTTGGTCGACAGCCAGTTGAACATGAGGCAACAGTGTGCCCAGGTGGCCAAGAAGGCCAATGGGCTCCTGGCTTGTATAAGGAACCAAGTACCCAGCAGGACCACAGAAGTGATCGTTCCCCTGTACTCGGTGCTGGTGAGTCGACACCTCGAATACTGTGTTCAGGGTTGGGCCCCTCACTACAGGAAGGACATGGAGGCACTGGAGCGTGTCCAAAGAAGGGCAATAAAGCTGGTGAAGGGGATGGAGCACAGATGAGGAGAAGCTGAAGGAGCTGGGATTGTATAGTCTGGAGAAGAGGAAGCTCGGGGAGACCTTATCACTGTCTACAACTACCTGAAAGGAGGCTGTAATAAGGCAGGAGTCAGTCTCTTCTCCAAAATGACTACCAATAGGACAATAGGAAATGGCCTAAATTTGCGCTGGGGACATTTAGGTTAGATACTAGGAAAAAAATTCTACATAGAAGGAGTGGTGAAGCATTGGAACAGACTGCCCAGCTAAGTAGCAAAGTCACTGTCCCCGGTGGTGTTCAGGAAACATATAGATGAGGCACTTAAGGACATAGTTTATCAGGTGTGGTAGTGGTGGGTTTACAGTTGGACTTGATGATCTTGAAGATCCAAGGTTCTGTTCCATTCTATTTGTATTATTTCAGGGATCTTTTAGTTACCTGTGTAGTTTTTTCCCTTTCACTCTTTTATTCTATACTGGTGAAAGATTGAAGGCCGTGACTGTGTGCAGTGTATCACACAAGACCTTTCTCTACGAGATATTCATTGTTAGTCTGTGGTAGGAACCCCTTATTTCTTCTGGAGTTCTCTATTAAATTATGTGGACATTTAATTAGACAGACTTAATCCAATTTTAAATATCCACATGACTTCGGCAATCACTGTTCAGTCTTGCGCAACTTCCTTCTGCCTAGGATACATTCTTTGTACCTGATGAGGATCATGATACTGAAACATACACATGCCCACAAAAGATTTTTCAGTCACATTTTAAACATGTCAATGCTGAAATGTTTTAAGACCTCAGACAATAGGTGTTTCACTGAAATAAAGAGTGATATCAAAATACTGACTCATTTCCCCACCAAACATACGTATTTGCTAGTCGTGCTTCCTCATGTGGCTAGAGGTAAGCCTGCTCTCTGGAGTGTCTGTCTGGGTATCAGATCTTTTCTGCAGCCTACCTTTCTGAGAGCTGACACCTGTGTTCAGTTGCCATCAGCTTGAAAGCTGTGTTGCTTCTCTGTGTCACCACAGTAATTCATTTGTAGGCTGGCTTTGTAGGGACTTCTTCTGCAGTACATGCAAGCTCAAAAGCCTAACAAAAAGTTTCAGGACTAACTGTTCAAATCAGACAACAAATGTAGGTGAGGAACCTGTATGCTTTTCCCTGCTTTTATTCTGTGAAATAGTCAGTGATTCTTCCCATTATGACTTTCCCCTTGGAAGAAAGTATGTGTGGAGTCTCTTTCTTAGTCAACATTTTTTTTTTCATTGTTCTCCTTGCAGTTCCCCAGCTTGCTTGCTCTAAAAATCTTTTCTGAGGCTAGTGTCCTTATGTTCCCCTGTATAAGGATTTTCTCCTTTCCCAGAGATGATCTGAGCAGAACTGCTTTATTCGTAATCAAACATCATCCTTTGCATAATCATATCACAACTTCTGATAGAAACCATTTAAGAAATCACAGACAGTAGGACGTAAGCTGTTCTACAAAAGCCTTTTACACATAAATGTTTTACTAGGGAAAGTCCTAGCTGTTGAAATAATGGAAGAGAACTCTCCAGATAATCCATGAGTGATAATCACTTGAGTGATTTCTTGGGTTCATACTGGCAGTCATCTGAAGCATTTATCTCCTTATTAGCTTTGCTTCTAAACCTTGAGGACACTATGTCACTGAATAACCTCTGGGCTCATTGGCCACATTCTCTTTGAAGCTGTTGTTAAAGAAGATGGGCATTTAATAACATTTATTTGAAGGGGAAAGTCATATCACCTTCACTTAGCAGGAGTCTAAAGCTCAGTTTTGTGTTCTCTGAAGGCATAGAATATGCACTGGGACTCAGTATCATGTTTGTTGAAGAAAAGTTTACATGTGAGGCAAGTCACGAGGCTTGGAGTTCTCAGCTGAAAAGCTTTTAGTACCTGTTTATCTTATATCTGGCTTAGTGATATACTATTTTAAGGCTTTTCTGCTCTGGTAAATCTCATTTCAGTGTTAAAATGATACTGGCTCTGAAATGTTATTCCATGGTGCCCTATTTAGCTCCAGGTCACTTATATTTTGTCAATCAATCCTACAGTGTTAGTTATTTATCTATCACTTAATAACCATACTGCAGAGAATGATTTATCTGGCATAGCATGGTAATTTGTACTATAATTTCACCCCTGCTGCTACAGACTTGCATTCTGTTACAGCAATGATTGAGGAAAATTAAGATTCCTAGGTCACACTTTGGACTCAATGTTTTCTGCCTTTCATAATCTCATTTCACTTCATCATCTTTTATTGAAGAAGAGTTTCATCTAGAAATGTGAGAACTGGTAAAAATTGCCCGTGTTGCCCATTAGAGCACAGTTCATGAAGATACAGGAAGTGAGATTGTGTGGTCTTAAAATGGGCGCAGGAGAATCTTATGACATCAAAGATGAACTCATTGTAAAGACTTCACAACTAATTTCTTGGTGTATTTTATGACCTTAACTTGACTCTCACTTCTCTTAGAAATGTAAATAAAATATGTTTATTACATTTATGTCCCCTCTCCCACAAAGTCTAGCAAACTTCAGCAGAAGTCATGAACATAATCCAATCTTATTACACATTAATCTGCACTAATTTGGGACCCATATCTTGAGAGTAGGCCTAAGAATTAGGTTTAGAAGAAGGAGAAATCCAACAAGATCAACTGATGTGGTGTTGCAAAGGGCAGTAGAAACAAATTTGAAAGCTGCACCAAGATTGCTCCCAGGCCAATATTTTCCTTCTGCCTTGGAAGGGTGAACTTTGGTCTCAGATGGAGGCACAGACTGAGAATGGGACTAGGACAAGGGTTGGAGTTAGATGAGTTAGAAACTATATAGCTCCATGTGGCACATATAGCCTCAAAGGGCATGTCAAAGAAAGTGTGGGGCTACACTTCAGTTTCCTTCCAGGGCATTTCTTTATTTTGTAGTGGGCGATGATATAGCTCCTAGGCTGAGGTTTCTTTTTAGGTTGAGGCTATGATTAGGGTTCGGGTTAGGGGTAGCATTCAAAGAATGAGAAACCCTATAGCCCCATGTGGAGTGGGATTTCTAAGCGCATGCAAAAGTGATTCCAGGGATTTGATACAGAACTATTTCTGCCTTCCTATTATTTATATACTTATTTTTAGAATGGAATATTTTCTCTGGAGAGTTGTTTCTGGAGAAATTGTAGAGCACCTAGTGAATATCATCTGCTTATTTGGTGTTGACACTAAGCTCCCACCTCTGTTTACTGAGACAGATCTTTCTCTGTTTCCTGCCATGTTTACCTCAGCTGTGCTTCTGCATTGCATCACAACTTTGCAATAGA
Source organism: Tinamus guttatus (assembly GCF_000705375.1). The sequence continues at coordinate 73,561 of NW_010584963.1, read as the reverse complement.
AGATTGTCCTCCTCATCATTTTTTTTTCTTTCTAAACAGCATTTTATCTAAGCTTGATTAATAGATATTTCAAACTGGTACCTCAGTTCTAATTCTCAGAAGTTACTTATATAAGACTAGGGAGTTCAGCTGGGAAGTGTATGTTTTTGTTTAACAAGATACCTGTGAGGCAGGTAGCTTTTAACAAATACAGGTGTGGTGAACCTACGGTTTGAATTATGTTTTTTTTTTTTTTTTAATTTGTAGCTAATAAATAACATTGCACTCACAAACTAGCTGACTTTTTATGATCACGATCTGAGAGAATCTTTCTGGAAACAGTTCTGAGCTCATAAGGGCGACTTGTCTATATGATAAATGAATCAAGAGAAAATATTAGGCAGAAAATCGAGACAGGAGAACCACAGGTATCAATAAATGCAGTTTCTTAGAGATTAATAACTCTCTGGTAATTTGGACATGTAGTTTAGGTTCTACCTGTGAAAAAG
>NW_010584963.1:38949-67150 GCF_000705375.1 Tinamus guttatus | reverse complement strand
TGCTGACTGGCTCATTTGGGAATGTATGCTACAAACTGTGCGAGGTAACTTAATGAAAATAATGAATGTTTTTTTTTTCTTTTTTTTAAAAAAAACATGATTTCACAAGAAAACAAGTCTTATACAAGCACACTGCCTGAGTGCATTATCTTGCATGAGGTTGTTTCTGACAACTTTTGAACCTATTGGCTACTTTCAAGCAAATTTGACAGATAACTGGAGGTGAAGAAATTAGGTTTTTTTGTTGTTGTTGTATTTTTTGAGAAAATCGACAAAGAACCTCTTTCTGTCCTTATCAGTAGAAAGAATTATAATTTCACCTTTCACTGTTTTGATTTATTAATTTTGCAGCTCAAAAAATATTTGTTTCATTTCTCATCTCTTCTCCTTTTTCACATGGGAGTTCCCTACTGAAGCACTGATTTGCTCTGAACTGTTTGTGGGCATAGTTCTTCCTTACTTTCCATTTAAGTATCACCTATAGTCTTGGGTTTGTAACCACTAGACATGGACTTCATCTTTGGACTATTTTGCTATATTGAGTAATCACTGGCAAAGGGAGCAAATGTGCGGGAATGGAAAACTTGAAACATTCTAGTTTTAGTTGTAGTTCCTAGACTGAAGAACCTAGCATTATGCATTGTGTAAACTCTTAGTGAATTTCTAGGCTAAACAAAGAGGAAGGAAGGGAAACTGAGGCATTGTGTTTGCTCAGTTATTCAGAAGACTAGTGATAAGAAGTAGGATTTAAATCCTGGTGTCTAACCTGAGCTGTATCCTTTAACTCTACAGACTTCTTTTTCTCAGTTCTAGTTTATTGCTCTTGAGAACAAGCTGATGTCAGAATTGTAACTATAAAGAGACTATCTCTATTTTTTTTCCTCCTGCTGTTGAAATAATTTCCTGTCTTAGCTGGTTAACCTTTCCTACTCATTTCTATTTTCATGTAATTTCTTATTATAGTTGCAAGTTAATCACAAATCTATTGAGAGACTTCTCTCTAATCTAGCAGCCTTCGTTTACTTTCTGTGTCATTTAGAACAGTTGTGCCATGGTTAAGAGTGTCCAATTACATTCTCTGCAGGAGGAAAAAAAAAGAGATCAGCAGCCTACGATTTCAGCTGAAGATATCATCAAATGGGAAAACAAATTAGGTGCCTAAAAATAAAATTAAGGATAAAGATTCACATGCCAGATTTGCTTGTACTCAGTGACACAGAATGACTGGTCAGGTAATTGCTAAACTTTTTTCCTAAAGAAGAAAGAAGAGGGGTGATTTTTTTAACCTTTTCTAAACCAGAGAAAGGGAGGTACCTTGTGGAATCCATATAGATAATTCATTTTAGAGTGTCTACCACTCCTGCATCTTAAATCTCATCATGTGGTTGCTTTCATGGAGGAAAACAGGATATTTCTTTGCCTCAATCAATAGATTCAGATCATAATATGAAAATGATAAAGATCCTATCTTCTGTATAGGAATGTCAGGGGAGCACAGATATAACACACTGATTTACATGTACTTTTGCTTGTATGCTTTTTTCCTTTCTTACTTTCCTTCTTCCCTCCTTTCTTCCTTTATTTCTTCTATCTGTCTCTCTGTCCACACACCCATTCATCACTTCATAGGGATCTAAATCATACCAAATCATACTTTGAAATAGATCTGTTTTCTTCCAGTCAGCTATCTAAACTTCTGGATGTGAATCGGTGTGCTGAAAACTCCTCAGTAAGGGAAAACATTACCTGGAGATTCGTGGTTTAAAATGTAGGCTTGGATACATAATATTTACTTGTACTTTTCTATATTTTAAAAATACATAAATAGTTATAAACACCAAACCAACTATGCACATAATCACTTCAATCTGGCACTGCCTAATATTAGGGATTTTTTTCAGAACTTAATAACTGCACTGTGAATGATCTTTAGCAATAAGGCTTCTCCTTTCTGAGCACGTCACTAGATTATCAAACACTAGGCAACTAAAACAAGCAATTCTGCAGGTATAGCGAAAATGAATAAAAGTCTCTGTCTAGTTGTCCAAATAATTAAATTTCTCCTAGAGAAAATAAGAAAAGATATCCCATTCACGAATGCTTGATGGAAGTGAATTTGACAGAAGAGCAGCTCTTTATAGCTGAACTTCAGATATTATTAATCTATCAAGCTCTCCAAACAGTCAAGGAATCAAATTCTTCCCAGAAACCCTCCGTTGTATCCAGTGGGCAAAACCAGACATAAGGTGAACCATGCTGTCAAATATCAGTCCCTATAACTTGTCTGCCATAAATATTCCCTAACAGTAAATATAATAGAGTAATTTTGTAGACACCAGATTGATTAAAATTACAAACTACAGTTTAGAGCTGGAAATTCGGCACTTGAAGCAGCCTAAGCTGGGATTCATTGCCCAAGTTACCATGGCATCTTCTGAACTCATAAAAAGCAAAAAAGCCCTGCAGTATAATTGAGCCTTTAAAGGGAAAATCTGTCCTCAATTCAAAAGTAATAAAAGGTCAATCTGTTTCAGGCCTGTGTGGCTTGAAATTCTTCTGGATGAACCGAAGGCAGGTTGTCTGTTCATGCATGTGTGTGTGCTTCGCTTTTTAACATGTCCATACCCCACTTATCCATACCCCATCTAGAGCACTTATATGAAGGTGTAAATAAAAGAGGCTTGATGACTCATTGCACAGAAACAACAACTATGCTCTTTTACAGGCAGGAACCCAGCTGCTATCCACCTACCCTTGATTTGGCTCAATATATCCTGTCTGGGTGGATGGCATTGTCTTGCCTCATTTCTCTGTGCTAACGGGCTTTTGGAACAGGGAAGAGAAGAAATGAGACAAACAATTTTGAAAATACCATTGCAAGAGTAAAAGATAAATATTCCAAAAGCTCAGTTGCTCAGTTGCTGTGCATCAATCTCTTAAAGTCAAAAATCAGTGGCCTAATGTATGCATCTCCTCACTTCGGCAGCTTGCTGTGACCTGTATTAGAGGTGGGGAAATACTAGTGAACCTTTTCTACAAATGTGGGAGGCTCTGGGAGCTGCACAATGGCAAGAGGGAGTAGGTAGCCAGAGGACAGACTCCAGACAATGCCTACCAGGTGTGACACCTGGCCTGGGGACAGACCATGGGGGAAGAACATCTCCCCACAAGCAACTGACTTTAGTGCACTTGCTCAGGAGACCATTTATATATATTTATATGTGTGTATATACGTGTGTGTGTGTGTGTGTATATATATATATATATACACACGTGTATATACATATATATGCACATACATGTGAATATTATGCAAAAATATCATTGCCGACTAAAGCACTATGGATGATAAACAAAAAGGAGATGAAGCCAAATACAGATAAACCCTGGCTCTTTCCACATCATCTGTGAGAGATTTGTTTATTACCAGGGACAGGGGAGGCAGGAAGGCAAAATTACAGTCTTCTCAAGATAATGCTTTGGAAGGTCTTATGCAGAACTCAGTTTCTTACTACACTGAGGAGAACAAAGCTCTAAATAAGGAAATTGTGCTCTCTCTAATATCCTAAAATCTTGGAGTACTGTTTTCTGGGGATTCCACATTTATCTTAAAGTAGGAATTAAATTTGAGTAGTTTATTCTGGGTTACACTAGCATATCCTGATATACACCAGGTTTAGGTTTGAGAAAATATATGTCAGTGTTCCAGACCCAGATAACTGTTTCTGTCACTAGATCCTTGTTCCTTCACTGTGCATGCTTTGATTTTTTTTTTTCCACATCCATAGGTATATCTATACCAGGATATTCTTATAGGAAGACCTGATTTTCATCAGTCCTCCAAAACTGGGACTGAAGAATTTATGATAATTCTCCTATAGTTCCTGCCTAGCCTAATAAATATGGACTAGGAGGCTGTGCAATCTGCTGTAACATTGGTGTACAGTTTAAACACTCGTCATGGTGTAAATATTCCTAAATAGAACTCCATGGTAATCTAATACAATACTATGATCTGCAATATGGTAATTACAACTGTGACTTGACTCATTAATTTTGGTAACAGTTGTTAAGCAGCTCATTAGGTGGGTATCGAACAGCAGACGTCAATCTGGGAAGCCTCTCAAAACCTTCCAATATTTTTCTTTTCACAGCAAGGAGCATGGCAAATAAAGAGGGGAGGTTGGACTTAGGAACTTCGAAGCTGTTGTGTTCTGGGCACTTGCTGATCTTGGCAAATATTCTGCTAGTTCCATGGGCAAAGAATTAAGCAGAAAAATATGATCTTGTATAACATCTCAACTGTTGACCTTGAAAAATTCCCCTCAGGTTGCTTAGATCGCCTGTATTTTAGCATATCCTATCTTCCACTCACAAACAACAGGGTTAAGGGATCACATATATGATTACATGAAACTGTGCCTCTAGTTGCTCATTTTGTGTTACACTTGCATGTGATTTGATGTTCAAATGGGGTGGTTTTGGATACTGATTCCTATTTGTTCAGCTATAGTATGTTGGTTGAAAATAAGTAAGCACTGATTCTTCTTCCTATTTCCATACCCTGGTACAAGTTCATAACATTCCTATAAATAATTTTGAACAAGATCACAAAATGCACAGACCTGTAAATTAAAAATGTCAATGGCAAGGCACGATGCTTAACATCTCCATTAACATATAGTTTAATTTCCTTCTTTCTGCATATTTCATCAATTTGCTGTTTGGTTCTGAGAGAAATGGTGTGGCCAAAAGTGGACGGTGCTGTCCAGTCATCCCTCATGTCATGAATTAGATTTTGCTTCATGTATTCAGATTTTCAACCTTTTTTCTGAGCTGATTCTTGAGCAGATTTCTCAAGAGAATTTGAATAAACTGCTTTGAAGCTTTCTACGAACAGGAACACCACTAATATACACATATGGGGCCAAGTTCAGCCACAGTATAGGCAGATTTGCATATAGTTTAATCAGTTTAATCTTCTAACTGATTGAAGTCTGAAAGTTGTCAAACTTGTCACCTTTCTCGTCCACAAAACCTTTCCAGCCAGGCACAGAAGTGTCAAGATCAGTATCAGACTGCAGCATTAAGGGAAAAGCTGGAGCTATTCTAAACTTATTGGTAAAATCTCCCTGTCAAACTCTGCAGTGCTCCAACAAGAATACAGAGTTGGGAGCAAAGAAGCTAAATAATGTCTCCTGCCCCAAATACACCTGTCTCCATAAAGGTCAATGCATTTTCCCTCCTGTTTGTGGCCATGAGTGAAGCTTTATCTCCAGAGAATGAAGACCATCACTGTTTAGGGCTGTTTCAAAGTAAAGGTGTTTTACACCTGACAGCCTGTCCCTAATTTGCAAAAGCTAAGTCTGCTTTCTCATTTGTGGCCCCCTTTCCTCATACCTTTCTTTCCCCAGAGTATCAGTCCCAGTCCCTTCTTCTACCATATAAATGCTTTTCTGCTGAGTAAATGACAATATCCTGATATGGAGATCAATTAAATCGATGGTAAAAAATTGCTGCCTTCTGGACACTTAAGTATTTATATCACCTGAGTGAGTGAATGCATTAAATAGTGCTTTTCTTTCACTCTATTTCTTTACTATCCTTTCATCATCCTCACTTTGTTCTTGATAGACAGCAATGCTGAATAACACTGTAGATCCTGTACTGGTAGGAGATGGAGTAAAAACACGGAATTTGAGTGACATGCACGAAGATGTTCACGTCAGACTTCAGCTTAGCTTACAGATGAGAGACAGAAACTCCTTATTGAGATTTTCCCAAGATATATTGTGCTGAATCTTTGGAAGCTGACCTTAAAGGAAGTTCCCAGTCCCTTGCTCTTTGTGTTGTAGAGAACAGACATGAAGGGTAAATCTCCTGTCCACAGCAACAATGTCTCTTAAAATCTTCTCTTAACATCTTCCCCTCCCTCACAGAATTTATGCTGGCTCTTAAATAATTATATTGCAAATAACACAATCCAAATGGTAGGGTGTTTTTTCCTGACTGACTCTCTACTATTCAGTCACATATGGAATATCACTTTTAAAAGCCTGGTTTTCTCCTGCAGAACACAATCTGCCTGCAGTTGAAAACAAGCCTTCTCCCTTGGGCCACCCTCAGTCTGGAACAGCCCTTTTTGTCTCTGACTAGCTAAGCATCCGTCCATATTCAAATCTTACTGGAAAAATTCTCCTCCTCTTCTCTTTAAATTTAATTCTGTAAAATCAGTTTTAGTAGGATACTGATTATATGAAAAAAACTACAGTCCGATTCACCTCCCCTAATGTAAGCTATCTAAAAATTGATTGTCTGTTACACGTTAACTGTCCAAGTTCCTTCTGCAGTCAATGGAAAGATGGATGATTTACCCCATCCCAGATAAGTATTAGAGGACAAATCACCAGGTTATATAGGGGCTAGTTAATACTGTGAAGAAGTCTGCTCCCTCTGACTTAATTATATAACTAAGGTCCCAGTATATCTCAAGGTCAGTCTGGAACTAATTTCTGACAGTCCACCTGGTTTCTCAGAACACAACGAATACTACCTTGTGTTAAGGAAGGTCCTGAACTCATCCCTTCCTATGTGGGATAAGCAAGTTATTTTTTGCCTATTCAATGTTTTCATGCATCTCTGCAAAGAGGAACTGCTTCAGCAAACTCTTATCAAAGTCCTGTAAAAGCGGTGACATAGTTTAAGTGATAGCAAAAGGGCAAGCACTTAACTGATCTTCAAAAGTATTACTAGCGCTCACTTCTCTGCCTATATTCTTTTGCATCACTCACTGTCATAGATTTTTAAAGGAGAGCTCTTCTGCTCTTTCAGATCCACTGTCTTTGCTGCACTGAGATATTTTTTAGGGATAGGAACTTTAGCGAAAATTTCTTTTTGTCGGTTCTTTGCTTCTTTGCCCTGTGATCATCCAGCTCCTGGATCGCCGCTCTGCCCCAAATGCACCAGAAAAGCTTGTGTTTATATGATAGGCAAACATATAAAAATGCTTCAAAGAAGTCCACCACTGTCTTCTTCAGAGATTCAAAATCTTTGAAAATACAAGGCTGTTGACTACTGTTTGATACAGGACCAGTGTGCCATGATCCTATACTGGGGTACTTCCAGTGTGTACATGAGCCAGGGCTTCCACGTCGGAGGGGGTGCACCCTGGACAGAGTTATCAAATGTCTGTAGTATCAGAAAGGAAGGGAAAAGGGAGAATGATGCAAGTCCTTCAAAGTGTTTGTTTTTCCTCAGATCTCACATGTAACGTTCATATTCCTTTCCAATGAGGCAGATAACTGCCTAGTGAGCAAAGGAAGCTGCCTAAGTAAAGTTTTTTTCTACCTCTTTTGCTAAACCCAGTCCCCAAAGTATCTGTTATAGCACATTTTATTTTGGAATTTCATTTTCTTTCTTTCTTTTTCCCCTGTGAAATTCTTCATGAGACATGACATTTTTTCTCCCCTCTAGATATGGTCACATTCCAGAGGTGATTTTTCCAAAAATTCTTTCCAGCTATTGGTGAGTTACTGGAGAAAGAGGATAAGGAGAGAAAAAATTTGGAATAAATTTTGATTTGAGGAAGGGGATTCTATTAGGTATTCTTTATATTTAAACAGTTCCCTAATACAGAGGTGCAGAGTTTTGGGGGGGGTTTTTTGTTGGTTGGTTAGCTGGGGTTTTTTTTAAAGCCACTTCTTCATATAAAGAGAAATAAATTGAATTTTCTCATAAATTAGGTATATTCTGTGAGGTTACTTGGTTATGAGTCACTTGCTATAATCAATAATTCTGTTCCATCATCATACTATAACCATATTGCCTAGGCTTAAAGGGCTAACAAAATCCACATCTGTTATGAGCTATTGTCTCATTCTTTCTCTTGCAAGCTACTTTTTTACGTGTGTCAAGTCTCATCCGTGGGGGAAGTATAATTTAGAAGATCAGTAATGGGATGTGGAACGTTTCACCTTCAGGTCACTTGTTTGAATCTAACCCCGAACCAGTAGTGATTGAAAATCATTGCCATCTGATTGCTTTCTTTTGGTGGTCTAATGGATATGAACCAATGGTCCTAATCTAGAGCAAAAAAGACATGAGTCCATATCAAAAATCTTCCTTCAGATTGTAGTTAGCCTCTTTGCACTCTCAGCAGAGAGAGAAATAGGTGGAATGGGTGAGAGTAAGTGAATTGCATTACCCCCTTGACCTGGAGGCAGCCTTTTCATGTAAGTGAGATGTACTGGCACTGTTATGCAGAAACTTTTACTGCCTGCAAGACAGTCTCTACAGATAGATAGCAAACCAAACCTCCAAGTCAGCTGAAGTCACAATTTTCCTGAATGCTAAGGTTTCCAAGAGAGATGAAGTATTTTATGAGTGACTCTCTAACCCATAGTACCAATCAAGAAAAAAAATTATCAAAGATTGAAGGATCCTAAAAAAACTAAAAAGCATGTATGAAGAGTGAAAGAGGATAGGAGAAGATGGTCCTCCCAAACAGGAGGAACAAAAAATATTTAAACCGTGAAGTTATTAGCCGAGAAATCTTTACTTGACTTAATACAGCACGGCACAAACAGTGACAAAAAAACCCACCCTTCAGAACTGTCTTTCTAGTGCAGAATCTAGCTGCTGTTACTAAGGCTGTTTTACTATGATCCTTCCCTTAACTTCCCTTCACTTTCTCCTATTGAACTGAACTATGGGGTTGGGTCCTAGACAATATCTGTAAGTCAAAAGGAACGGCTCCTGGAGGAGCATTTCCATATGTACACCAGGGAGGAAGAATAGTTATTTTTGAAAGAGGCTGTTGGGGATCTATGCGCTTGTTTTGAGAATAAGTCATCTTCTTTTCTGTTCATTCAATTAGTTTAGGGCGATCCACAAGAGATATATGTGTACAGCTGAAAGCAGATGGCCATGCATGCTGTGTCACCCTCCCTGTGACTTGTCATGGAGGAGACACCTTAAGTCCTGAAGCTACAAAGCCACACTGGAGAACTGGTCTCCAGTTCTCATTTTACAGGCCTGTTTGTTTCCTCAGGACAGTAGAACAGTCAGACAGTGTGAGTATGTACAATAACTGTTATGTTGATGTTGGTGGTTCATGTGGAAGAAGAAAGGGTTCTTTATTAGTCACTGTAAAACCCAGGGTGTTCTTAATTCTTGGCCTGATATGCTTGGGTAAAATCCTTCTGAATCAGTATGACTAGAGACAAAGTTAAAAGCTGAGATAAAGGCTTCAATATTTAGTCCCACATACATATGTATATATGTGTACACACACATATATACACACATTTATATTTCATTAATATATATATTTGTAATGTAGGTCCTCTCATCTTAGTACAGAGCAGTATTCAATACCAATTCAGGAGAGAGAAAACAATGGGAAAAAATAGGCCTGTGCTGCTTCCTTCCAGGAGCCAGTAAGAATAATGTCTTAGATTATAAGAAAGGGCAATAGCAATATCACCACTGCAAAGAACAAGTAGCAACTTCTTGCTGCTTTATCACTGACTTTTTTGCCAATTTAAGATCAAGATCTTAGAAAGAATTACATTCTGTCTTAGGAAGAACTGACAGAAACACATTTTCAATTACCAGTGGGTGACAACAGAACAACAATGTTGGTAGTTTTTTAAACAAGGTTGTTTCTTGGTTTACAGAGGTGACTATTTATAAATGACTGAACATGATTCTCTTACAAATGATCTTATTTTTAAAAATGAAATACCCTTATTGCAGGAATGGAGATGTTCAATTTATATCATACGTTATTTTTAAAGGGCAAAGAGTCTGTGTGAAAAAAAGTTCCAATAAAAATATTTTGAACTGATCAATTCTTTAAATAAAAATCTGCCTTTTGGGTTTCTCCTGGTAGACCTTTACATGGACACAATCCTGCTAGTCTTTAATGACCCCCATCTGGTTCTGTCTTGTGCAAACAGGGCCTTAAAACAGAGCATGTTGCAGCCTGTAAATTACAAGGAAGAACAATGCTTTCCTGTGCAGCCATACAAACCAGCAGGGACATAAGCTTGCTTACAGGTAACAGATATTAGGATGGTGTCGTTAATGAGAATAAAGAAATCCCACACCTATTCAGTGCTCTGAAATGCATGTATTTAGTGAGCTAAGCAGGAAGGAAGAAAAGCCGAGGTCTTGTTTCTTAGTGATTATAATGAAGAAAGAAGCTTTGCTAAACTATTCCCACTTAAATATTTATCTGATTTGGGCTTTGTCAGTATAAGAAATTGAATTGTACAGTAAGCTGCCCTGGAACAAGCACCATTCTGATGTCTAAACACAGTTCAGCAGTGCTGGAAAGGAATACATTAAATTGATGCACATGAGACAGAAAGCAATTAAAATGGCATGACAATATGACTTCCACCAAATGGGGCACTTGTGAAGATGTAAAACTGTTAATGTATAAATTACATCAAAGTAACAGCCTTTGTTATGTAAGGGAGTCACTTAAAAGTGGCTGGCAGATGGATAGTGGTAAAGCAATGGAGTTTGTGACAGATACCTCTTTTTATTTTGATTGATGTTGATATCACCCCAAATGTGGCTAACATCAATATGGTAGCTACATCCATTTCTATTAGGATGATCAAGACCCTGGAAAATGCTAGTCCTTTTTGGTACTTATTGTTTTTTTTTTTTTTACAAGTCTGGCAGTGTCATGGTCATGTATATATGCTCTGAAGACCAAAATAGAAAGGTTGACAGATCTGTTGAAATCTCTGGGCAAGGACAAAAGGGTTGCAGGGAGTATTCTGATGCTGAAGTCTGTCACTGAGCACTCATCCTGGAAGATTACGCAGGGTAATGGACTTATTGTTGATGGAGGGTTTTAAATACCAAAGTATCTCTTGGGAAAGTAGTATGGTAGCACATACCCTATGTTCAAAAAACTTGTCAGCAGTTCATGAATGAAAGGCTGCTTGGGAAGAACAGTTGTAAAAAAAACAGAGGTCACAGTTTTTAGAAATAAAAAGAAGGAGAAAGCAGAATAAAAACAGCGGACTCCAAAAAAAACCCATGAGCTCAGGAAAAAAAAAATGTAGCATGGTATAATCTACAAAAGAGTGGTCTCCCATGGGGAAAAAAAAAAAGCTTGTTTCAAAGAGGAATGGAATAAGCAGTGTTTCATATCCTCTATTGGTAGGACAGGGGAAATGAATTTAAAGTACACCAAAGAAGATTAAAATGACATGTTATGGGGACGATTTTAGCTATGAAGGCAGTTAATCTCAGGAATAGATTGTTTAGGGAGGATGCGGAGTTTCATTTTTTGTGTGGCTTCCAAGAACAGGTTAGATAATGCACTATGGACACTTTCAGGACAGCTGATCCTGCATGGAGGAAATAGAGTGGACTAAGTTTTTGCTGCTGTGAGAGAAGGCACTTACTTTTCTTTTAAGAAAAAAAATGGAATTTGAGAATTAAGCTCAAATACCAACCTTCTTGAAAAAACGTTATTGACATAAAGAACTTTTTTTTTGTTCAAAAATTTTCCTAACAACTTCCTCATTTTGGGGATTGAAAATTTTGTCTACAAAAACTGTCCCACATTCTATTTTTCTTCCAGATTCTCATAATTTCAGGATTTCAAAACCATCTAATTTTGGTTGCTTGTCTTTCTTATATAAATAGTTTTTGCTTCATAGCTTTTTCACACACCAACTGTATTTTAAGCTTTGCCAAAAGGGTCACTTTTCTTTTCTGTCTTGCTCTTTCCATGTTTTTCTTAATCCACCAAATGTTATATATTAGTCTAGCAAAATGAGTCTTTTAGGTTGGTTAGCTGTTTACAAAATGTCCCTATAAAGTGTTTTGATTTCACTGAATCTGAAAAATTTGAAGAAACTAAATCTTAGTGGGATTTTAAAAAAACAAAACAAAACAAAACAGTAAACCATATATAAAATCTAGATGGGTATTTTGCCCTGTAATTGGACTTGTAGAGTATGTGCTTTATAGCTTTTGGTAATGGGAAAACAAATATTGCAAGGTGGTCAGTAGCAGGAAGGATGTAAGATAAGACATATAATGTAAAAATTCCCTTCTTTATGAAGAAGAATGCATAATCCCAGAAAGTATAATATATCAGTTTTTCTTCATGGTATTCCTAGGGCTCATTCTGTTTCAGTATTGTGATTGCTCCCGAGAAAACTCTGCATATATCAGATAATACTGAAAATCACAGCAATTGAAGGGTTTTTCATTTAAAACCCACAACCTTAATACTGACACATTCATGCCAATTTTGCTTTTCTTAATTTTGCAGCAAGATCTATTCCAAAAGGATTGAAATGTTTAATTTTCCTCTAGACTGGTCATATCCATATCAGCTTGTAGAAAAAGCTGGTCTACTTGTGGACATAACATTGAGAGCAATAGGGGTTTATCTTCTCTCCACAATCTGTATGCTCCCTGTTCATTCGGGGGAATATGAAACACTTTTCTGGCAAAAGCAGTGTTCCTGAATTTCCTCTGTTTAGGAAAGAATATACAATTGCAGTAGGACAACTAGTTCAAATAAATACTTCATGATCCAGAAACCTGGACTATCACTTAGCAGAGAAATACCAGAAGAATTCTTTTTCCAGTACTATTTCCATAATCCCATTTCTAGATCAAGATGGAACAAGACACGCAGGAAGTACTTTACAGTAATGCAGAGGAGTCTTGGGAAGAGAATGGGTTTTATATAAACTTTATAGAAGGCTTAGTTACCAGATTACTAGAAAACCCTGCATAAATTTTCATCAGTGATTTGTTGTAGACAATGATCTGTGGTTAAATGCCTTCTGTAATATTTGTTAAGTATATTTTATTATATAAAAGCCAAACACATCTACAGCTAATTTGGTGAACAAGTTTGCTAGAATGCCAAATGCTTTGCATATCCTGTGGAGAAAGCAGATTAAAACAGAATAACCACTGAAGGCATCATAACACCTTGATTGCTGTTCTATTAAATGGTCAAGTACATCAGTTATATGCGCTTGCAAAGACTTCCCATATCAGAGAATTTGGAAGTGTCTTTACAATGAAGGCTCCCATTACAACCAGCTCCCATTACTTTACAAGGAGGAGTCTCCCATGTGTAAGGAGTGGACACCATAATAAAACGACGACTTTAAAATTTAGCTAAACCCATATTTCTGTCTTTAAAATAATGTGAAAGGAATTTTTAAATGGTGCATTATCGGCTAGGTCCTAAACTGTGTTCCTAAACAATGCTGTAGTGTTTGTAGTATCTATGATCTCTTTGTGATTTTCCTGAATGTCACACAGGCACATAAACATTACATTAGTCACTCTGCTTCATTTATATGTAAGTCCACACTAGGCTTTAGGAACCATCCCCAGAGAAGACAGGATTGCAAGTTCGTGTTAGAATAGCCTATAAGAGCTTATTTGAATAAAAAGATGCAAATGAACCTTACAGCTGCAGTGCCTTTATGGGCCATGCATCCCCATAATATGACTATGTTGCAGAACTCAACAAATCCAACTCACTTATGTGTTTCCTGAGCTTGCACCAAAAGACTGGTAAAGTAAACCCACTCTTGATCAGCGTGCTACTTCTTTATTTCACATACTCTTTCAGAAAATATGATTTTTTTTTTCAAATTTGCCACTGAGCTATGCAGGAAATACCATGGTGAGATGTACCAAATGAGTAACAGTAAAAGGTCAGTTAGGAACATGAAGTTAGTAAAGTTTACAAATATAACACAAAATACAACACAGGGCAAGCATTATAAAATGGGTTGATACCTGAATGGTCAGACTGGCTGGTTGCATAGCACTATGGAAACAGGGCATTTAATGCAAATCAAGGCCTCTTCTTGTGTTGTTCCTTTAGGCATCACTTCTTATAATTCCTTTCAGCAGTTGAACTGGCTTAGATATCTACTTCAAGTTTTCTGTAACTCCAAAACTACAGTCTGAGTTTTCCACAAGTGCAATGTGGTCACTAAATGAGACCTTATTTTCTCCAGATGTTGAGCATCTGTCATTCTTAATTAAATGAGCAGGAGTTGAGGTTGCGAAAAAACATGCAGTTTTAAAGGTGACTTGCAGTGAGATGGAAAATTGGAATTTTGCCTCTTTTTCTTCTTCTTGTGAAAGAAAGCTAGAAAACTTTCTCCTTTTGAGCCTGAGTTTATTTTTTTAAGCAATGTGCTTAGAAATATAAGGGATATCAGAAATATAAAATCAGGTATTTCCTTGTTTTGCAAGAGAACTCTTTGGAGGCTTCATCTCCATGTATTGTTTATTTGTATTGAGGTATTGCTGAGCAGGGATCAGCGCTCCACAGTACATATATGATGTGTACAGCATCTGGCACAATCTTTATTTGCTCTTAAAGGCTCCGTGGGTTTTATATCTTAAACAAAGGAATGTTTTCTCACAAGGGTTTTTAGGCAGAGCTGTTGAATCAGTGTGTTTGATTTAAGAAGGGGAAACAAAATTCCTTTGCCATTTCATCAGTGTGGTCAGAAAATATTTTGGCTTGGCTTCACCTGATGTAGAATGACCTGGGAAACATTCAATGCATCATTGTTTGCGAATAAAATGCTTTGTATAAGTGTTTTTGGATTTATGCACTTTCAAATACACTTTCAAATATTTTATATACATTGATAAGCATTCTCTGCAGAAGGTGTCAGTCATCAAAGGAAACAATACTTATTTTTTCAGTAGGCCGAGGAAAATTAACTGTTTTATATAACATGGTCATATATGTTGAAATGTTCAATTAACCAGTTACAATTGCCTTTTCTGACATAACAACACTGCCTGTTTTTGCTGACATAACAACACTGCTCCTTTTCCTTCTTTTGATTTCCCCTAGATAAAAAAAAAGACAGTTACAAGAACTGTGGATTACAACTCTATAGCAATAAAAAGTAAAAAACAAACAAACAAAAAACAGGTGGGTAAAATAGTGAATGTTCAAGGACCTTTTGTGAGATATGTAATAGAAAAACAAATATCGTTGTCATTTGTAGACCAATTCTGAAAGAAGTTTAACTCAACTGCTTAATTAGAAATTTGTTCTCCAGAGCTCCCTCTTTGTTTCTCCTCTTTCTCTTGTTACTTTGGGCTACTTTGAAAGCCGTATTTGAGAAGAGAAAAGTTATTTCATTCAGCTGAGTCAGAGACACCTATAAAATCTAAGATGGTGGAATCAGATGGGTAAAAAATGTAAACAAGCCCAATCATGCATGAAAGCTCTCTCACAGAACGCAAATATAAAATATAATTTGAGAGCTTTGGAAGTGCAAAAGCTTGTACAATTTGCATGGCAAGATCAGGGTTAATAAAAGAGGAGCTGAAGCAGAAAGATAGCTTCCACAGAAATGAGGAGCAGAGCGTGAAGGTTTTTTCTTTGAACAAGGATTAATCAAGCATCTATGACAGTTTAGAAAGACATGGTACGCAAGGAAGTATTAGTATCTTTTCCTCTGTAAGGAAAAGATGATCCACAAAATCACTAAGGCAACTTCCCTGTCTCTGTGTGCACAGCTGCTGATGAATTCATGGGAAAGCAAAAACACGGCAGAAAAAGTAGGACTAACTTTTATAGATTAATATTTTTGATAGATTGGGATTTTCCTTACTTTGGAATGTAAGAATCCAGTAGATGGGTACACTAGATTATCATGTCCTAGATTGTCTTTTAATTGTAGCCAGAATCTGTAAAGCTGATAAGTGCATGTAGTGTTCAACTTTCATTGTTGGTTCTTATTTAACAGAGAGAAGGCCTTTGCTAAACAGAATTCATTCATTTTGCATATTTCTTTTGGCTATGGACCACATTTAATTGTAATGAGAGTTAAGCTTGATAGCTACATTAAATAGTATGGTGAAGTTCTAAAACTTTTCGTATGCCACTGATATGTTCCTATTTATATTGCCAACCCTGAGCTTTCATTCCTGTAAGCCTATGTATTGTAATCTCTTTTTAATCAGTATTTGAGTTGCAAGCTCAAATTATCAGTAATTCTTCAGATCTTAGGAGAAGTTATAAAAATCTCTTCATCTTTCACTTCTCTCTTTTTTTTTTTAATGATATTTTCATCCTAAAGATGTAGGACAAATGCCTATCCCTCAAAAGAAGCTCAACCTCAATTTTTCTATAACCTGTATTATAGACAGAGCTCATTGACAGTCAGCATATTTGTTTTCCAGAAACTCCCAAGATGTGCACAACCATGGAACAAAAACATAGAACTGCTGTATTTTCCTTCAGTGAGGGAGATCCGAAAAGGTGATCAGAAATAAGTCTTTTGCATTATTTATGAAATGGAGCTTCTGTGTCCAGTTCAGAGGCAGTTGGCTTAGCCATGATCATTTCAGCATGTTGCAGCTGTGTGGAGGAAATCAAAGCACCCCTGAAGTAGAAAACAACTGAAATGGTTGTGAAAGTTTCATCCTAATTCCCTGACTTAGAGATTGGTTGACTGTGGAGTATGACACTTTCAATACAAAAGGTGATACAACTGGTTCTGGAATATTTGCAAGTGAGTCGTATCCCACAAAAAGTTGGCAGGAATTTTGTTTCAAGAATACATTTTGGTATTGTATTCTCACAATAATCATGCACTGTTTGTTGAAAATATTTCTTCTTTTTAGTTTGCTACACCAATGGGAGTCTTCATAGAAAAGCCTTTAATCACTAGCTAGCTCTACATACTTCAAAGAAACCTGTAATATATGGTCTGAAACCATATTATGCAATGTTGTATAATTCAGTTCAGGACATACTCATGAAACTTTAATCTAAAACCAATATTGACTTAAACAGTCTTCATGCTGATATCTTTTAAAGTACTTTTCATTGCAGTTCTTGTAACATTTAAAAGATAGAACAAAATATTCACTATATTTTTGTTGAACTATTATACAAATGTATTCTCTATGGGACGAAATAAACAATTAAATCAGAGGAGGAGTAAGCAACTGAGATATTTTACCTATATAGCAGTAATCAACTGCTATCATTAAGGTCAAGCTAAAATGCTGGAGAGAAGAAAAAATGTATAGTGTCATTCTAGACAATGGTTAAGCAAAATGTCCGTTAAATGTACTTAAGGATGCACTACTGTTCTTCCATTTAACCTACAAGACCTTGATATCAAGACAGAAACAGTTAGATTAATTCTACTTCTCTGCCCTTATTAGTGAAAAGACAAATGAATAAGAACACAGAACACATCAGTCATTGTCATTTCACATGCCTTAAAGTGTTTTTTCTTTCTCCGTGAATGTGAAAGTTCTGATCCTACCACTATCTTACCACTAAGAGTCATGCAGTTTTATCCGTGTAAAGAGAGCTCCTCTTGATTGTAAATTTTTGTCTGTGCTTAAACATTCAGAAAATTTGGAGTGATTTTCATATGCTCAGAGGACCACAGCCTTGACAGCAGTAAGACAATTCCTTCTCCTATGGCTTTTTGACCAAGAACACAGGTAATTTCCAATCTTCCTGAGTGCAGTATCCATGGCCAATGATAGAAAAGTTAACTCATAAAAGTGAAACACTGCATCTTTCTTGTTTACAGTAGGAATATAATATGTTATCTAACATGCTATTTGACAAAGCTTGCTTTTAACAAGGCTAATTTGACAAGGAAACTCAGTTTCCTGTTCCATATAAGTATTTTGAGGGAAAGTCAGTTTCTTGTACAAGATAAAAAAAAAAGTTCACCAGCTGTAGGTCTTTCTTGGCTTTCGCAAATCCTTGAAAAATAAAAGTTTATGGATCATAGTTTGCAAATCTATAGTTCCTGAAAGAATATGACCTTGGCAAAATGTGCAAAACAAGAGTCTTAAACAAGAGGCTTAAAATTTGAGAAGCTGTTAAAAAATTAAGGTAGACATGCTCCCAGTGCTGTTTTCACAGTAAACGCCTGCTCCTACATTATCTTGCATACTCAGACTTAGCTTTTTTGTCCATCTATTGCTCCCTTGGGTGCTGGATTCCATGGAAATAACAAAATGCAGCTTCATTAGCATTTCTACAAGAGTCTTTGATCAGACCTCTCATCTGGGGGAAGAAAGGAAGAGGAAAAGGAGAAGTCCTCATGGTTATTATTCCCTGTTACTGCTGGCTGTTCTATCCAACCTTCCTCTTTTCGATGCAGGCATGTCAAAAATCTCTAGGGACTTCAATGTTTTTAAAATGAGCACACAGTTTCACTTTTCTCCTGTACCTTTGTTCTTTAGAAAGGAACGAATTCCGCTCTTCTTTCTGCACCTACTTCTTCCTGGATTCACGGTAGATGTCACCCTCCTTACCAAAAATCTAAATGATTGTTAGGCATCTGGTCCTGTCATACAAATGTCTCCTCATCTGTTATGCCCATATCTGAATGTGCTACATGAACTTGTGCGTGAAGATCAATTCCACCAAAGAGCTACATCACCCATCATCTTAGTCTCTGCTGTACCTAATCTAGGCTCAAAGTATTCAGGTAGTTAAAAGGAATAGAGACAACTTTTTTTTTTTTTTGCTTTGCTTTTGAAATCTTCACCATGATCTAAATCCTTTCACACTGGCACAGAACCAGAGTGATCTGGGGAAACTGATGTCTGCCACTGAAGGTTTCATAGCAACAAACACTGAAGAAACATACTAAAAGGCTATCCCTGAAGGATCTGTCTGCAAAAAGGGCACTGAGCCCTGCAAACAGCACCACAAAGACGCCAGGCACTGTTTTTCCCAGGACAGCACCACAACCTAAACAGTGCTAGGTCTATGTTAAATTTTGGAGGAGCCAGGAACGTGGTGGGTACAACGCTGGCTGGCTTTTGAACTGGATATTTTGGTGTCTTATCTTATGCATGCTGTGTATGTTTCAAAAAATCCGTATAAAATTGTATCTGGCATTGCAGACAGACACTTTTCCTTCCTTATTTATCTTGTCCAATTTTTACAACATCAAGTAGCATCTTCCCACATTGCTTCCAATCTCATTTTGATTCTTGCATCTCCAGTTCCAAAAACCCTCTGCTCTTTGTTCTAGCCAGACAGCAAGGTTTTTGCATGCAGACTAACCTGGCTGGAGATTTCTAGCCTGTCTCTATGTATCTGAGCATAATAAAGACAAGGCTCATATATTCTTACAATTCCCTTTCAACTCCTAAAAATATAAATAACAGATGTGACAGATTAACGTTAGCCTGTTGCATCAACTGGGGATGTAAAAAGTTCTTGTCACTGTACACGACTTATATGTTTCTCCCTTTCTCCTACTCAGCAACTCTGTTTTGCATTTGGATAGTCTCTGCCTTCCAGAGCGTATAGTTGGCTATGCCACTGTGGTCTTTAATCACTGTCATAATAACCATAAATTTTATTAATGTCCTACAGCTCTTTCAGACTTGGGATCTGGGATAGGAGTTGATCTTACAAGACCAGAGCAATGCTCTGTTTTTTCAGATGAAGCAGCGCCTATCTCTTTAGGGAGTTAGGAAGTGGGAGAGGTGTCTCAGGGTCAAAATCTGGGATAATTCTCCAAGTGAGTTTCTCTCCTGTGAGGTGCTGCCTTGATTTCCCTGTAATTTCAAGCTTCACCATTTCATAGGTCATGAAGTGAGAACTGAGATAACCCAGAGGTGGCAAAATCATAGAATCACAGAATGCTTAAGGTTGGAAGGGACCTTTAGAGGTCATCTAGTCCAATCCCCCTACACATGCAAGGTCACCTAGAGCATGTGGCACAGGACTGCGTCCAAGCATGTTTTGAAGATCTCCAGAGAAGGAGACTCCACAACCTCTCTGGGCAGCCTGTTCCAGTGCTCTGTCACCCTCACTGTTAAGAAATTTTTCCTTAAGTTCCTGTGGAACTTTCGGTGTTTCAGTTTGTGGCCATTACCTCTAGTTCTGTTGGTGGCCACCAGTGAAAAGAGGCCAGCACCATCCTCCTCACTGCCTCCCTTGAGGTACTTATATACACTGATTAGATCCCCTCTCAGCCTTCTCTTCTGCAGGCTGAATTTGTACAGGTCTTCCAGGGGAAGAGTGATAAGACAAAGCTGATGTTCTGAGGTGAGCATGGAAGATAAATCTGGCACTGTCAGCATAGTGTAAATTCTTGATATAATAATTAGAACATGTACTAGAGTGGAATGGTTTTGTGCACTTGTCTAAATGACTGACTGAAGACACGCAAATACACACAAATGTATCCTGTGTGTAAAATGAAAAGATATAGTTTTAAAAATGCATGTTTGTATTTAAACATTAAAAATATGTTGCAGCATATTTTTATCATACTTATTAATTAATATGATCCCCCAAAATACCATATTATTTGCTTATTTGTAAGTAGAACCGCCACAAGATGTGTTTTACTCAATTCTTGGATATTATTTGAAAACAACAAAATTGTAGCCAAGGAAAAACGAGGGTCATGGTCTTGGCTTTTTAACATCATACTGCTGCAACTTGTGATTTTTTTCCCAGGGGACTCAAGCTTTCTCAAAGAACAGCTCCCCTTGTGCTGCTTTTCTCTCCTAAAATTATGCTTAAAATGCCCCATAAGCAGAGTGAGACTGGATGAACATCTCTTTCTTCCACAGCCCTGTGAATTTTTAATGCCTGGCATTAAGGTGAAAACCATCATTTCTCTCTGTCTGCTGGGCGATGGGCCATCAATTAAAGTCTCTTTTGTCCATATGTAAAATAGCTAATGGTTGCAGCTTCTTTCCATAATAGAGCCATTAGTGGTAATCTGCCCCACACTGCCAACCGATTTACTCAGATGGGTAGAGATGAATTGGCAGTAATGTGCCATATAAACCTGGCTTTGTAGATGTCCTAAAAACAGCAAAGGTCTCTCAGTGTGATAGCTTGCTCCACTGTATCTCTGTTTGATATGTAACATGATTATATACTGATGTAGCTGTGAATTTGCAAATGGTTTTGTACTCAAGAATTTCAGTTTACACAAATCTGATTCATGATCTGACATAATACATAGATAAAATTTCTTCAATTTGATAATGTGCATCTGACTCACATTGATTATACTCAGCACTGGTATTCAAAGCCCTAATTTATCTTCACTGTTTGCTAGTTTACAAATACAGGAGATAACTGCTAGGGAATTTGAAACCCTTTGTAAACATACTAATTTAACTGCTGAAAAATTAGTTTTTTACATTTTATTTAGAACTTTCTGTCCATAAAGAACCGTAGCTTTTTGGGGTGGGATGTCTGTTTATTGCATTTCCCAGTGATGGTAAAGCAGAACATGAAAGCAGAGTACAGACATCTCATGAACAGTGATGAATGTCTCAGTTATACACTTACCCATGCCGGTGCACAGTGGCTGAATAATCAGTAAGATAAACCATCATTTTATTTGTGTTTTCTATTTGACAAGTTTAATAAGCTAAGTAACTTATTCAGTAAAAAAAGTGGCAGTGATCCAGAGGAATACTTTTTTATTTTTTATTTTTTCCCAGGCTTGAAGGCCACTAATGTATATCCAGCTGTTACCAGATTTGTCATTGTTTTGAACATATAGGAAGACTACAGCAGTATGGAAAAAAAACTCTAATGGTTAGGAAAGCTGTATAAAGGATTTATAAGTGAAGTTGCCAGAGGAAGAGATACATTTCTTGCACTACTTAAATGTTCAATGATTAAAAACCTGCAATCAGGAGAGCACTTTTGTGCTGAGAGTAATTTACCTGATGGCTAGTGTTTACTCTAGATTATATGCAAAGAGTTTGAAGTTGTTTTTCTTTTCAAGAGTGTGAGATTGGGAGGAAAAAAAACGGGGAGAAGACATGCTGGGAGAAATGTTTCAAAAGCACTCAATATCTGTCCAACTCTGCTCTGATATGTCAGAAGTAAAATGCCAATAGTTGACATAGAAAAAAAGTTAGATGAATAATGAGCGTGTTTTTTTTTTAATTCTTCATTGGTAAATTTGTGTGTCTACATTTTTGTTTGTGTGTGTATGTATCTATTGTAATTAATAAACCTGTATCCAATAAATGCATGCACACTTCTTTTCCTCTCTGCATGTCTTTCTTGACTGGCTCATTCTCTGCAGAATGTTTCCAATTTGGGTCATTTCTGTCCTCCTGCCAGTTTTCCAATCCACTGTGATCCAAATTAAATAACCTTCTATTGTGCCATTCCTGATGAATGTCAGATTAATCTTTGTAGAATGTGGGGCTTTGCCTGACAAGATGATTACTGCAATATTTAAGCAACCCGTAGGGCCTTCATTCACTAACAATTATGGTCCACCCTATACATTACTGCCATTTCTGTCTCCTGAATACCCAGGTGCACTCTGCTGTAAAATGTATGGTAAACTGATACTTGGTGACATGCATTCACTCTATTTTGTTGCACAGCCGAGTGCTTTGCATAGGGTCTGAGGAGGGCATGGAAAATGCCCCAAAATTAAAAAAAAAAAGAGCACAATCTCAGTCCAAAGAAAGAGAAAAAGAATGCTGACAGTAGCCAATGGAAAATAGGGGAAATCAACTTTTACTTGTGTTTAAAGTGTAGCAGCATTTGGTGACTGTCCCCACAGGTGCCTCTGAGCAAGCCAAAAGCACAGGCCCTGGTCACTGCCAGAGTAAGTGCGGGTATAAAAGGAGCATGGATCAGCCAAGGAAAACCCTCGCTGGAAGCCCAATTCACAGTGCAGACACTAGATGAGGAGGCCAGAATAGAATCTGAGAAGTTTAGAAAGAATTTAAGAATGAAGCCAAAATTTAATGAGCCCTGGGAAGAAACTTCCCCTGAGGGCCTGTTATTTAATAGCTGCTGGCTGTAAGCTTGTTTCATTCTGTCTAAAGCATCTGGTACTGGCCATTGCTGGAGACAGAAAAGCTGACTTGGTCAGAGATGGTAATGGCTATCTTTAAACCTTATTTTTATATGAGCTAATGCAGTACAGATTCTCAAAGAAGGAGACATTGAGACGAGAACGTATTTACAATTTACGAGTGAATGAAATATCCCACTTTCCCTCTTACATTTGTGTCTGGTCTGTCCTGAGCTATAGGGCTATGTTTCATTTGCACAGGGTAGCTTTTTGCTGTCTTATGGCTGTAGTGTCATAAAGCAACTGGTAGTGTTTAGTGGCTCTCTGCACCAGTAGTTCTGTCTTCAGGGACTGAAATTGATGTAATTTATCATGGCAGGTGAATATGCAAGCTGCACTGCTTACCCCATTGCACGGTGTAGCAGAAGAAGCAGTAGACAATGAATCAGAAATAGTTCTCTCTTTTTCCCAGCTTTTTGAAACGACAACATTATGTGTCTGCATGGCTGGAATATCTAGGTACAGTAGCCCCTCTTAATGGAGCCATGTAACACCAAACACTGTCAGAAGCTGCTGGTGCTTTATCACTGTACCATTTACTGTGCATCTATTTTGCTAGAAGTGGTAAGGACAAGTACATTTTGTTTTGTGACTTTTTTTTCCCCCAAAGAATGAATTTATGTGCCCATGTTTAAACTGTGTTTCATTGCTTTTGTACTGCCACTTAACATTGAAGGAGCCTTATATAGTTTATTTAATAGATATAAACCAAGAAGGACCAGGCTAATGGATGGGGTTGTCATTGCCTGATTCACTGTGGTTCATGAAAAGTATAGTTCCAGGCCTTTTAATTACATGTGTCAGTTATTTTAGAAATTTAGGATGAAGATTATAAGGTTAGCCGGACCTGAGTGCAATGACCTCCACGTCAGGTGTGTTGCTTTCCCTTTCCATAGAGTCATTTCCATGAACCGTCTTGTTTGTACTTCTGCTTTCAGCATCATTGCACTAATCTGTCCTGGAAAGATAAGGGGTATGGGTGAGAGCCACGCCCTTCCGGTACACATAATATATATATGCATATTACACATATATGTTTTATGTACATATATGCTTACATATATATACACATATGTATGCCTACCCATTCCACTGGATGCAGAATTCTGTCACTACTGTAAAGGATCCTGTGGCATGAGTGGTGCCGCCCTGTTTCTAATAGCCTGCTGCTATAACCTGGAAAATGGGGACTCTGGAGGGCTGGGGGGAGAAAGATACAGAATGACACAGTTTTGTCTGAGTAAGGACCCATTTAAGCCACTTCCAGAATTTGTCCCAATTAACCTGACTCCTCACAGGTGCTGGCCCCCTGCAGTCCAGAGGGCAGCTGGTGGGGAAGGCAGCTGCTCAGCACCTATGCAGGCCAGACCACTTATGTCTGGGACTAATCAGAAATGCTTCAACCATGAAAAGGTTTGTGACTTTGCGAATATTTTACATATCCCTGTTAGGCGACATCAAAATAACCCTAATCCTTTTGCAAACATTAAGTCTTAACACAGTCTTTTACTTGGCACAGTATCCGTGGACAGGCATACACGCATGTTAACAGAGCTAATGAGCAGAACAATCAATAAGATTAAAATAAAATAAAATAAAATAAAATAAAATAAAATAAAATAAAATAAAATAAAATAAAATAAAATAAAATAAAATAAAATAAAAACTTACTGCTCCCTACAGTGTGGTCTTATCACAGCTGGGCTATATTTATTCTTCTACAGAATTCAAAGTTTTGTTTTAAATTCTGCACATCACAGCCATACTAAATATCCCCTTAGACAAGACGCAAAGCTGCTGAGTAAGACCCCTGCAAATCAGGGATGCTTTTTCATAAGACCAACATGCATAATTTATATCTGCATACAATTAGCCTGTTTACATTTATACATCTTCTGTTTCCTTTTATGTGAAATATTCTACAGGATACCTGGTCATGTATTCAAAGTAACCTGTTTTATTTTTATTTTTTTAAAGGCTGCAGGACTAAACAATTTAGAAAACCTAACACCTAATAAATACTTTATATGAATACAAAAGTGTTTTCTTACTAGGTAGCAATGTCTTTACATTAAAGATAGTCCTGCTTTTTCCCAGCTCTACAGCTCTCTCAAACTATAGTCTATAAATCCTTAACACATTTTTACAAATGTGTCTAAACTGAGTTTTGTGTGAATGCATTCAGTGCCAGAATCGTAATCATCTCTACAGAATGAATACAGCAGACCAAAGATCTTTCCATCACCGTTTCTCTGGAAGGTCACTCATTTAAGACTGTAGGATCCTTTATGTGTTTTAGGCTTGCATCACAAGCCTTATTGAAGTTTGCTTTAACTCTTTTGTGCCTGGCCACTTTGTTCAGTCTACAGACACAAATTAGGTAGTGAGGCTGCATGTGCAATGTAGCTGGAAATGAAGCACCTTTTTTTGAAATTTGTGATCCTCAGAAATATAGCTAGCTCATAGGAAGACCTGATGGCAGCAGTGCAGTGTAGATGTATGGGATGATAACACTGCAGCAGATAAAACAGCAGGGAGAACTGCCATTGGATCTGCTCTTGTCAAGCTGTAGGGAGCAAATAGAGGTGGACAAGGATGGTCAATACAGTTTGGGGGCAACTGAAACTGGTCTAAATAGGAGGCAACATGAAAAAGAATTCCTGAAAAAAGGATAAGGGAATGGGGTGGGAATGCACAGGGTTCAAGGCTGGTAGAGGTGTTTGGGAAGGGATACTAAGATTTTGCAAAGAAAACTGTTTCTTGCTGATAGTAAAGAAATTCTATCGTTCTTGCATAGAAAAGGCTGTGTACTTTTTATGTAGATAATATTTAATAGTGGAGACAAACAAATTAAATCCCTTTGCAAACTTCTTATTACTAGCTCTGTACTAATTCTGGAGGGTCTCCCACTTATAATGGTGGATATTTCTGCTATTGTAAAAACAGCTGCTATAGGTACAGTGGCTCTTTTTAGCAGTATGGCACGCTCAAGGTAATGGAGTTTTGGCTTCCCACTACAGCCAGGCACCTGTATCACACACCATGAAAAGATGAGACAGGCCAGTGGTATTTTAGTTACCAATCTCTGAACCTTGAGTGCAAAAAGGCAAGAGACAGACTGCCACTACCTCCTTCAGCACACTCAGGTGATCAGACCTAGAATATTTGTTCTTTGGAACATTCCTTTTTTTCTCACACTGTCTCTTGACAGCACAGCAGCTATTTTCTGCCCATCAGTCAATGTCCAAATGGTGAGAAAGGTGAAGAATTTGGAGTGGGATGATTCAGGATGGGTAGGGCAGGCGGGAAGGTTATTACCCTGCACTAACTCAGCACCAGGTATCCAAAGAGCTGTTATTGTAGCATAAAACACAGCTGGAACACAAGTCATTGATCCTTATGAGATTTTTCTTCAATCAATATTTCTTTACAGGGGATTTCACTTAGGATGCAAAAAAGAGGTACATCTTAGTTGCTATGTGCTGCAGGATACAAGGGTTACTTTCAGGTGCTCTGAGTCCTGCTGGTGTTGAAAGGGGACTACAGTGCTGTAGCAGGCCAGAAAATGATACAGTTGGAGACTATGTTCTGCAATCTGTGATGCGGTTGGCTAGGATGTCTTTAATTGCTCTCCAGACCATAAGCCTTGAGTCAGCCTGGGGTTGCAGCTCTTGGCCTCTATGGTTTCTTAATCTCCAGGAAATTCTCTCTCATGTGCTTGGTCATGAGCTTTGAGACTCATGGTTCCCTTGCCGAAAGATGGGACAACTAAATACTGCCTGCAATAGGTCCATATTCTATAAATTATTTTAAAACTTGTAGGACTGAGAATGGATAGGGAAGAAACATTCAGGAAATCATTCACAATGCAACAAGCTGCCTGGCATAACAAGACAATTAAAACATCAATCCTAGTAGCGCTTTTTTATAAATGAGTTCTGTCAGAAGTCAAGGAACAGTTCAGAGCTACCTCACAATGTAATAAGGAACAAATGCCAGAGAGGAATTGATGTTCACACAACCAGGCAGAGGGTTTGTCCCATGCAGCTCACATATAGAAGGGGCTTTTGTATTTTCTTTGAGTCTATAAAGAACCAAACAACTTTCCTTGCCTGTCTTATGATGAAATAGACCAAATTAAGCTTATATACTTATGCTTCTATTTTTTGGTTCTGAATAGAGAGTTACTGTTAAAATAAATGAAAGAAGAGTGCAAACATCTATATGTGTATATATAAATATGCACACACATATACATATACTTAGAAATATATATATAGGGACAAGATAATCCTTGATCTGACTCTTTCTTGTTTGTTTGTTTTTTTTTAAATATGCCTTCTTTATTACTTTCATTTTTGTTAAAAAAGAAATTCTATCTATTCTATCCCTTGCCGCTACTCACAAGTTGTTCATTCTAAGGTAAAATTAATAACAGCCATTTAATGTTGCTGATATTAGTCTGAACTTTTATTGCCAAGTATTGCCCAAAGATCACAGACAGTATCTGAGCATACTATTCTGCCATTATCATTTTCTACAGGCCAACAACCCACAGGCAGGATCCTGTCTCAAGGATCTTACAGCTTTACTTAAGTGAATTCTCAATAATATTTAACAAAAAGCTGGAAAGAGAGCAAGCATGAGAGAGAAAGATTAGAGGTTAAGGCTTAATGCAGAATGTAATAGCTACAGATGACTCCATTGTTTTGAGATTAACAGATGCTGTTAATATCCTTTGGCTGTTTCCAAAGACACCCTGCAAAGCAGGGTAGGTTGGGCACAGGGCTAAGTCTTCCATTTTGCTCATTTCCAGTTACCATCTCAAGGTAAGGCTATGGTAGAGTTTGTTTGCTCACTCTGGCTTTCTGATTCTCCCTTCACTTCAACTCCTTACACATGGCAGAAACTACTGTGTCTCCACAGAAGCCACTGTGACTCCTCCAGAAGTCACATGCTCTGGAGGTCTTCAGACCCCAGGGGGATTCAGTGATCTACAATCTGGATGGATCCCATTGCAAATGGGAATCCTTGTGGGTTAATTAAGATTGCTTAATTTGAAAACAGACTGAGAAGAACTGCACATCTACCTCCATTTTCATGAAGAAATAGAAGTGAACTGCCCTCTCCTGAAAGCTGTAATGAAATTGATAAGAAGACTTTTGACAAATAGATCTTGATAAGAAGACTTTTGACAAATAGGTAGATACCAGTGAGTTAAGGGATTGGTGACGCTTAAGTTGGGGCACTAGCTCATCCTCTTCACCTTTTTGATCTGTCTTCTCTCTCATTTTTCCTTTCTTAGT
>NW_010584963.1:0-38923 GCF_000705375.1 Tinamus guttatus | reverse complement strand
TTCTGAGTCATTGAGGTGTGCTATGAAAATGCTGGTTATTTCAGAGAGAAGGCAAAAAGCATACATGAAACACACACAATACAGATAAAGTGCATACAATGCATATATAGCATGTACAATTACATAAATATCTCACTGGTGTCCAGTGAAAGATTTGGCATTTTCTCAATTTCAGATAAAGAGATTGCTTGTTTGCTCTACTGTCTTGACTGTAAAGAGAAAACAAGATGGAAGCGTAGGCAGGGGTATGATGTGGGCAGAGTGTGAGAGAGTTCAGGGATGTATCTTTTAGCGTAAAAATGCTTTGGCAGAGCATTTAGGTGTAAAGAATATGAAGATAAAAAGAGAGGAAATTCAATTTCTTCCATTTTGAGATTTATTTTTCCTGAAGAGGTGGAAAGTTCTTAAAAGACTCAAGAGGAAGGTTTATAGATTATTTGAGCTGTGAAAAACTGATTTTAGCTCACACAAGCATTCACGATTTTCTCACTTTCTGTTCATGTTATTCATGGAGTTATCATGCCAGTGATGTTTCACAGTGTTTCATAGACCTCTGAGAGGTCATGGGATCAGTTTCCTACAAAGTTCTGCTGCAAATGCTGATCAAACCTACAAGATTCAGTGCTAGATAAGTTTTACTTGACCTTTTTCACTTTGAAGTTTCTTGAAAAGTTTAGGGAAACTGCAATCTGTGCACCACTGAGCACATTAGAACAAGGCTAAGAGATCATGTTAGAGATGAAGATGCTCCTCACTTCTATTTACCATGCTAAGGACTACCAGGTGGAAGTCTTAGGAGAACTGTGCCTGCTGAATAATTAGGGAAGAATGGACTTGCTATATTTTCAAAAGATAAAGTTTTTTTTGTCCATTTGAAGAAGTCCACTCAACAAAAAATCAGTCCAAAATAATGGTCCATAGGTCAAAAAATGGTCAAGGCTGAATAATTTTGTTAATATTCCTTCTGTCAACTTTGTTGATTTGTAAAATATTTAAATAGTTCAGCATGCACACACCATCAAGATCTAAGCCTCTTGTAAAACTAAACACAACCATTTTGTTTTTGTTGTGTCTCTGATTTGCTATATGCTCTAGCAGAATAGATTTAGTGTAATAATGAGTAACTAACAAAGGGCTTGTATGAAATTTCCTCTCTTTTCTCTGTTATTAGATATTAATTCTGGAGCTCCCAAACAGAGTTTCAGGTTGGCTGGCCTTCCTGCCTTTGAATCTGAATTAGTCTTACAGTACTGCTGCTGTAACCCATTGCATCCCTTTGGAGACAATCAACTCTTTTTTCTCAGGTGCTAAGCTTCCTTTGTAAATGGTCTTCACTGAAAAAAAAAATAGTTTTTCTGCGAGTGGAAGGGGAACTGAGACTGTGTTTTCTCATAGTCCTAAATTAGGCCACTTATATAAATCCAACTCAGTGGCTGCTGAGGGTGGACCCCACTTTACATACAGGTGGAGTTTCTTTGTTTGCCCCACATTCATTTAATTTAAAATGCTTTCTGTCATGTTTACTACAGTGCTTCAGTACTACACTGGCTGGAGCAGAGAAGAATGAGTGTCTGAGAGGTGGCCATAGAGATAGGGATGGTTCAAACATGGCATGCCGGCCGTTGGTTGGCTTCATAGCTCATTTCCCTGGTTTATTGTAAACCTCATTGTCTACACATCTTCTGCCCACTCTGAGCATGCCTCTGAGGTGAAAGCAAGGCATTTCACCTCGCTTGAGGTGAAATGAAGGAAGTGACTTCCCAGCCACAAGAAGTGAAAGAGTCTACTGACTAATCTACTGTGGATCCTCTCAGGAATTTAAGATTTAATTTTGTTAATGTCCCCAGATGTTGACTTTGCACACAGATGAGGTGAAAAAGTCCTGTTTTTCAGCCGGCCTGCACAGTGCTGCCTTAGTGATGTGGGAGGGATAGGAACACTTCTTTGAGCAGATATCATGTTTGGTAAGTGGATGTAGGCAATGGAAGAAATATTAGAGGTAGTGTTTAGCTGGCGAAAATAATATTTTTCCTGAAATATCTTTCTGAAGAAAACTGAGATTTAGGATACTAAACTGATAGTTTGATAAATAAGAATCTGTGCTTTCTACTGTGTATTTAGTTCAAAATCCTTCTTAATAAATTCTAAATAATGAGACACCTTTCAAAATATTCCAGAGTAACATGAAAACAACTTACTTCTTAAGCTGAGATCAGCATTATCAAGATGTACATTTTGATGGCTGAGACACAAAAGCAATTATAATCTAATGCAGCGTGGCAGCAGAGTCTGCGTGTGGGAAAGGTGTCATGTCTATATTTTGATGTTCCTTTGTATGTTGTTCTTCCCTCTGATGACTGTTGCCCCTAAGCCAGCATTCACCACCTATAGTCCTCCCAACTCCTTCCTCTTTCCTTCCCTCTTTTAGGTGAGTCAAGACTGTGGCTAAGGAACTAAGAGCAATATGGTGGAGAGATTGGTAGAGACTTTCTGTTGGAAAAAAAAAAAAAAAAAACTAAGCAATTTTAGTGGATGCTTTCAATCTTAACAAATCTGTTAAGCACTCCAGACAGAAGAAGAGAATGTTTGACTTGCTGGCTATTTCATTCAGCCACTGTGTTGATTTCATGCAGCAAGTTGGAAGAGTGTCTGCAAGGGTAAATTACATGATGAGCATTCAGAGATCTGAGCTCTGCTCTTGGCTCTGTCACAGATACGGTCTTGACAACACTGGGGCACATTTTCCTCGTTTATAAGCAAAGATAACACGCACACCTTAGTGGGTGATTTGAGAATCAATTTAATATTTTTTTTGAAAAGCCTCGTGGGATTTTCTAATGGTCTGTGTTTAGCATTGTCACCATTATTCTTCATATTGAACTTTGCTGTGAATTTGACTCATATTAACTATGATTGCTCCATTTGTGTTGAGTTAATGGACCAATGATCATTGATATCAATGGGGGTTCTGACCCAAAAGAATTACCTGTTACCATAAAATGTGTTTTTGTTGGACTGATACTTCCGAAGTCTGCTGCCTTGTCTCATCTCCTGCTTGCCCCAGCAAGATACAGCAGTAATGAAAAGGCTGTATCCTATCAGAAAGGAAAATACTTTCTTTACATTGTTGTGAGCTGTTCCTGACTTGCACTGATGTTGGAATTCTATGCTGAAAAATATTCTTTCTAGAAAAGTCATTTTTCAATGCTAATGGCTGAATTAATTATTTCCATTATAAAAGAAGCAGCAATATGCAAAGAATATGTGAACAGATCCCATACACAGTTTACTTCTGGGAGTTTTTGTTTTCTTATTTATCAATGACTATGGATTTGTCTCTTCTAGTCAGACATAATTAATTCCTTGTGACAGGCAAGCTGATTCATAATACGTTTGTGTAGCCCAGTGTAGAGGTCATTTTTATTTAATAGTCTTTAATCACTCGGGGTATTGAATTTACAAGCCTTGATTCTAAAATAAAATGCATGGGAAAGAAATGTGTGCATATCAAATTAGTATGATACATATCAGGGATCAAATTAGTATGATACCTATCAGGGCCCTAATGTAAAATGCGTATCAAAGGAAGGGTATGAATTCAGTGGGTCATCTTCAATTGAGATATCAATTTATTATTGATTACTTTAACTGGATAATTATTGATATACCTTAACTAGATAATTATACCAACAGAACCATCTGTGTGTAAACGAAATAAGTGGATACCCTATCACCACAGCTAAAGGAATTCCCAAATATATGTGAAAGGTAATTTTTTGCCGATTTTAACGCTAAAGCTTGAATAGAGCATACACTCTATTTGTTTGCCTGGATCAGAAAGGTAAGTTGAGAGGAATTTACAAGAGAGGTGTTATTTACTATCTTGCTGTTAAAATCATATTTTGTTGTCTGTAACCACAATATTTTCATCATTGTAATGCTAGGCAGGAAGCATGAGATTACTAGTTATCATCTCTGAATTCTCTGCTTCCTGTTTCATTTCTTATCTGGTCTAGAATTTCTGTAGATAAATGCTGTTTCTAAGCTAAACACAGATGTGGTGGAATATAATTCTGGCAGGTGCTATTGTGTTTGTGCTGTAAAAGGCGTTTCCAGGTCCTGCCTGCCCTGAGAAGCTGAGCAAGCAGAAGGACACATTCTGCTTTCCCTGGACTGTGCACAGGGAGGTAAAGAAGAAAGTTCCACCTGCAAGAACTTTTGGGAGCTAAGGCAGGCCACAGTGAAGAGTTTGTTTTCCAGACTTTCCTGTATTTTTACAAACACCTACCTGCTGTTACCTGGGAATTATGCTATCCTTCGTGATTTCTGAATGAGCATTAAAGCAGTTTGTGTAGATGGTGTTACAAAATGGATAAAAGTTAAGGCTGTTCTAATAGGTGCCCTACAGAAAATATACAGGAGAAGAGAAGCAGGCACATTAATGCAGAGATTAAGAGGGAGTGACGCAAAAAAGGTGTAAAGATGCATGTAAATAGGAGAATTAAATAGGAAAAAATAAGATAGAAGACTATGATTGAAAGTGGTTAACCTGAGGCAGGCAAAAAGGGGCTAAAACAATAGTTATTGAAATTTCATTCATCAGAGCAACAACAGAAACAGGCACCTAATTTTCATAAGCGTCCTTTTTTTTTCAGCAGGCATAAAATCATACAGTTAAATTACAGAATACCAACACTCTAAGACATGCATACATACATACAAACAAGTTGTTTAAAAAATAAATGTAATCTTATTTTAAACAGCTTATGGTCTCCTCCAGAACCAATTTAGCCATTTTGTCTGTAATACCCTGGCATGGTTCCTGTAGAAATGAGAGCAATTTGAGATTCAGCAAGATGGTTGGCAATTTAACTGAAATAAATATCAACCTGGTATATTCAAATAATGTTAAAAGATTTTACTTTAACTCACAAATCACGGAACTCAGGAATGTTTAAGCTGTGCTACTTAACTCCTCCATTTTGTTTATGGATTACAGTAGCTATCCATTGCTTGCAACTTCTTTTAACACTTAAATCCAGCAGATTAAAGATAGGATTTTGAGAAGTTATAGGTGAGAAGCTTGTGAGAAGAATAATGATAAAAGGAACCATTGTTATCAAATTATTCTAATTTGATGCTAACATTTATAGTTGTATTTTGGATCATGCCTAGGAGCTGGAAATATTTTAAAATCCCTTTTGTCTTCCTGATCATATTTTTCCTTTCCAAGTAATGTTGCATATGTGAGTCTCAAAAACTGGAGAAAATGCTGAAGTTGGAAAACATCTTATTTATTTCAACCTCTTAAGCAGTGTCAATGCCATGATTCTTCTGGTTTCAGAACATACCAATTTATGAAAAATCAGATGCTTGGCTAATAAAAAAACTAGAGCAGACATAGAAAGCATTAATATAAAGATTATGAGAAAGTCTTTTTTAATAAAAAGATACAAAGTCTCTATATTTTAATTCTCTATCATATACAAATATGCTTAAGGACTTTTGACAATTGCTTTATTTTGACTTAATCACAATATTTCATACAGAAATGTTAGGACCTACCACAAAGGTTGGTATTTAGACAGTGAAAGCAGAAAATATAATGACTTTGTGGTAACTACTATTACAAACCTTAGGCACAAAGTTAGGTTTATTTCTCAAAATATGTAGCTGTGATGTTGAGTGACAATAGATTCAATGGGATTTGATAGAGATTAACAATGCATTTGAATTTCAGATTGTATTTATGTGCATGGTTGAACTGTGGGTTTAGGTCACTGCTCTATTATCTCTTCCAGTTAATGTCATTTTTATAATTGTTACCTCAAATAGGCACCAGGTCAGCTTTTAGAACACCCAGCTCAAAATTTTGCACTCTTCAAAGCCTAGTCTCTCTCATAACAACTGATTTCTGAAGTTTCTAATTTTGATTTATATCAAATCTAGTCCTGCAACAATGAGGCTAGGGGCATGGTAATCTGATAAGCATACTGACAGAAGAGTTATGTTGCTTGGTTCATTGTTATTAATGGTGTTGTTGATAACAATGGTATTGAATTTCACAAATTCAATCACTAATAGACAAAAATTAAAATAAATACACTTACTGTATCTAACTGAAATATTCTTTTTGGATTGAGATCCTTCCAGTCAATGTTTTTTGATTTCATGCTACTAACACTGCCTTGGCAATTTGACAAGCACATATTGGCATTACCAAAATGTTCTCATAAATTTTATATTGCCTGACATTCCTGTCATAAGAAAACATACCTTAGAGCTCACCATTGGAGGTTTTGTAAGCTTAGTCTCAAGACACATAGAAAAAAAACAAACCAGTCTTACCCTGCAATGGAACAATTTTCCTACTTCCTGTTATACTTTTCCATCCATTCATTCACAAGTACTGCTAAATTCTGGATATTTCCAAAACGAATTCTGGATTTTTGATT
Organism: Tinamus guttatus; assembly: GCF_000705375.1. Next base: position 32,468 of record NW_010584963.1, on the reverse strand, counting down.
TTAGCCATCAGAAAATTTTGTTTTGAGATTATAAGAAAGATAGTCTGTTACATAAATTCTGATAAATCATTATACACCTTAGAAAACAGACAAAGGCAGATGGGCTACAAGTTTACAAATACTGTAGGACAAGAGCTAGTAAATTCTGCATTAAGGATGAAAAATAATAGCACAGTAGAGAAGCAACAACACCTGAGAAAGGGGAGTTAAACTGTCCTGAATGTTTGTACTGAAGAGAATGATTATTCTGAACACAAATAAAGAGATCTGAAATTTGTCCATATGTTTATGATAGTGCCACTTTCTTATCTGTTTATGCTGCTAATTGTTAAGACAATTTAAGATCAAATATATGAGCTTTTCTGGCCTTAAATTTCTTTAGAGTAAAACACCTTTTAAAATATTGTGATTAAAACATGCTGGGAATGTACTTTTCACTTGCATTTTTTTATAGTATTAAGATGAATTCCATTGTGGATTATGTCAGTTTTGTCAAATTCCATCATGTCATCCACCAGAAAGATAAATGGAACAAAGGATGGAAATAAAGAGGTTGGTTACTGAGCAGGAGACAAATCAAGATGTGCATATAGTGAGAGAGAGAGAGAGAGAGGGTTGAATTAGAGAGGATAAAAATGATGATATATATAAAAAAGGGAAGATAGCTCTACACAACAGTGAAAATCTACTTTAAGGCACCTCCAATAAATAATCTAAAAAAACTTTAACAACCTTAACATTCTTAAAGACAGTTTTACTGTATCTCAGTATAATTTTGTTTGACCTTCATTTGTAGCTCCCCTCCTGTCAGAAACTCCATAGACAGGTTTCCCGGGATCATACACTAGCATAAGTTTATGGTTAGAAAGCATTCATGTATTGTTGGTATCTATACGTTCTTCTTCTAACATTATAGTGGCCTAAGTCTTCCATATATTTCTAATGATAACACCTTTTAGTGCTTTTACCCATGCATAAAGTATGCATCTCCCATCTGTAATAGTCTTTTAGGATCTGTTAATTATGAGCTAAGCTGTTAGTAAGCATAAAGGGAGCCATAAAGTATAGCACAGACTTTAGTTTATATTAAAGTATTACAACGTAGCACCAGTTAGTTTCTTGTGATTACAGGGTTTGCCACTTTTGGGTTCCTTAATATTTTAAAGGTGCTGTTAGATCGCGGCAGATAACCTGTTCCACTGAATTCTGTCTTTTTGCAGAGGGAACTGTCACCTTGGTATTCAAGTATTTGTGAAAACTTAGCTATCTTCAGTGAGCTGTTCCTACTGCTACTCCTCAAACAGGTGTTTCCAAATAATTCAATTGTCTGGATGACATGTTAAAAAAAAAGATTTTCTGGAACAGCTTTTCTTTGCTGACTGAATAGTCTTCCAGTGATATTTACTGCAACTGATCATATGGAAACACAAAGTTAGTGAAGAATTTGATAAATTTCCTATAATTTAATTCAATTTAACAGCAAGAAACAGGACAGCCAGAATCACGTGATTTGTCATTTCACTGTTGACAAACACCATGTACCATCCATGGTGCCCAGGAATCAGTTGGGAAACTGTCTTCCTGGAGTGAACACTGCAAGGAGAAACGTGCCAGCTGCTGATGTCATTGAACGTGAAGCTCCACGTGGAATTTAGGACTTCGTTCTGTAAGTGAAGCCAGTGGAAAAGATCACACAAATACCAACTGGTATTCTGTTCTCCCAGAGGCAAAAGATTTCCATACGAATCTGCAATAACAGACATTTTGAACCATAACCTCTTAACTGTCATGGATCTTGATACTACTGTATGCCTCTAATAAAAGAACTTGGGGGAAATCCTGATTTTAGGAAAATTTAGAATTACTATGTCTTTTATTAGTTTTAAATTCTTTAATGAGGTAAGATAATGTTTTAATGAGGTAATGTTTTTACTAAACATCTGAAAAAAGTAAACATTTTCTGTGAAGGATTTTTTAAATGTGATTGATATGTTTCAGTGACTGCTTTAACAGGAAAAATCTATGTTTAAATGAGTAGAGGTGACAGTTTTGTCCAAAAGTCTGAGGCTTTTTTTTAATCTTGTCACTGAGTAACTAGAACCGCAGTCTTCAGAAATGCTGTTGAAGCCAAAGGTTGTCAGAAGGAAAGTCTTTCTCGTGGGACACTACCAGGAATCCACCACTGAAAAAGGTGAATAAAAATAATACACCAAAAAGCAACACAGAAACAAATGCGCAGTGTAATGTCCCAAAACATGGTCAGAGTGTTGAAGGAAAACCAAGACAGGAAGGGAGAGACAATAAATGGAAATATAGCCAGGAATATTTATTGGAGATTAATTGCTAGCTTCCATATGAGATCAAATATTAGCTTCAAACTTAATCGAACTTAGAAAGAAATTGAAGATTCATTTTTAGCTGGGGGCTAATTTCAGTTAATCACCATTGTAATTTAGAACCTAATGTTTTTTAACTCTCGTATTAATTTCCCCGTGATATCTGGCATATAGGTATTGAAAGGAATGATGCCATTTACAAATCCTTTGGGGCCAACCTTCAGTAATTTATACTCCATTGCTCTCATTTGTGTACAAAATAAAACTTGGTGGGCTAAGGACGTCAATATTTGCTCTCCCCAGTTTGACAGTAAATATATATTTTTGCTAGGAGATGATAAAAAACCTAGAAGTAACTATGAGCTATATGGGATATTTGATCATCCTATCTTTGAATCTCCCACTGCATTGAATACTGTCATCTCTTCACCAGAAAACACTTTTTTTTTCAAAAATCTGTTTTGTAAATTGTGATTAAGAAAAATAAAAAGGCTCTACACATAAAAACATAGCTTAGAAGATTAAAACATCAATTGACAAAAGCAAAGACATTCAAAATGAAACACAGGTCACATCCTGTGTTTTTCTTCACAATAGCACAAGAAGAGTACAAAGTGCCAGTTCTTCTATTGAATTTCCTGGCTATTGTCATTTTTGTCATGATGTTAACATTGTTAACATTCAGCAGTTGCAAAGGGGAGTTATCTGTGAAAACGATCGTATAAATACAGTAGTACTATACATATAATTAACATAATAGCAGAAAACAAGCACAAGCTACTGCTGTACTTGACTTGTTTGACTTTCATTGGTTTAGCTAGAAACTGCACTTATTTTTGAGCCTTAATATGAGGAGGGGATGTGTTAATCCTTGGAAGCATTGCCCTTCTGAAGAGTGACAAGGTGAAATTTTCTACGATACTTGAAATTTTAGTCTACTAGTATGATTATAGCATGTTGCAATGCAAAGTGGAATTTCCGAGTTAAGAATGTATCTCAGGTTCCTAAGCCCCAGGCCAGTGAAAGCTGAGTGTATTGTGAAGGTGAAAATGTTCAGTCTCTAAAGCAAGAAAGCCATCCACATCAATTTGCAGTAGGCTAAGTGGCATCAGCTGTGGGAGGCACGCTATAGAAGTTAAGCTTATAATGTCTTGCTTAGAGAACTATCCTGCAGGAATTATGCATCACAGAATTGCAGAATCGGCACAAACAAAATAGAGACTTTTGGCTAAAATGCTCTGACAAACTAGGCCTGTGGAAGTGTAGTGCTTCAGGAAGGAAGATGATTTAGGAAAAGTAGAATCTTCGGTAGAGCATTTAAACACTGTTGACTGTATTAACAGAAGTTCTTGATGATTGGTTTATATTCTGCAGTAGCTAGAATTTACAGTCAGACTATAAATTAGGGAAATCTGTGAGGTAAGTCTGACTTTTGGAAATTCTGGGGAAAACATTGGAAAATTTGGTAAGATTAAACTTGCACGGACATATATATACGAACATTCATAGTCTCTTTGAATCTGCCTCCCAAGCCTCCCCCTGAGCACCAAATCAAAACAAAACAAACCAAAACAAGCTCAGAGAAAGCCATAACCTTCCTAGTTTCACCGCTATCATGGCACTGATTAGGCATATCAATTCAGTGCAAAGTCAAAAAGATACCTAGGCTGCCTTTTAAGTTTTATGGCCTCTGACGATTCTCCTACAATCTCTTGAATTTCGTTCTCTTTTTATTTAATTTCAGAATAAGGTTGCTAATTCTACAGAAAAATAAACTAACTAAGTTGAAATTATAGTTTGATACTTCCATCATTAGGAAGTACCGAAGTAAGTTTTCAATTATGTTCTTCTAAAGAGAGGTACAAAAATGAAATCTATATAGAATCAAAAGGGCAAACTGATGGGAGATGTTAATGTTATTAGCTATACACAGACTCAGATCCAGAAAACTCTGTACTTGGGGTAGCTGGTAGCAAGACACTGGCTTAGGACAAAATTTATTGTTATAAAAGGTTTTAGACTGTAAGGAAGATTTTAGGAAGCTTTAAATTCCAAACTTAAGTACTTATTTCATTCTTAATATTTTCTAGCATTTGTTGTAGACTTATAGCAGTTTTATCACCTGCATATCAATAGTGAGTGTGTCAGAAAATATTTCCTTCCATGTAATAACAGCAAACGGTAACAGAGACCCTTAAAAATGCAATATAACTTTTGATGCACTATGAAATGATGCCTGCTGTTCTCATCACAAATATGTTTCTGTGGCAAAAATATATATATACATATATATATCCACATATAATTTAATATATTTTGTATATCCAAACATCCAGCACAGGACAGCTTTTTCTCACAGAGAATTCAGTAAATATTTGCATTTTTCCCTCTGTAGTACATGAATGGCATATACATATTTGAAAAGTACACTTATTGTTACAACAAGAAAACATAATGGTGAAACCGTCACCAAGAGAACTTAATTAGTGTTCTCTGTCCCCGCTGCTGTCCTCAGTCAGTCCTGTTACTAGAAGAGGCTTTTGAGATGCTGAAGGTCTGCACATTTCATAACTTTAGGTTTCCGCATTTGATTTTTTTCCTTTGAAAGCTTGAGTTTTCAGGTTATATTTTTCAAGTAATTTTATTTAAAAAAGAAGCCAGTCATCATACTTTATTATGCTCTCATTACCAGTTTCAACAAACTTATATAAATTTGCTTGGAAATACATATTTTCATTATGTATCTACAGTATTTTTCTCCTTCGAGGTGAATGGCAAATTCAACACACACTATTGGGTGCCAAGTGTTGTGGCGTTCCTTTTTTAACAAGTTCCTCTCATCACTTCTCTCTGACCCATGATCTCCATGTGGAAGAGGTTGAGCTAAAGCCACATGAGTATTTTTGAGGAATGGTTTTCTGCATGACAAGTTTGGCATCACACAGTATTAGCTTTATGCTGTGCGAAATTTTCTGTCCTGCAGGGCAACATTTGAGAGAGTTACTAAAAAGGGAAAGGAATGAGTACTAGCTGAGTGATTTGCATTACTTTTGATCAATTCTTGAGTCATCTTAAACAGAAGATATAAAAGGGCTTGCTCCTGAAATGCACTTGCTTCCACAGTGCTGTCAGCTGAGCTCCTAGTACAGGCAGGGCTTGATGCTGGGCCAAATAGAACTGAATAAGATTTAATGATAAATAAATAACAATATGAACATATCTGTTCAAGGGTTGCTTAAGTGGATTTCTCTTCTCGTGAGCTTTAAGCATTTATTTCTTTGAGGCCTATACCATCCTTTAAAAAGGAAAAAAAATGACAGAGAAAAAGATCAAATAATCTTGATCCAGAAAATGTGGTACTCTAAAAGATGGGTAAATACATGGTGACCTTTACAATCCAGAAAATCTTTTATTCTAAAATTTGGGCAAATAGCTGGATGACCTATATAGAGACTGAAGGGTAAACTGGAAATGAGCTGGGAGGAGAAAGGCAATAACATTAGCAGTGATAATGGTAATAATACTGTAAAATTCTTGCTGGCAGTCATTTGGAAGTCAAAATGAACCCTGGGCAAGAATCAAATGTTGAGAGAGTGATATTACAGCAAGCCAGCACTTACTCCTGATGATGTGCGCAAAAGCTGGAGCACAACATTACTTTCACCCAAAATCCATCTGTCACTTTGACGACAAAAATTTTTATTCTGATGCGGGGTAAAAAATGGGACCCTCTAAGTATGTATGGCTGTGACTGCTGTAATGAATTTCTACATGTGTTTCAGAAGGCTCTTTTGCAAAACTGCACTTCAGTTTCAACTAAAAAATTTTAACTTATTTCATCACCCAATCAAGTTTTCTTAATGGAATGAAAATGGTTAGAAATCAAGGAACAAATTCAAGCCCCTTGGGCAGTACTGTCATGGTAGTTTGACATGGTTTTACATCTGTTGTGTGTACTTCAAATAAACATCAGACTTCCTTACTTTTCATTTTCCCTTTTCATTTTCCAAAGTTTGACATGAATATGTCCAACCACCATGTTATGAAATACTTCTAGGTCCAGTAATACATGAAATGCTTTTATTAAATGCCTTGCTGTTCATACAAAGACCTCTCCTTTTTGCATTGTGCTTTTAGGAAATCAGAAGGCTGCTAAGACAGCAGGCTGGTAAGACAGAGTGTTCCAATATGGAAGAGAAAATGCTTTAAATAACATTTTGGGCTTGTGAAGTATAGCATTATAATTTCCCTCTGGGGAGAATTTCCCTGTGGTGATATGGAACTAGAATCATAAGCGTTGTGATTCACAAACTATATCCACAATCCTATATAAAAATAGCTTAATTAGTAGGACTGTCTGATACATATGCTAGACAATAATATTGCCGATATTGCTAGTCAAGAATTTTGTGACCAAAATGTTTCTTCTTAAAAAAAAATTCTCAGTGGGAAATTTCTTTCATTCTACATTTGGAGGAAGATTTTGCAGGATTAGAGTAAAAATAAAAGTGACACACAAGCCAGAAGACTGATTAACACGCTATGACAAGTGAGATTGGTGAAAATGACTTGCCTGACTCAGACTGAAGAGTCCAACCTTCCATGCATTCCTTGCATATCTTGGCTATTAGATCTTGACTTTTCTCTAGATAGGTGTCTCCATCTCTGCTGTAGAAGCTGCTGGATGAGCTGCTCTGGTGGATGGCAATTCAAACACAATGAGGCAGAGGTGTGATTACTTGTGGTGGAGCCACTGCAGAAAGGGAGGCTGAGAGACAAAGACTCAGCATCTCCCTGAGCTCTGGAAGAAAGGCAAAGCAGGAAGGTCGCATGACCAGGTGAACCTGTTGTCTTCTTTCTTCATTTTTCCTTTCTGCTGAAGAGATTGATTTTGGAATTTCCTGCCCATCTCTAGTCTTCATTAAATGCTATCATTTTTTTGGTTTCTGGTTGACATGCAACTCTTTGGTCTTAAGCCCTACTGCAGGCTGGATTGGCTGAGAAACATGGGTGTACCACGTTACCATGCCCGAGAGACGAGGCTTCAGGTGGCAACCAAGCTGTTGGTTGCCCGTGCCAGAAAGGAAATACTTTCTCCTGAAGGCTGCTTTATTCCCTTGGGTGAGGATGCCCTGAGGAAGAAATACCTGAGTGCTCCCAGGAGAGTGGAGTTTGGCCATGAGTATCAATGTAGTGAAGCTCAGGAAAAGCAGTTCTTTATTATACGCATTTTAATTCAAGAATTGACTACAGTGTTTCTTGCAGTTCTTGTTTCAACAATAAGCCTTTTGTTTTGTTTTGGTTTGGTTTCTGCTATTACCTCTTGAAAAGCTATTTTCCCTTTCAGTGTACAGATATCAGTTCTCTCTTTGGAAAATCTTTTCCCCTTTGTCCAGATAGCCCCTTCTTCTCTCTGTTTTTAAGTGTCTTACGCATACAGTAAAAAAAGTTTAATATGTATTTAAATGAACATTGCTGTTATTGCAGTCTCAACTATCCTTCATCCTGATTGTAGGACTGAATTGTAACACAAAATTTCTCATCACAATAGTATGGAGGTAAGGAGAAGGAGAGCATATTCAACACATAATTTAACCTTTCTTAAAGGTCAAATAGATTTGGCTACGTCCAAGCCTAGCTAGATGTTGCTAGCAAGACTTTTTCCACTTTTTATATTTCAGTTTTCTCCAATTGGATCATATAACACAACAGGTAAAATATTTGACTAGTGCATAGATATTATTATTTCCATATAGGCAGCAACACACATAGTTTTACCAGTGAGTCTCAGTAGAAAACGATGTATTTAATCAAAATAATATACTACAGAAATTAGCACAAGTTCCCTTCTGCACAAATGCATCTTACAGTTTGAGTTCAGTTATAGGTTGTAATAAGTCCTCTGAGTAAGAATATTTATAACATGCTGAGAGAAGGAAGGAATAATGACAAGGATAAACATTCAGGAGTTATTAGCCAATTCCCCCTCAAATCATAATATCATCTTTAAAAGTGTGTATTTTGTATTGTTTATATTTCCCTTACATATATATAATAGAGGGAAATACAAACAGTGCATATATATGTGTGTGTGTATATATATGTATGTATTAGGAGTTGTGCTTAGAGCATTTTATGTCACAGTAAGACATTAAAACAAGAGAAATAAAGCAAAGATTTTCACATAATCCCTTCAATTCCAGAGGTGAGATTTAGGAAAATCACCAAATGGCACAAAACTCTCAGTAAACATATCACAAATTTTGACAAACAACCTCCAAATTACCACTTTTTTCTTTCTTTCTTTTTTTTTTTTTAAACAGAGGTTTATATCCTGACAGAGGAATATGCAGAGTTCAAACAGACGACAAGTTGACCATGAGGCAGCAGTGTGCCCTCGTGGCCAAGAAGGCCAATGGGATCCTGGGGTGCATTAATTTTTAGAAGGAGCGTCTCCAGCAGGGCGAGGGAGGTGATCCTGCCCCTCTAGTCAGCCCTGGTGAGGCCACATCTGGAGTATTGTGTCCAGTTCTGGGCCCCACAGTACAAGAGGGATGTGGAGCTGCTGGAGAGAGTCCAGCGCAGGGCTACAAGGATGATCAGGGGCCTGGAACATCTGCCCTATGAGGAGAGACTGAGGGAGCTGGGCCTGCTCAGCCTGGAGAAGGCTGAGAGGGGACCAGTGGTCAGTGCAGTACCTCAAGGGAGGCAATGAGGAGGATGGTGCTGGCCTGTTTTCAGTGGTGGCCAGTAATAGGACAAGAAGAAATGGCCACAGACTGAAGTACCAAAAGTTCCACAGGAACTTAAGGAAAAATGTATTGACAGTGAGGGTGACAGAGCACTGGAACAGGCTGCCCAGAGAGGTTGTGGAGTCTCCTTCTCTGGAGATCTTCAAAACCTGCTTGGACGCCATCCCATGTAAAATGCTCTAAGTGACCCTGCCAGTGCAGGAGGGTTGGACTAGATGTCTCTAGAGGTCTCTTCCAACCTTAACAATTCCACGATTCTATGATTCAACATACAGAATAGCCACAATTTGTCCCTCTTGAAGGTACAAGTTCCTTCCTAACTAGGACAACAGAACAATTTATTGTCACTTCCACAACTGTTGTGTCTGTTGTGGTCTGTTTACTGTTGTGGTCTACAACAGTAAATGTTACTTAAGAAAAAGAATTGCTATTTGGAATAAATTCAGTGGTCGCGCAAACTTTTCACACCATAGACATCAGAGGAAGATTCATGGAGATTAAAATTTAATATATCAGAAGTGAAATTGGCTGTATTTTTAGTTTCAAAATATATTTTATTGTTTCCCTTAGACCAAGCAACATATACTCAATGTGTGATTTTTTTTTTACTGCTGAGTGTCACTTTAGCATAGATGAAAGTGGTATTAGATTCTGTATGTCTATTAGTTTGTTATGATTCTGTATATAAAGTATTTCACAATTTTCCTAGAGTTTTTCCAGTTCTGGCAATTTTGTTTTTCTTTCTTTTGTACGTATTTCAAAGAATACTCTCTAAGCACATATTTATCTGTAATATTTCTAGATACCGTGTAGAGGTATTTTATTGTCTTCCTAATGTTAGTTGATAAAGTAAGTATTTCTCTGTTATTGGAATACTGTATGTCTTTGTATATATATAAAGGAGGTATTTCACACTTCTATGGCTGGTAGTATTCTTCCATTTGTCTACAATATATCATTAGAGTGTGTTTGAAAATCTCCAAAATTGATTTTTCGGCCTATAATGTTTTTTACAGAACTTTCTTAGTCTTAATATTGATTTCACTGTATCTTTGTGTCTAAATTTTTTGTACTTCTCTCTTTTTTTTTTTAATTTTAACTTTGAGTATAAAAGAAAGTGTTAGTCTTGCTCTTTGATGTTACTTGAACTTTCTAAGTCTCCTTTCCCAGTAAAGCTAACTTTAGTCATAAATTGACTTAAAAGTCAGAAGCCCCTCTAGCTGTTGGGGAAAAAAAAAAAAGAGAGAGAGAGGGAGAGAAGAAATTCCAAAAATCTAGCCATCATCTCTTTGCAGTAAATCTAAAAATTGACTTTTTTTTTTCTCTCATTCTCCTGCCTTCTAATTCCAATTTTCATTTCTCTTCTTTTCTGTTTCCCAATTTTCTTTTTCTTATTATTTTCTGTATCCTTCGTTATCCTTGGTTTCCTTTTTCACATGTTCTTCTCATTTTTTCCCATGACACCTTACCCAATTACACTATTCCTGGCCTCTCATCTTCTGGCTTGCTTTTCTGCTCTATTTCCCACTTTCCAACCACAGACACGCTTAAGGAATGAAGAAACATTTTACGAATCTTTTCATAAGAATCTTCAAAGAATCTTTTTATGAGGGGCAAATTAATATATACTTGCAAAGACTTCAGAGAAGTAGTGGCCACATTCTAGCTGCAGCTGTATTCGGAGTAGTGGAAAAAATGGTATTTTGCTAAAGGGAAAAACTTTACAGTCAGTTTCAGGAGGTAAATTTTAAGGAAACAAGACTGTTTCATTATCACAGGTTGACAATCCTGTAAGCACTGGGAACTCAGCTCATAAGCTCCTGCCCTGCAAAATATCTCTTCTCTCTTCTCAGTTTCATGCACATAAGCAAGAGTTAGAGTAGTAAGAAAGAAATGATATGTGAGGAGGGGAAAGCATATATGACCCACACAAGAGAATAGGGCGCTGTTTTCTTCTAAGAGGAAAGGATATTTCCCTGAAATCTTAATATATTTTGCCCAAGGTGGCTAATCTGACATGAGGTTACAGAAAATGTAGTAAATACTGCATTATTTTTCATACAAGGAAAATTTATGAAAATACTAGACGCTGCTTCTATTCTTAGAACAAATGTTGTTTTCCGTTATTATTTTTACCTTTTTCTTTTCGTTTTGCTGTAGTGAATGTAGAGGAAAGGACATGACAAAGTAAGCAGGCAAATCAGAGATATTTGGAGCTGCAAATAAGTGGAATGGGACTGCAGTGAAGAGAACTTAGAATTATCAAAATTATTTTGTATAATTCTATACTGGACTTTAATATACGAGCTGCTTTTTAGAGTATAACTAGGAAGAATTAAGAAGGAGCAATTCAGTTGAGGGAGTGATCAGTTTTCTTTTCACAGAAGTCTATGAACACATTACAGTATATTTTTTCAGTAGTGTGCACTTGTTTAAAGAGGTATTTCTAGAATTTCTTTTGCAGTTCTGTGTGAGTCTGAAATAAGGTCCAGATGCAAATGATGGGTGGACTGTGCAATTATATGACTGCACCCTTCTTATTTTATGCAAACACATGTTACACTAAATGAAGCCTATTACAAAGATATATTCCTTTAATTGTTTGGTATGTAAACTTCAAATTTGTAAGCTGTAGGTCATATAACATGATTCTGCATTTTAACCAATCAGTGTAAGTTATTGTATGTACAGGGTAAAGTGCTCACCTATTCTGAAAATTAATTATTATGAATTTAAAATACCAATTTGAACTTCAGTTTTGCAAAGATTTAAGCATCTATTTAACTTGTTCCAAGTCATTTCATGGAGTTCAGAGAAATTACCTGCACCATATGCACATTTATTTTGCTAGGTCAAGGTTTGCTTTAACATTTTTAGTAATTTCTTTAAAGAACTTTCTTTTTTTTGTTTCCAGAAAAACTAATCAGTATACAGAACAGATAGAAAAGGAAACTTTAAAAGTTTCACAATAATTGTTTATACCTTTTAAAATGTATATTTTAAAATGTTGGAGGGGATGAAAAAAGATTATTGCTTTCAAATTATGGTAAGAATAAAAGATTTTAGTTAGAACTTATCAAATAATAGAAAGGAAAATTGTGTCAAGAAGCTTTGACATGGACTGAAGTTATGAAAGGCACAGGGTGAGTCCCTATCATTGATACTACGTGCAGCAGAAAATAAACCTTGTAAGAAATATGTTTGACTAAGAATTTCACTTAGCAAAATTATCAGAAAACCTATTTCTTGATTGGTAATATACAAAATAGATTTAATTAAATCAATCAATTTATTATTTACAATGTAGAATTTTAATCTGGAGTTACCTAGTGATGATGTTATGTAGAAGAAAGTTGTAAGTACGACAGATTATTTGATGGCTTCTGGTATAGCATTCCTTGAAGCAGAAGATGCCATTTTTACTAGGAAATTAGAATATGGGATACTATTATAATGGCTTAATTGAGTGAAAAGAGCTTAAAAACCTACTCCAGTTTTTTGTTTTTGTTGGTTTTTTTTTTTTTTTTGACAAAACTCCCAACCAGCGAAGCTTTTTAAAAGAACTCAGAAATCCTTTTAAAGGTAGATAGAGGGCAAACTTAAAAATTATGTTTCCTGTGCAAAAAATGGTTCTGAAGACTTTATATCTTAAGAGGGTATTTGTACTACATGGATGCAATGTGCTAAATACAAAACTCTGTGGAAGTTTGTTCTGATTTTGACCTGGTTATAGCACACACTGAACAACACCCTGCTGTACTATATGAATAAAATCCAGGAAGCAGAGATACAAGCGATGTCTGGCAATAGGTGTAGCTGTCTTTTATTTAACAGTATTTTAAACCAAAAACTTTTAGATACTCTTTTACAGAAAAGCTAGGTTTTAGGCAGAAACAATTTTCATTTACTAATTCTGTCTTCATAATAGAGCACATTCATCATAACTGTATTGTAATTAACTGAAGTTATTCAAGGTTATTCATGCCTAGTAGTTCGACTGAAAAGGGGATCCTCTGAGGGATTTGAGAACATTTTGCTGCAATATGAAAGAGGGCTTATGCTTTTCTTTAGGTCAAATGTTTGTATGTTTCATTGCTCATGTCTATGGAATGGTCTTCTCTTTTGCATCAATATTACAAAAAAATAAGGAAAGAATTCCTAAAGCATAGCTGCTTTTTGCTGGCTTTTACCCAACAATGTAGTATTTTAATGGCATCTTATTGTATCTGAAAGCACATTACTACCTTAAAGTGAAATGTAAAGCACTACAAAGGATAGAGACCTGCATTTTGGATGGAAACTTCAGGGCTCCTCTTAACGCGTACTGGGCAGAAGTTAAGGAAAGCACAAGGGAGGACTTGGCTTTGCAAATCACGTGGCACTAAAGACATAGGTGTTTTTTTCACAATGCAGTTGGAGAACTTGGCTTAAAAGTGACCATGGCAATACTGGGACTCTCCTATGTGTCTGGTGTGGGAGCACTCCTGTTCAAGCGCTGACCAGGCAGTATCCCAGGTATCTTGCAGTGCCCAGCCAGACCACAGCACGAAAAGAGGCTGCCTGGCTCTATTGCTGCAGACAGATGCAAGGTCTTTTCAAGATGGCTTATTCAGACCCTCCACAGAGATGTTGTTATTTCCTCTTGGAGTACTTAAGTCCTTTCTGCTCTGGCTCAGGTGTTCAAGAAATGAAGATTTGTATCAACTCTCTATATCATCCCGTAAGTGAAAGGGATGGGAGCAGTGAAAATAAGGTGTTATGGGCAGACTCCTTAGGCACATACCAAATTCAGAAGAGAATCCAAACATTGTTTTTATAGATTATTAAATTAGTGATACAGAAAAACCTGAAGAAAAAGCTGGGTTCCCATATGAGCATAGGGTTGTATATTCAGATTCATGATGAGAGGAACATTTGTTCAGAACGAAGAGTATTTTTTCCTGTCAGCTGAATTCTTTTTCCAGTTTAATGCTGGAACAAGAAACTGAATTGCAAAAATATGTTTGAATGAGATACGCTGTATGCAAACAAAAATCGTAGTGAAGGTGACACAGAAGCATTGTGCTTTAACACACAAATCTGACAAAAGTTTGACTCACTTAACTCTATCACACCTATGCCTGCATTCTCCTTGTTATTTTTTATTATTTGAGAGTGCACCTTACTATAACTCTAAATAGAAATTTACAAATACGGAAGAAGGCAAGCTCATCTTTCCTATGGCTCGCAGGCTTTATTGTTGTATGAATAAATACAACTCAGATGTAAGACAGGGAGTCACAGTGGAGACAAATGCTGGGCAAAATGTACATTTGAAGTACATGATAAAGAAGGAAAGGCAATGCATTTGAATGGTGAGAGAGGAGCTGTTTCAAGCATAGGGAAAAAATAATTTTTCAATTAAAAAAGGAAAATATATCTTATTACAAAGCCCCTGTTGTCTTACAAATCAACACATGATACGATCTCACAAATAAGAGATGAAAAGACTTGAAACCTGCTAAAGACCAGTTGGAACTTAGGAGATATAAAATATGCAAAATCTGAGGTGGAGGCTTTATTCTACATGTTTGTAACACAGGCAAGATTTATGACAAAGAATAATATATTTTATCACATCATATGATATATGAGGAAAAAAAATAGCATAGTGCATAATACTTAATCGGATCTGAAATGGCAGCTTAAAGAAGCTGTTATTTTGCAGTAATAAATATGAATGTCTTGTGCTACAAATGTTGAGCCCCCAAAATAACATTGGTTCAGGTTTGCTTTAAAAACCTAATATCTAGCTAAATGTTTCCATAGTTGTCACATAGCAGATACTTCTTTTTACAAATAAAAATGAAGCAACAAAATGTATTTCACTGTACACTATCTTTATCAGACTATTTGCATGGGTGCATTCTGCGTGGGTGTTTTTTTTTTTTTTTGGTTGGTTGGTTTGTTGGATGGTTTGTTTTGGTTTAGGGTTATGGATTGTTTAAACTTGTTTTCCTTATTTTAAGGAAGGAAGAAAGCTTTACATTTTATGGCCAAAAATGATTTTATTTCCTTATAAAATAATAAAGTAAGGAGACCTTTTAAAAATGGCTCATGTTACTTTTGTGGTTATTTCTGTAAATATTCCAAAGTGGTGGATAATCTTAATGCATCTGCTCTGACTACAGTTGTCTGGCAGATGCTTTTACAGTACTCTTGCTCCACTGAGGTTACTGGCTTTTCAGATTTCTGCTGAAATTCTGTAGAGAATTAGAAAAATGTTACATATATTGTTCATAGCAGTACTCACAATGTGCAACATAGAACATCACTTATGATTTAAGGGTCCATAAACCAGAGAGCTTATTTAACTCCTTTGCTTCAGTGGATATTGAAGTTGCAGTACCCTGTGATATTGGTTTTTATGATTTTTCAGACTAAAATATGACAAATCTGATATATGCTCTGAGACACTAGAAGTAAAATATGAGGACCCTGGACTTTAGGCAGCAACATTCAGTTGGTATTTAAGTACCCAATTATAATACCATATAAAATTTTACCTGAAAGTTAAAATAGAGCAAAACTACTTGCAAAAATACAATGTTTTTAACAAACAAACAATAAAAAACCCTCAGTGCAGTGGAATTAAAAACCTGCATTTGGCAGACTCACTATGTTGCCACAAATGCCGGGAAGTCAGCCTTATTTTCAAATGCAGGCATCTTAATAGGAAGTCTAAATTGCACATTTGGATGCTTATATGGACACTTAGTTGTGTAAATGTCCACTCCATGTATTTAAGTGCTACTTTGAACATTCATATCTGAGATTTAGAGATCCTATTAAAGCATTCATATTTGATATTGGGACCTTAGTGTTTTATATGTATTATTAATGTTTAAGTAGAGCAAGAGCATGTGAGCCAGCCATACATTTTGCATAGTACTGACTAGTTGGATGTGTTTCTGCTGCATACTTATTGCATATGATAAAATCCCACCATTGAGGTTCCCAGTAAATATTCAGACAGTACCTTTAATATACCCTGAATAGAGAGAACATGAAATCTCTTCACTATAAGATAAAAATAAGAACTTTGAGAATAGAGTTTCACTTTCTAAGTGCATACTCTATGAGAATGTTATGAATATAAATACAAAGAAAACCCTCTGAACCTTAGTTTGCTGTTTCATCAGTAGAAAGGTCACCCGTTGTAATAAAAATGGTCACTATTGAAGAGGTTTCCCTAAGCAGCAATTGCCCAGTGTATTGGATATTAAGCATTCCAGACATACCAGACACACAGCCTCATTTTGTCAGGAATTCACGTGTCCACCAAACTCATTCTTGCCTTTGCCTCTTGCTGTATGACGATCTCCCTTTACATGTCTATGGAGTTTTGCAACCATTCTTCCACGCACTGTCAATTACACACAGTCTTCTGTGTTAGAAACACATCTAACATAATCTGGCATTAAAAAAAAAAAAAAAAAAAAAAAAAACACTTGCACTAAATCTCACCTCACATGGAACTTGGAGATTTAAGAGGGTTCTTCATGTATGGATTTTGATTTTAACAAACAGAAGCGGCTATTTAAGCCTGGAGTGGTAGTTACAGTACCAAAGCCTCATACAGACTCAAAGAAGCCTTTTTATAAAACAAACAAACACTCATTGCAGGAGGACTGGTTTCAGTGAAGGCAGGACCTGACAGCTCCAGCCCAGACTTCCAAGGCATGAATTTCCTAGGGAGCTCCAAGACCCTCATGCCAGCCAACCTGGGACCTCTCACACCATGACCCCACTTTGGGTCTGAGAATCTTGGACACCTTGGAGCTGCTCTTCAGCTGCAGGGTCCAGAAGGGAAGCTGGGAAGAATTGCATTGACTGCATGTGAAGAAGCTGTGGTAATTCTCCCGGCACCTGTCATCTCATCCAGGAAGGATTCGGGAAGGCAGAGCTCTCCCAGAGAACACTCACTGCAGGTGCAGCCTCAGCAGTTGGGAGCTCCCTGAGCTTCTGTTTTTGTGGAGTTGGAGAGAGATACAAAATATGTATCGGACATGAAAAAGAAGAGAGTTGGCTGTAGAAATGAGAATGGAGCATGAGAGGGTGATGGGTATGAAGACACATGGATCAAATAATCTAAAAGAGTAAAGTTACAATTGTCTTAAACATTCATGCAAACATAAATTAACGCTACAGTACTTGACTTAATCAACTCTTAACTTTTAAACCACCAGTTTATGGTAACGGGGGATAAACATTGGTTTATAATATTTTCAGATACACAGGAGGTTTCCTAAAATACACTTCGGCTAATTCCAAATAATATATATATTTTTTAAAAGCTGATGGTTAGCTTTTCTATTCTGTGTGGCTTGCAGGATATTTTAACGCCATTAGTTGCCATGGTAAACTGTATTGCAAAAACATATTCAATCCTAGTGCAAAAGAATACAAGTTTTGAGGCTTTTGCTTATGTAAGGCCTGATAGTTTAGGTTCATTTTGTTGTATTTGCTGTGCTTGAGATGAGGAACATCTATTTTATTGCTGAAGAAATTGTCATCACTCATTGTGCATAAAGACATAAGCGTATTCAATGATGAACAGTACTCTTGATTAATAAGACTTTTAAATTCATTTGAAAAACACTGGCTTAACAAGTAACAGCTGCTGCTGAAGAAATATGTTATATCAATAAAAATAGATTATCTTTACATTACAATATTACAAATTTAATTTTAAACATCTAAGTTAGAGGTAGGAGGAGTCCTCAGAAAATAAGACCTCTTTAAATTTAAATTAAAGATCACACAGTTTATATGATTTAAAAATAAATGTATGTCTTCAGGAAAGCATTTAAACTACATGAATATGAGAGGAGAACAATTCTCCAGTAATACAAACATCACACAGTAAAAAAGATAAACAAGTGAATCTTGCTTATAGGCATATGCTAATATTAATGCTGTTACTTAGCCTTTTACGTACTACTACCTTTCTGGACTCATCCATATTGTTTTAGGCTTTTTCAAGTTACTATTACTCCTGTCCCCGAAATTTAATGCATGCATGCATGTGTCTTAAAGTTTAATGCCAAATTTTTGGCGCACTGACAAAAACCTAGTTATCCCTCAAAAGGAAGACTGTCAAAGGTTATCTGTTCTACCCAATTTTAGTAAGCCAAAATTAAACTTCTGAGTGCAAGTTTTATTATATTCACAAGCCTTGCAAATCTGCATATGTTGGAACAAGCCTCTTTTGCCTGCTTGATGTTTCAGCCTGACATCCCATTGTTTCAGCAGCAGATAAAGGGGAAGGCCAATCTCGTGCTATCACACAGACCTACAAATTGAAGACTACATTTGCACATTTGTAGCTTTTTTTTTTTTTTTGGTCTTAGTGTGAGCAGAAATAAATGAATGCTTCACTGAGTACTGAGGGATACATAAAATTTTAGTGGACTTTTTTACCTTGAACTGTTAGAATTCTTTGGCCATCCTCAAAAAATTTTGCCAAAGCTAAAATTTGGCATTTTAAGAAAATTGAAATTCAGACAGGCTGGCCTCAGATCAAACATAATATTCCATTATGCTTTTGTATTTTTTGCTACAAAATCACTTTTTAAATGTTTTGTTAGTTCTTCTTTGTTAAAGGATTTTGTGGTATCAAAATATACCTAGATGCCATGTGCAGGATGGAAAAGATCATTCCTGAGACCCTGAGCAGCCTTTATAGTATTACTAAGTCCTCAGGACACTCACATGAGATGGGGGACCTATGCTGAGGTACTCCTTTCAGCAATACGCTCTCAGCAGACTATTGCAATTTTTCTTCTTTCAATATCTTATTAAGTATATATCTTATAAAATCATTAAAAAATCATTAGCAGGCTGGATTTAAAATATTTGGACAAAAGCACTCTCATATAAATGATGCAGTAATGTTTCACTCCTTTAAGCAATGCATTCCTTTATTTAACAAACTGGTATGAAAACATCTTTTCAGTTTCCTGATTGGCACCAAAATCCGCATCAGATTCTATACTCCAAATCTGAAAACTTTAAAAGTCACGATGAATTGCTCTGAAATAGAATTGTGGGTTGATGTTTTCTTTTGGTATAAACAAATTGAATATGACTCATATTTGTATGTGGCTCAGACCTTGAAAAAGAATAAATTCTTTTTTTTTCCAGAATATAAATTAGTGAGTTCTATTTGTATCTTGCAGGTGGTAATTTGCCAATAACTTGCTAAACATGATAAACAGCTAATTTTAGAATTCTGTTAAGCACAGTTCATTCCGTTCTCCCCATTTCCTGACTTCAGAAGATGGGCTGTTGTCACTACAAGACTTGTATTCTTTAAGGTAAGGTTATTGCAGTTATAATATATAGGAGGTATAAAACAGAGTGTTTTGCAATCAGGTTTCAATGTGAAAATATTCAATTATTTAGGCATTTTTCAAACCAATTCAAATTTTCCTGAGATTTCTTTTTTGTTTTGGTATTTGGCATTTGAGACAGGAAAGATTGTTTGTCCAATACTATTACATTAAATGTCCATGTCTGTGTTCATTTTTGAAAGAAATACTTTTAAAACAGGTTCCATTGATTAGGAAAAAATATCTATCGATCTTGATCATCCATAAATTGCTCTTCTGCATCAGTCATTGCAACTGAAATAAGGGTACTGAGATTAGCAAACAATCCAATTTGATTTGGCAGGAAATTTTATAGGATACTCCATGCAGTTAAGAGAAGAAATAGCTTCCTCACACTTTTAGTCAGTTTATAAAAACTTGGCAAATCCTCTGAAACGTCAGTAGCCCAGCTTAATGCTGTGTGAATGACCAAGGCTGCATAAGCAATAAAACTTGGTGAATATTAACCCGAGTCAAGCATTATGCATGGAAGACTCTTTTTTTTTTTTTTTTTTCCATCTGAGACTTATTTTAGTGAAATCCTTCATTATAATGAAAAATTAATATTTTTAAATATGAGATAAGGGAATAGAGAAGTAAAGATATTGCAAACTGGTCTGTTTATAAAACATGTTGTTAACATGGCAGTAGCTTGAGCATATCGCACTTTCAGACACCATCAATAAGCTAACTAATTATTGGGCACATTTCACCTTAACATTCGGATTTCATTTTTTGGCTTTTACTTTCTTTTAGGTCATAAAATTGGCAGAGAATACTGTTTCTTCACAGTTTGGCAATAGATTTGGATTTTAGAAAGCAAATTCTCTTCTCCATTTTATTGATTTCTTCTAAAAAGATAGATCTATGTGCCTTTCCAGTTGAGATGTCTCCTGGAACTTTGTGTCCCACTCTGTTTTGGTTGGTCTCAGTATTACTGGAAAAAAAAAAAAAAAAGAAAAGAAAGATTGTTAAAGATTGTGACCACTTTTTTCTTTTTTTCCCCAAGGCATCTTCCAGATATTATCTTCAACTGAATTTTAAATTGTGATCACATTTTGGCAAGATACGATTACTTGATTGCTTATTTAATGAGCTATCGGAGACAATTTTACTCCTTCAACTAATTTCATTATTACATGAATTATTTAATGGAAGCTATACCTTCTGTTGATCTACAATAATAATTCTACTATATTGGCATTTTTGATTCTTAAAAGCTTGTTTCTTGATGTTCTTTGAAGATAGCATATTTGTATGGAACATACCATGTAAATCTGTGCGCAGATACAGCTGAATGTTACCTTCAGATCTTTTTAGATTGAGTTCAAGTTTATGTCAGAACTATTCCTATATTCAGGGGACTTTGATCATTCCTCACCCAGCTCAAAGATCTTCACCTTTTTCACCTTTTTTTTTTCCATGCTTTTATCTGTTCTTGAAAGTTTTGAAGTCCTTGTAATGGTGAAGGATATGATCTCACATTTTGGGGAGGAACTGCTATATGTTATACTGCCATAGAAACAGCATAAGTAGTCTTCTGAAAGTATAAGGTACATTTCCATTCTGCAAGGTGGTTTTCTTGCTAGAGCTAAATAGGCAAATCTCTTCTAACAGAGACAGATCCAAAAGCTCAGTCAGCTGCAAGAGGTTTTTAAGACATCAGATCTTTCAAAAAGTGCACGGGCTGCTATATCAAATCTTTACAATGCTGACAGCCTATGGCATGTGAAGGAAGAGGATACTTTAGATATAATTATTGATTTTCTGAGATATGGCACATGATCTGCCACCCATTTGTACTTTATACAGATTTGACAGCAGTACTCTATTACCTGAAAATGACTCACTCTTCACCACATCTTCACAAATTTTCCATTGCATTGTTGCCCTCTAATTTAACTCTTCCTACCTGCACCATGCTTACAAGCAGACAGCAAATGAATTTGCCTCTGTGGATTTGAAGCAACACTGTCTGTCTTGCTTAACTCAGAGAAAAAAGCAAGGAAGAGCAATACATGCTGAGTGAAAGTGCACAAAATCAAAAATGACAATTGGGTATCACTGGCTGATTGAAAGGTCCCAGGGAACGACCCATCATCTTGGATTAGATCACAGAGATAGGATTACTTTGAATTAAAACCTACATAAATGCTCATCTTCTTTCTTCTTTCTTTTTAAAACTGTGATGAACTCTTTGTTGTGGTCCATTCCACTGGGAAAGACAGTAAGCTGGTGTGGCTGGAGAAGAAACTCAGGAACCTGTCTGATCATCTCAACAGCTATGGCCTCAGTTTCTCCAAAGTTATTTCTATTGCTAGCCTTGATGATTACATTGCCCTCTTTAGCTCATTTACAGTTGTATCATAACCTCCTAACCCAAAGCTACATAAGAAATGAGCAGCAGGCTGTTGGACAGCAGGCTGGCAAATAAAGGGAAAAAAGAGAAAGTGGGTAAAAAAAAATGATAAGCAATGAAATAAGAGAAAATCAAAAGGAGAAGCAAAAGGAAGTAAGAAACAGAATGATTCACATGAAAGAAGAAACATAAATTGAATGGGAACAAGCAGATTGTAGTCAGCTACATTGTTTGGTATCTGGATGATCTATGTTTTAAATATAACTTTTATCAATAAGAAAACCATAGCCAGCAAGAGGCTAGGAGAAAGGAAAAAAAAACATGGCAGAGGAACAAGAGGAACTTCAGGTTGCCTTGAGAGACCTTACCAGTTATTAATAGTGTGTGATATTCTATCTTGTTTCAAGAGCTTGCAGCACTTCAGACATCATTTGGACGAGTGCACAGCATGACTAAGTCATGCCAGGGCATGGGAGCAAAAGTTATACCTCCTTGTGCCAGAAAGCAGGCATAATTTGATTGTTGAACAAAAATTTCTCAGAGGAGACTTGCAGGAGGTAGTAGCTTTAACATCTGCTAGAACTGTTTGGAGAAGCCAGTGTTATATTTTAGAAGTTTAAAGTATCAGTACAAGAGATATTTTATTGCTTCTTTGGAGACATTTCCCTTGCACTCTACGTTTCTGTTTGATACTCTTTGCTAGACTTGAAAAGAATTGTGAGTACTGCTTGGTAGTGGATCTTCCCCTTGAGAAAAAAAAAAGAGTTTATAGGAGGTTAAAGCTCCAACCTGAGGAAAAAAAGTGATTTTAAACAAGTTCTCAGGATTCTGTCTGGAATTACAGCACAGATATATAGCAAAAATATTTACATATTAGTTGAAAATCTTTTAAATTTAAGTAGTAGTATTTTCCTCCTTAAGGCAGAAAACTAATGTAAGCTCATCACATTGTGTGTGTCCAGATACCACGATGATGAACACAAAAGAAAAAAGCCAACAAATTAATAGCTTTATTCACAGAAAGGATGGTGGAAAAAGTGAGATTGCTCTTGGGAAGCTTGTTACCTTGAATAACACTATGATGCCTGGTAGGAAGAATTAATGACAGAAAGGGTAATAGGACAGCTTAGAGATTTAAGAGGGTTTTGTTGTTGTTGTTGTTTTTTAACTAAAGAAAGGACAGAAGGCCTTTCAATGTTTTTTAAAAGTCTATGATATCCTCAACATCAAAGTCAAATATATCTCGTTTAGTTGGATTTTCAACAATCCAAATAAATTCCTTGGATTTTAAAACGAATGGAAAGTTATCAAATGTTTTCATAATCAATACTAAGAAAAAGTGAGTTTGCTCAATGTGGCTGATAACGTAATACACTTTAACAGAGCACTGAATTATCATTCTAGCTAAAGACCTGTGTAATATCGGCCTACATATACTCTTTTCCATGCATATACTCTTTTCTTATTCTCCATGAACTGAGGTGTTCTCAGCACAGGTGACCACATCTTCAAAATTTCCTCTTCTTTGACCTCTGTATCTCCTGTCTGTTACAGTTCCTCTACTACCTCTCTATGATCTCTCTCGCAAAGTTCTGCCAAAAGGGATTCTTGCTCATTCCTTGATTGCTTCTTTCACCTGTGTTACATGAAAAAGTGCTGATTGCCTACTCTGCCATCTTTTTGTATCCTTGTACTGCTGGATACTCTCTTCAATTCAGAGAGTGTTTTTGGATCAAAGTTTTGTTTTTCACATGTTTGCACAGTGCTTTCTGGGGTGGGATATTGACTAGGTTTTCTAGGCACTAAGGTAATGCAATGAGTTAATAGAAATCGTAATTCTAAGGTCTTTTCTGCTCCACACTGATGTTAAATAAATGCAAATGAGTAAATGATCTTATTTTCATAAGACCACCCTCCTTAATAACAAGGAAGTGAAAAAAACAATAGTGACTCTGTTATTGCAAAATATTTCCTTCAGAGTATTTTACAGAATACAACTGCCTATTGACTTCATATTTTCATGTATGCTATGTTTCTCAGTTTCACTCAGCAGAATTTTTATCATAAAGATTGTGGGATTTATAGGAATGATTCCAAAACTCTCGTTCCCTTCTAGTTTGAGTATTTTTCACTTCTATTGAAAAGTAGATTGCAAAAATCTCAAAATTTTCCAAAAACTATACTTTCTCCTCTTCATCATTTTTAATTTTCTGCTTCATTCTTTCCCCCATACTTACATAAGACTGCATTTAAGGAAGTCTATTTACAGGGTGAGACATTCTGCTTTGCAGATTTTGTTTCACGGGACTTTTTCTGGATTAAGGCCTTAATCAAGAGAATTTGTATGCGTATTTACTAATGTCATGTCCTGTTTGTTTGCAGCAACCCGGATGCTGAACATATTGAACAAATGAAACGTATGCAAACCGCAAGTACAAATGAAGGTTTACTGTACCTGGAGCACCCTGGCGTTGGAAATAGGCTACGAAATAGGTTATGCAACCAACATGCCACTTATTCTCTGGCAAAATACCCTTGGGAGATTAGACTGGTGACTCCCCGAGTGACAGGAAAAAGTATGAGCCAGGGCGATTAATTAACTAATCAATGCCAAACTCATTATAAATGTAAGCAATAAGCAATATGACTGAGTGCATTAGAAGTATTGCATTTGAAAAACATATACTTATCAATACTGGTACAAAGCACTCCAAGAAATTGGATGTTGTTTGCAGTGGATTATTTCAGCAGTGATTCATCATACGCTATCATGTATATCTGACAGAACTCAAAACTGGCAAATGTTCTAATGGAACATAATAACAATCATGAGTAGTACATTTGTAGCACTTACTAAAAAGAATTCCAGGATTGACAAATTGGAGTGGCAATGTTGGCAGACTTAAAATGAAGCATTTGTACTGTGTATACAGTACTCAGAGATGTGGAATAGATTCCAATATGAAATGCAGAGAGATTTCTTAACATCTTTCTGAAGCTTCATGCCAACATGGTGCCTAATTTTCATCCTGTCACTCACAAAACCGTTTGCATCTGTTGCTTCAACATGTGAATGGTGACCTGATTCAAGCTGCTGCTAAAACTTGAGATCATTAATTAATAAGAGAGAAGCTAGCGGATGGATAATTAAGAGCAGAGTAGTAAATTATAGACAATATACATGCAGAATGGCTTAAGAAAAATAAAGCCCTTTTGAAATGAGGTATTAAGAGAGAAACGGGCGTAGAGAGTATCATGCATTTCAATCAGCTTAGAAGGCCCCAGCCTTTTAACTTTCCAGGAAAACTTTGTTATAATCATTTTAGTTGCTGAGCTGGCCTTTTACTTGACTCAATATCGCATCTCCTCTCTTAAGAGTACATGGCAGAAAAGCAAGTTTCCAATGGCCATAGATTACCAGTGCTAGTTATAGCTGCTCAGAAGAACTCTGACAATCTTTATACTCCACAATCCTCCTAGCTGCTCAACATGTCCTTAACTTTTGCACAAATTACGAATTTTTTGGTTTTTGCCTGCTGGTGTAATACTATGCAGCTCTAGCTGTTAATCTTTCTTTTCATGTGGACACTCTTATCGTAGATTTGACAGAGGGGTTCAGTCACACCTGTATGTCTCAACACCCTCAGTTAAATACTATGCTTCTGCTGCAGAAAAGTCCCCTTTGCCACCAAGCAACTCTTGAGACAAAAATCTCCTAGCATTTCTTTGTGAACATTTTAAGACATTTTCTTCTTATTTACTGTTTACTTCACTTTAAAATGCTTCTGGTTTCATGAATAGGATTTTTTCTTCTACCATTTAAAGGTGATCAAGTTAAGTAGAAAAACTGTAGCTATATACACAAACAAATTAGGTTATAGGAATCCAGATTTTGACTGACATGCAATCATGTTAAGCAATGATTTTATTCAAAGGTACTCATCACAGCTAAATTGCCAGGCACAAATCTCTAGGAAATAATCCCAGGAATTTTATGAGTAATAATCAGTAGTTTATATGGCTAAACAATTGCCATAACACATCCAGGCACAATTATCAAAAGGCATAACAAGGAGTTAGAGATTTTGAAAAAACAGCTTGATTATCTGGCCAGGTGAAAGTAGGGTAGGCACAATACTGTAAAAAAGAATTTTCTCTGGAAGCTGCCTTGTGTACTGGAACATACAGTGATACAGAAAATATTACTGCTGCTTCTTTCATGGATTTCAGGTTTTAAAGAGGAAGGAAAACAAGATTTGATCATATTAGTCAAAATCCTCCAATTAAACTCAATGAGTCAATTTATGGCATATGCCACACAAGCACATCCACATACATGCTTATTTATAAACATAATACAGGAATCATTTCAGGATTGAAAGAAATAAAGACGCCATGTAGCTCAGTGGAATGGCTATGTGCTTTCATTTTCTTTGCTTATTTTCTCCCACGTACTGGCATTCTATTTCTGAACTTCACATTCAGCATAAACGCTTTGATGATCATTAAATATTGAATCCATTCTGCAAGGAGGATGACTTTTCCTTGCAGAGGATGAGATCTAGCAGAGTTGATTCTGCTGGCTGCATAAATACAATCTTCACCAACATTCCAGCAGTCTTCCATCATGGAAATGCCTAATTTTGCATGAGAGTCTTGTTTCTAAAATGTCAGTGAAGAACAAATTTTTATTCTGTTTATTTGAAGAAAGCATAATTGTTCTCTTCATCCTCACTTTCCTCCTGAGTAAGGGGTCTTTTGCGCAGCCCAGCACTTGCAGCAGGGCAGGGGCAGCTGGGGCATGTTGTGATGACCACAGGAGAACCTGCTCTCTGGGGAGATGATAAATCCTGCTCCGAGAGGCAGAGGGGCCGGTTTGCGGTGGGTTCTGCATTTTCCCAATGGTGCCAGCCAAGGCCAACAGGTTACAGTGCTGATCCCACCTTGCAGTAGCCAAGGGGAAAGGACATGGCTGGACAAATGCTGCCTGTAGAGCTCCTCCAGGCTCCCTCCGTGAGCTCCAGCCTGCAAGGAGAGGCAGCATGGCAAAATGTGGCAGCAAATTAGACTGCTTTGCTACCAGCAGCTTTGGCCAGTGACGCACCGTGTGCATAAAACTGCATGCAGACTCTTTGCAAGGTCTGAGTAGACACACTGCACGTGAACGTCACCTTCACTGGGCTGAGAGGGCTGCCATTTCCATCTGCTTTCCTTGAGCATCAAGCTTAGAGCCAGCCAAACATCCTGTCTTTTATTTCTGTGTCTGTATCTCAGGAGTAATTCAATAAAGGATGTTACCAAAGAGGTACATCAAGATGAAAAGAGTGAGCCCCAGTTCGTGAGGCAGTTGGAAGGCTGGGCAAAGGAAATAATCCACAAGTAGTAAAGTCTCTGAGTAGGGTGCTTTTTCATGATAGATGTGTTTTGATTTAATTATTTGCACAATTCTGGTGAAGAAATCTATTTGAAATGAAGATCCTGCAGTATTTACAGTTCTGACAGCTATAATCTGTGAGGTAAAATAGTTAGTTTCAGTCCAAAATTCAAAGGTTGTTTTTGTTTTGCTTCCTAATTCAGTTTAGAAACTACAACTTTTAGTTTAGTTTAGCAACTACAACTTTTCTAGAAATATTTTATAATTTTAAAGTATAATACTGTTTGATTTTTTTTCACTTTTTAAACATTTTAACTTCTAGATTGCCAAAACACTGCAAAGATTATTCCCAGCTTCTTCATGCATTTAATTTTAAAGTGCTGATCATATTAAGCAGCAAACCTTAAAAAGACATGAAAAAAATCTTTGCAGCAGTTCTCCTAGCAGTCTGAATTTCTACAGCAGCAGGCTACAACAGAATGGGCTAGGGTACTAGGCTAAAAACAAAATATATTGAAAAATACACACCTGCATTAATTTTAATAACTATAATTACCTATGTTTATAATGACATGTAATCAAAAGTGATTTGGGAGAAGTGCCTTTGCCACTGTATCATCCTTCCTTGCTGAAAAACATAACAATAATAATCCTATTCAATGACAATCAAAATGCAGCTGGATAATGATTTGATATGCTCTCCCATAACTATGTGAAGGTATCAGCACATCTGAATATCATACGTTTCACACAAAGCTATTCTACTTTTACCTCCCTGGTCAATGTGTAGGTTTTGGCTCATTGTGCTAGGTTAAGAACATGGTATATACGCTCATGTCGAGCGTCTGCTGGAAATGAAAGACCTGTGGACTGCTGGCATGTGCGATTG
The DNA here is from genome assembly GCF_000705375.1 of Tinamus guttatus. The sequence continues at coordinate 4,346 of NW_010584963.1, read as the reverse complement.
ACAGCATAGTGAGCAGTAAGAAGAGCTGCAGATATCTATCTCCTTGATATCAGGGTATTGAAAGCAGGAAGTATGAACACGAAGCTGGTTGTGTGTTCTGCCTCAATCCTGACTGCTCTTGAGCACTTATTTTGTTCCCAAGAATTTGGAGGGGAGGGAATTCATAGGCTTTGATGTATCTTAGTAGATCCCTCTCTCTTGAACTACTGCATCCCAGGGAAAATTACCCTGTTTAAAGCTGCTCTGGACTTTATCAATACACTTGAGAACCATGGGAAAGTCTAATTTGCCTTATTAAATCCTCCATCCAGAAGATTTTTTTGTCATTTGAAATTTCCTGGAAAAGTGAATGACCCTCCAGATTCAGAAGCTCAATGCCTGCCTTAAGAATTGTAAAGGAATTTCATGAAAGAAGCTGCAAGATGATGAAAACTGGCTATGGCTAGATGCTGGTACACAAGAGTGGACTGTATGCTTGTTTTCTTGTGTTAAGCTTTAGTTGGTTTCTCCTACCCAGTGTCTGCAGACTGAAGCATCTCTGAGCTCTCCTACTACATTTTGGAGATAGCCTGTCTGAATATAGTGGGAAAATCCCATATTTCCTTCAGGAAAGCTAATAATAATGTTGTGTGCTCTTCTTTGCCTGGGAGTAGAAAAGACCTCAGACAACGAATTTTGGGGGATTCCCCAGCAACCAATTCACCTGATTTTTCTGGTAGATGAAATGGTTTCTACCTGGATATTTATATGCCAAAAAATTACCCTAGGTGGGAAACTCTTCAGTCACTTCTTTTCATATGTTTCTCTTTACTAACTTGAATCTCTGCACATGAGCTCAGGAATGACCTGAGCAGGACAAGGCATATGAAGCTGGAATTTTGTGCTTTCCAAAGTATGAGTATAGAAGATGGATGCATGACTGATGCAACCTGCCACAAGCGAAAACTGTGGTTAATATTTGGTGTATAATAAGGAATTCTCTGTTTTCTGCCAAAAAATGCATTAGCTATAATAAATAAATGAATAAACTGAAGGAAAGAAATTTAGAGATGTCTTCTAGGCAGCCACATTTAGAGACAGAAAAAGGAGAGAATTGATTATCTGGAAATTGTACACTTGTAAGGGGCAATTCCAACCTAGCTGCCTTTCTGCAATGATTTTAGAAGGTAGGTGGGAGAGTTACAGGTCGAGCTCCTACAGATTCATGTTTAAAAGTGCCTATACAGAGAAATATTAATGAGTAGGTCATCATCCTGCACATGGGAGGATGAGACTAGAAACACAGCTGGTGTCTGTCAGGGTCAAGCTGTTGAGAAGGGTAATAAGCAAGAGGAGATCTTCCCCAAGAAGATGCTCATATAGCTTTTCTTCCTACAATGTGGCAGAGCTTTGCATTTTTCCACTTTCTCTGTTTTGCAGTGGCTGTTCCCTGGAGAGTTCAACCTGCCAGAGTACCTGCAGACGGTACCCAGCCTGTCAAGCCTTACATGCCCTCAAAAGTCTGTGTACATGTTGATGCTAAACTTTAAGTGATAAAGGCTGTATTTTTGTACTGCTGTTTAGCCTTTCATGTAACTCCATACTATAATCACCGGAGAATAAAAACGAAGTACTTACTCAGCAGTATTAAAATATAGTAACTTCTGAATATTTTATAACGCTTTAGGTATAAAACTTTACCAGAGGCCTCTACTAAATAATTGTGTAAGGAAATGAAAAGAACAAGTAGAATACACCAGAAGAATAGTACAATTCAATCATCCTTTGCCATCCTCTTCCTTTATATTTTTTCTACCACAGAACTCTATTAACATTTAGAGACGATTAACATCAGTATCCCATTAAAAGTTAATTTTTATAACCTACAAATATAAAAAGTAAGCTTTCTCTGTATGACATGCATGAAATGATTTGCCACAGCAAGCTATCTTGAGCAAAAGAGGTAGAACATTATGCAGTATGTAGTTGGATAGATATGTAACAATGAATTTTCCTCTAAAGACTAAAAATGAGCAAGTTCCCACAGCCTAGTTGCATTTTGCCCATTGTTTGAATGAAATGGCATTAGATTATTGGTATTTATGACAAATTATTCTGTTTTTCAATATGTATTTAACTTAACCTCTGTGTGTTGATCACTTGGACCGTTGGAATTTTTACAGGATGTTATTTCTTAACTGACTTTTGACACATGCTCTTCAAACTTACTTGGAAAACATGCAGTAAAAATATGTACAACTTAAAGTAAATCCATGCGAAGTCAAAACAGAAAAATGTACAATGAGCTATAAATATGAATGGTTGCCTTTTAAAATTCTCCCTCACTTACCTAGTATGTAACACATGTTTTGTTAAATGTTTCCTTTACCTTCCTGCTCCACTGAAATGGATTTTTTTTTTCTTGAGACTCAGCTTTTCTGCTCTGCTTCTCAAGGATCTTTTTAACTCTTGGATTGTCTCTTTCTGTCTGATTTCATGAAGATAAAGAAGAAGAAAGCCTCAAACCTTAATTAGTTTGGCAAGATATTCACACTGAATGCTCTTTATCAGTGTGATTGGATTAATAATAGGGTTCATTAGCAAAGCATTTTCACTGCGATGTTTTAAAGTATCATCATTAAGCTTCAGCGCTAACAGTCAACTGAAATGAATAGGTCAGATAGAGCAGCTCTGTCAGGTGTTGTGTGTGCGAAAACAAACTTATGTTTGGTGTGATCCTTTATGTGCAAGCAGAGGCATTTGACAGTCTGGAGTATTTATTTTATTAGGGGGAAAGTGAAAATATTCCAAGCAAGCAGTAAGATTTTAAGGTTATGCCAGAGTCCAGACAGTTCAGGGTATGCAGCTTCATTGCACTTCAGTAGCTTCCCTTCCATACACCTCTTTAAAGGAGTTAAATTGTTGGATTTCTTCCAGTTACACTCATTTCTTCAAGTGCAGGAATAGCTTTTTTTAAGCTATGTTATGAAGTTGTACTTTATACAGTACATCTAAAAATCTTTGCAAACCCAAATATTTTCGCAGGTTTAAGAACTGTTGTTTTACTTGCAGAAGTCATCAGCTGCTTGTGTCATACTTGTGAGCATGGTCCACCATTTCACCATGCTTACAATAATTATATACTCTATTTTATAAAAAGTAAGAACTAAAACTGCTACTGAAATCTGACTAAAGTGTTACAGAAGTGTGTATATAAATAATATGTGTGCTATATATATATATATATGTATAATGTGTATACATATACATAAAAAAGAATATATAAATCTCCTTCTGGTTGCCTGAATTCTGCCTATTCTGCCTGAGGTGTGCAGTCATTGCACTTCTAAAGATGCTTCCATACATGGATATAATGTTTATCACAATGTGCTAGTAAATTAATGGTAAATGTATGGTAGCATATCAATGAGGAAAAGATAACTTTCATTTGAACATACCTTTATTATTTAAATAGTGAAGTTTACCCCAACCTGCTAAAACTGATTAACTACAAATGCCTTCTCGGCACTATTGTGTTATTTGCAGTCACGACTATATGCTTAGAATCAGATAAATACCTTTTTCCTTCTAGTGATGGCAAGGGATTTAGGAGCAGCACTTGACTTCTGGTTATTGCTGTTTTCCGTCCCTCACCTGTCCTGCTCGGTCATACTCTGGTTTGGATTAAACTACACAAATGCAGCCTCTCACCCTGTGTCACCCTGTGTCACCTAGTCAAACCATCCTATATAGCCTTATCTGTATGCCATTTGGGAGAGTAGAATCATAACTTTGAAAGAGTCTTTGATGGCACCTTTTATTTCCTTACCCACCCTTGGAGTTCCTTAAGAGGGGAACTCTGAGGGTATTGCTGTATTCTTGGATATCTCTACAGCTAGTTTGGCAAGTGATAAAAGTTGCTTTAATTTCTACTTCTTCAGGCTTCACAGCCTGCTGGCTAATCTGCTAATTGGGTTGGAGAAGAGAAGGGAGGAAGTGGAAGGAAAGGGGGGTACTGATGGGAGGGTGAAAAAACATTGCTGTCGGCTTGAGAAACAGGTCCACAGAGGAACAGGTCTTTCAAAAGGTTTCTGAAAGATCAAGGATTTTCAGACCTGTTTTAACTGGATAATATACAGCAGCCCTTATGAATATTTGTGGTTGCTCTTCTGTACTTTAAAGAAGCCAAAGGAAACTTTCTCATGCACTAACAAAATGCTGCCCCTCTCTCGGAAGTTATTGAATCATCTAGATCCATTCTCTAGTTACTCTTATTTCCAATTCAGCATTTTATTATAATTAGTGTGTTATTGTACTTAAAAATATAATTTATAAATATGCATAAGCTAAAATAATATGTAGCAGAG
>NW_010584961.1:18895-30628 GCF_000705375.1 Tinamus guttatus | reverse complement strand
CGGGATGGGGGCTGCCTGTGAACCGGGCTGAGCAGCTGCATCCGTGCTCCTTGTCGCTCAGCCTAGGCAGGCAAGCATCTTCTTTCCCAAGGTCTGGCCTCTTCTTCTCACAGGAGATTTTTATGACTCTACAGATCACAGAAATTTCCATCTCCAATACACTGGTGTAATTATGTTCTACTGACTCAAATTTCTCCTGCAGCATCTGCTAGCTTTTATGTCCTTCTTAACTTCCTGTCCTGAGCTGCTTTGTAGTGTTGCTGTGTACTTTTAAACCATCTGATTCAGTCATATATCTGCAGTGATGGTACCTCAGCTGACTCATGCATAAGCATACCTATCTAAATCCAATTAATCTTACTCCTAGGAAACTGCATAGAAAAGATCTTGCAGCTACATGTTATTCAGACCTTTCACATGAAAACATTTTTGATGTTTTACTAGGCTATATATATATATGGACTTATATATACACACACACATACATACAGTGAGAGAGAGAAGAAAGGCCAGTAATGTAGTGTTGCATCCCAATTTGGTCATAGCTGTAAAAGATCCAGTTTCAGGGTGTTCTGATACCCTATGGACTTATTTACACTCACAATTCACTTACTTAACTGAACTTCATTAGGATTCTGGAGAATTTAGATGCAATATACCAAGTTAATCTATAGCATAGATATGAGCCTGTGGGTAAAATCCTGGCCCCTTTGGAATCAATATAGAAATTCCCAGAGGAGTGAAGACTTCGTTCTGTTTAGGAACCATTTCCTCTGGCATGACAGTGCACCCCTCGCTGGAGTGGGAAGCAGCTGCAAAGCTTTAATCAATGAAAAAGAATATCCTATCCAGCTAAAACTAGAGTGGGAATTATAAGTAGGCAAATCAACCAGCAGTTACTCAAATTTAAATCTATTGAGGATGCTGGGGTTAATGACCAGTTTATGCACTACATTTCCTTCCTTTAATATTATTTTAATATTATTGTATTTTATTTTAATTACATTCAGTCTTAGTTTTTCTCTACTTTATGGGGAAGCACATTTTTGTTCACTAGCTTGGAAAAAAAACAAGAAGAAAATATCAAATTTGCACCATCATATGCAATCTAAAGCTTGGATTAATTCTGGTTAAAATAGATACAAATTAAAACCACTTTGCTTTCCCTCTGGGCTCCTTCTTCAAAGGTGATGGGTCCCTGTCTATGTGTGTATGTGTCTGCGATATGAAATGTGTTATTGAAGGAACAGAGCCCAAGAGAGAAGTAGAGAAAAGGAACAGAAATATGTAATGGATGATTTTGGCTACTAAGCCTTGTCTGAGATCCTTAGGCTCTTGAAATGCATATATCCTGGCTGTTCTGTGCAAAGATGTTTTTCACCTTTTACTCTGCTTCACAGAATAGCAAAGTAATGTTCCTAAATCACAAAGAATATGTAGAATGCTGTTGTGCATGGAATGAAGTCAACTGTAGAAGTAACTAGACAGGGCAAGCTTTTATGCTGCATAGTCTAGTGTATCAAAAAGGAAAGCTTGGATTGTGTCACCAAGCCACTACTATTTTCTTCAAGGATTTACTTATTTAGTGATAGGAAAAGTGCAAAATATTCCAGAGACCTACATCTCAAATATTATATTTCTTTATCAAGTGCATCTAATTCCAGGAAAATCTTTCTGGGCTAATATTTTTACAAGATCATATTCTCACACAAAATTACATATATTACATACAACTCTTATGCAATTTAAAACCAAGAGAAAGCATAGAACATATCCCCATACATTAAAGCAAAATCATTTGCTTTCATAGTTAATAAAATGAAAATATTTGGACTCTAACTAAAGCTTATCACATTAGCACTTAAATAATATGATTCTCTTTTACTCTATTAGTTCATAACTTGAGTTACTAATTGCTAAAAATGGCTGGTCAAATCTTATTAGGTTTATTGAAATGTACACCAGGAAGAACAAAATGGTTAACTAAATAAAGGGAAGATGAAATAGATGCTGACACAACCATGAGCATGAGGTTGTTCGAATCTTTCGAAACAACTGACAGCTTGGGAAAAAATAATCTATGGAGAAATTCATTTCCCCCCACCCCCTAACTTCACGTGGTCAACGAATGGCATTCCTTCACAGGTTTATCAATAGAATGTAATTCTGGCCAGATCAGTCTGTCAACAAGAAACAACATCAGATCATTTTGTCCTCACAAATAAATCACTTCATGTTTATTATTTCTTTTCTTTCTTTGGGAACAAAAAGGCCATCAAAAAGCTTTAGGTAACCCAACATACAAAGGAGGGAAGATGCTCCTTTGTAAGCAATGCCAACAATGCAGATGACGTTGCCTTCATACAAATGGTTATAAAATGCAAAAGACACAATAAAATGAATGTGTAAGAAATTTTGATTGTCCTGTGCTTTATATGTTAAGTGGTTCTTTGGTACAAAGAATTTTTTTTCAGTTACTGCTTTGCAGAGCATAATACTGTAAGGAATCTACCCACATCTGGAGCTTTTTGGTGCAACCTCATTAAAAAAAAAACATAATAGTTGTGTTGCTGAAGGATCTGTCATGAGAAACAGTTGTTATCAATGACTATTATGTAAGTATAGCAGGGAATGTCCAGCTAAGCTCTTAGAAAAGGTTTCAATTTCTCTTCCCAAATCTTCCCAGGTTTCTAATGAAAATTAAAAAATATCAAAATTCATAATTTTATCAAATTATGATAAAAACAAGCAAATGAATAAACAACCCTGTTGGGGCCTTAGTAATGGGATTCACCTAGAAGAGAAGAAGGTGTTCGTGGAGAACTGGACCGACGCCTAGCAACCGAACACCTGGAGGAGAACCAATCAGCTAGGAGCCTGTAGCCAATGAGTGCTGCTCCTCAGCGCATGCCCACCTGCACTGGTATAAAGCCCTGCTACAGACAACAGCAGGGTGGAGTTGACCTCACTTTGTGTGGAGGTGTTGTTTGCTCTGGCTTGTGGGGAGGGCCCTCGCACTTGGCACGAGAGTGACCCTCGACACAACCCCCTTCCCCAAAACATTTTCAACCATCTTTTCCACAAGGGTATTTCCTCAAGCTCATCGTTACAGTATGGCAGCCCTTTTTTTTCCTGCTTCAGCCCTTGCTTTCTCTCATCCACAGGCTGCTACTTCCAGTCCCTTTCCATCTACTTCTCAGCCACCTCTGGCTCCATCAAGGGAATCACAGATGTTATAGCATGTTGGTCAGACTGCCTAAATCTATAAAAGTATTAGTTAGGTGTCACAAAGCAAGGAAATACTGTAGGACAATATTAACATTTGGTTGGTTTCTAATCAACATTTTTTCAAGACAGAACATCCGACCATTTTGCTTGATCCTGATTTATCTGCTTTCATAGACCCATGGGAACATCTTTGTCATGATTTTTGCCCCCAGAATTGGGTAATTCAGGATGGCACAAGCTATCTATATCCTATCCCAAATGAATAAGGGAAAATCGGGACCTGCCTAGCTAAATAATAACAAATTTGTAATCACTAAAACCGATAGATTCATAAGGATAATGCCTTTCATGCAGATTGTTAATTTGTGTCAATGAGTCACCAAGGCACTTGATTTATCACAGCAGAAAAGGAGATAGAACTAGATGTCTGTTACCCTGGATTTACTGTTAGAGAATTGCTCGAGAAAGGGGAACTTAGAGAAAAATAGAGCCTAACAGAAGTTATGGCATTACAGAGGCTTTCTCGAGGTGAGAGACAGTTACCACTTCCAAGATGGTTGGTATATGCGGAATCTACTTCTCCATGATTCCCTTGGCAACACAATCTGCCCTCCTAGCACATACTAATAAGAGTAAACAGAGAGCGAAGCAGAATGGAGACACCATGGCCAAACTTTGTTGGCTTCCCTGCAGAGGTGGTAACCTGATGGTGCCGTGCAGCTGACGAGTGAATGGAGGGTGGAGCAGAGTGAAGACACCGCGGCCAAAATCTGTTGTACTCCCTGCAAAGGTGACAACCTGGTGGCACCATGCAGCTGATAAGCCACATAGTGTGATGTCTGGTGCTAGGTCAACAGTGGTGGCAGATCAGTCCCTTCCGATGGACTTTGCTCAAACTCTCCTCCTTCTAATCTCATTATAATAGTGACACACAACCCCATCTCATTGAGCACAACTCCTCACTGAGCATGCTCTCTAGATTTTCGATTAACTCATGAGAGTTTTTTAAACCAATGAATAACGAAAGTAAATATGACTAGAGTTACTCAAGCTCCACCTAAATGTAAAAGAAAATATATAAAAGGCAAACTAAGGAGGGATATAGTAGGAAGGAAGAATGGGGTGGTAAGAACTAGGAAGGAAGAATGGGGTAAGAACTAGGAAGGAAGAATGGGATGGTAAGAATGGAGGAAGAGGAACTAAGGAAGAAGGAAGAGGAGAGAGAGAAGATTCCGTTGTAACTTCTGGATCAGTCAACAGGCTGAATCCCTTTCCTCCCCTCGGGACAGGACACTGCCTGAGGAGACTCCTCAAGATTGAGAGCCCTCTCCCATCTTCTGGGTGAATGATGATTGTGCATTTGTACACTAGGCACTAGCTAAGAACCCCACACTGTAGTAGAGAATTTCCTATACTGACATCTGAAACCTGTTTTTCAAGTGTTGCATTTGAATAAATTGTGCTATTCGTGAACCCAACCACTTGTTTTGAAGGCAATTGGACCTACAGTCGACAGACTGTCGGTGAATCCGATACTGCCAGAGTCGAGCTTATAGTTGATCACACTATTTGGGAACTCAATTCACTCCTAGGAAGACGATCGGACCGACAGTCAGCAGGCTGTTGGTGAATCCGATACTGCCAGAGTTGGGCGTATAGCTAACAGTATTTGGTATCCCTATTAAGAGATGAGTCAAGCCGCCCCCAGTCCCTCTAACCTTTGAGGATCAACTGGAATGCAAAGGGATTCATCTCTTACCAAATTTGCCCCCCCATCCAACCGCAACATTTACTCTAGTTATTAGAAGATCCTTGCAAGTATAGAGATGTCATGCTTTGGGACTCTTGAAAACTAATCACAACTTTTTGCAGGGCTCTAGATCTTCAAATAATAGGATTGCTGGAGCAATGGGTACTGTGGGACACAGTTTTTATTTGGTACCACAGAACTACGTTGAAGTTGTAGAGTGCTCATTTAATACATAAAGGAAGCTGGATACTAGACTTCATTTTCTCAGAGCAGGACCCATGTGAACTTGTCAGTAGACTTAAAGTTACCCTTCTCAGGAAGATAGTCTAATTCTGGGTTGACAAGATGGCTTTGACTTTTTATTTGGGATTCATAGCTATAAATGCCGTTTCAAATCTAGCCTAGCTGGTACCTACAAGTTTACTATCATCTCAGTAGTTGGATCACAGTTTAACTTCTCCCTGTGTTTATGGTGATTTAAATTCAGATCTCCTCAGATGTGGGTGGCCATGCTGCCTTCAAGACAATATATCGTTTCACGCACATAAATGTTTTCTTTGCCCAGAATTTCCCAGAGGTTTTCACGAATGAACTGAAGAAGTCCAATGCTCTGATAAAGCTTGAGGCCTGTCTTCACATTTAATCTAGGTTGGAAAATGAGAGCTATTAAAAAAAGATACCTTGGATAAATAGTAGTTCCACAGTCCTTTGTTGTACCTTCTTAGGTTCAACAGAACATTTATTTAAAACATTCTACACAAAATTAAACAGTCTCTAGCAGAGGATTTGAGGTCAAGGCAGTTCGGACTGCCCAAAGCCAGATGGCTGGGCTATAATTTTATGGAATAAGCATAGAATCATAGAATCATAGAATGCTTAGGGTTGGAAGGGACCTCTAGAGATCATCTAGTCCAACCCCCCTGCATACGCAGGGACACCTAGAGCACGTGGCACAGGACTGCATCCAAGCGGGTTTTGAAGATCTCCAGAGAAGGAGACTCCACAACCTCTCTGGGCAGCCTGTTCCAGGGCTCTGTCACCCTCACTGTTAAGAAATTTTTCCTTAAGTTCATGTGGAACTTCTGATGCTTCAGACTTTTGATACTTCAACTTTCAATGCCTCTTCTCATTGTTGCTTTTCATTCCTGATAGTGCAATGTTACAATGTTGCAATCAGACCTGCTCTTCCTTCACACACATCACTGATGCTAGAAATACTTGCACCAAGGCAGGACTATGTACAAATACCTTGATATAGAAAAAGAAGTAGAGATCATATTTTGTGTTATATTGATCTCTCAAGCAATTTAAAATGTTTACTTGTGGAGATACTGTGATATACATCTGGTCTGACTGATGCATATACATCAGACTTGTTTCTTTGTTAATAAGTTTTACTGCTATCTTCTAGGAGGTTTTCATTTTGAAACATTCCAATTTAGAAGGATATAAAAATTTTCATTTAATATTTCCTCATCTAACCAACAAAGAAACCTTCTTTTTATAATTCAGAGAAGCTTCTGTAGCAGCAGCAGCAGCATTATCATTAGCAGAAAGGCACATTCTTTTGTGAAGTCATCAAGTAATTAGGACATAATAAACAAGCTTTTCCCAAGCTTATTATACTTTAAAACACCCACAGAAATTTAGGTAAAGCATGACGTGCCTTCATCCAGGTCATTGATGAATAAATTGAACAGGACTGGACCAAGGACTGACCCCTGGGGGACCCCGCTAGCTACAGGCCTCCAGTTAGACTCTGCACCGCTGATCACCACCCTCTGCGCTCTGCCATCCAGCCAGTTCCTAATCCATCTCACTGTGCACTCATCTATCCCACACTTCCGGAGCTTGCCCAGGAGGATGTTGTGAGGGACGGTGTCAAAAGCCTTGGTGAAGTCGAGATAGACGACATCCACCGCTCTCCCCTCATCTATCCAGCCGGTCATTTCATCAGAGAAGGCTATCAGGTTAGCCAAGCAAGATTTCCCCTTGGTGAATTCACGCTGACTACTCTTGAGCACCTTCTTGTCCTCCATGTGCTTGGAGACAACGGCCAGCATGAGCCGTTCCATCACTTTTCCGGGGACGGAGGTGAGGCTCACTGGCCTGTAGTTGCCTGGGTCCTCCTTCTTGCCTTTTTTGAAGACTGGTGTGACATTGGCCTTCTTCCAGTCTTCCGGCACCTCCCCCATTCATGAGAGATTCTCCCCCGAGCATGAGAGATTCTTACTTCCTGGGAGGTAAGTGCGGTATGAAAGTGAACTTTGATGTAGATAACTTGATTGGTAGCTGGACAAAGACTAAATGCAAACTGCTTTCATTAATCCTACTCTACAGCAAGCATCTGACTATGGAGCACTGAAAGGTCTTAGCTTGAACCAGCTGTCCCTGAGACAAGCACAAATATATCAGTTGTCTGCAACCTGGTTGCTACATAAGAGTGCCAGGGTGGGATGGGAAAGAGGGAAATGATCCAGGTGCTTCTTTTCCTCTGGATAAACTGAAAAGCTGCTTTCCCTGTGCTCCCTTCTAGTGGAGGCCCTAGGGAAGGATAATGCTTCCCTGCAGTCCATTCCTCCTGTCTCTGGCTTTCTCACTCTTGTTTTCCACACTCCCCTATGTTTTTTGGCAGGTCTAATCCAGGCAAAAAACAAACTGTAAATGCCTTGGAGTTTGTTCATTTTTGTCGTCGTTGTTTTGATGTTGTTACTTTTCTTTCTCAAGTCCCCAAAGAAACAACAAAGTACAAAGGAAAGAAAGCAATACTGCGAAAAAAAAAGAAAAAGAAGTTAGTGATGGCCCTGGGGAAATTTCTTCAAGGGGGATAGGCTTCTTTCAGAGAAAGTTTAGACATATGTTTGTTTCTTTGTTTGCATTTTCAAATTGGGGCTGTTTGCGCAGATTCAGAGGAGAAGAACAAAAGCAATGCGAATTTAAGGGGAGTTGTTTAGTGCAGCGTGGCAGGCTGCTGGCAGGGCCACCCTGTGCAAGCAGCCCACTGCCTGCTATGCTCACCTGCTTAAATATTAACAGTGAGGGGAAAGCAGAAGGGTCTCAATTAAACATCAGAGGTCTCTGCGCAGGGAGATGGATTGCCTTTGGAGCACAATGCAGGTAGTTGCATATCCCTGACTTCTGGTTACTTAACCCTCTGAATGTTTCCATCTTAAAGTGTCTGTCCTCCCTCTACATCCCCCTCCATGAGTACCTACTGTGCAGCACATGATGAAATGACAGTCCTTTTCCAAAAGCAGTAAATAGAGATTCAGCCTGCCAGTCAGTGTGCTGTAGATCGGGATCCGTATTTGTCCAGGAGGGCACTTTCATCCATTGCAACTCCAGTCCAGAACCTGGCACCTTAGATCTTCTGCAGAGCTCGGATGTTTTAGGTAAAGTAGAACTTAGAGACACACAAAGCATGACTTAGCAAGTACAAATTAAACAACTTGGCTGGATTTGTATTTGCTGAGCATCTTGTCTTCTGTGTGTGTGGCAAAAGAAAACTGCCAAAGTCAGAAGGCAAATCCTGGTCAGTTTTAACAAGAAGACTTTTTTTCTACCTCACCAGTACCAAAAATAAGAACATATTGGATGACAGTTAAGGTCCGTCAGGTCCAAATTCTACCTTTCAAAACTGCCAATGGTGTTTAGGGATGGGCTAAGAACAGAGTAAGTGTATATACACTTTTGTATGGTCACCTAGCCTCCAATCATTTACAGGCTAGAGACTTCTTTAATGTAAAGTATTTTCTATATATTTAGTAACTCTCAATTGATTTATCTACTATGAACTTTGTCATTCTTCACTTCAGAGCATGTAAACTTCTGACATCCACAGCCCCTTGTGACAAGACTTCCACCATTTAACTTTTCTAATTACAGACCTTAACTAACTGCTTGAATGCATGCTCAGGTAGGTCTCACACTGCGTAGATCAGCTTGTGATCAGCTAACATGAGCACTTCAGACAGTTAAGGTCTTCTATCATATCCATATTGCCATATCCATGTAGTTTTTAAAATCTGCTTACTTGGTAGTGAGGCACATCTGCTGAATAAGCTAAAAAAGAGGATAACCTGGAAAGTCTATAACAAAGGAAGTTTATGCACAGTGAGCTGCATGGATGATTCCTTGTAGTCCTGTGGAGTACTACTCAACCATCAGGAAACAAAATTTCATCTACACAGATTCAGCATCAAGCTTGGAAATCATTATGGCAGAAGGCTTGGTGGTCTTTATTTCGAAAAATACTTTAAATTCTTACTAATGCCTTGATTTGAATCTCAAGAGATTTAAACTAGAACATTTTACCTCTTCAGGTGGCCCATTTGAAATACTTGCTGATAGTTCAAATCTGCAGATAATTTACTCTCCCAGTATTTCTAAGAACTAATTACCTGTGTGTATAAAATGATGAAATCTCATTATATTTTCTTTAAAAAAAACAACATGCATTTCATTACATTATCCAGTTACTGCTGTGCTTGTACAGTATTATGTTAATGCCCAATCACAGGCTATTTACTATACAGATGTGTTAATTTAATTAAACAAATGCAACTAGTCACACAGAGCAATGTCTTGCAGCTTCCATCAACTTCTTAGTGGTGGTGAGTTGGAAACTGGCGTTTCTTCAAACCAAAGCCAACAATCTCCAGCTGGATAAAATGCTTTTCACTACAGGGTAAAAACCTAGAAGAATTTTAAATTATCATGACTGTTTTTGTGTCTGCACTCTTTTGCAATCAGATGAAACTGGAAAAAAAAAGAGAAAAGAATGACAAAATTACTCAAGGACACTAAGTCAGTGAACATAAGAGGAGATGGATCTCAGTTCTCATGATCCACAGCTTACTTTTTTTACCATCTCAACCAAGCTATAAGCATATATGTGATAATAATCACATAGGACCAGCTCATCAGGCAAGAAAAGAGCAAGAGGATTCTCTATTTTATAACAACTGAGAAGCTGAGAAGTTAGACAACAATATGCTTTCGCAAAACAAAATAAAAAACAACAACAAAAAAATCTTTTTAAAGGGTCTGATTAACTTAGCTTAAAAACAGACTATGTTTAGATATAATACTAAACTGATTGTTTTGGTGTTACTCTTGGTGTTAGCTCTGGGTTCAGAACTGCGCATATATTGGAAGCAGAATAAAAAACCTCATATACTTTGCCATCCTCCTTCAGGACTTAAGCAGAAGACCCAGAAGGGACTATTGTCTAACACCTGCTAAATACTTGGGGTGTTACTTCAACCTCCTTCTTCTGCTGTATGCCACATATTTCAGCTGGAACAGGTTGCCCAGAGCGGGTGTGGAGTTTCCTTCTGTTCCTAGAGGACAAAATCTGACTGGACACAGATCTGGACAACCTGCCGTAGCTGAAAGTGCTTGAGCAGGACGTTTTGACCAACTCATTTCTGGAGGTGCCTTCCAACCTCAGCCATTGTGAGTCTGTGAAATAGAAGCACTTAGATAATTCCACTTCCAGGAACTTTGATCCATCTCCCCCTGTGCAATTTTATATTCAGATATGAAAGCTAACACAGAAAAAACTTCTCCAGCTGTTTGCTACAGCTCCCCACAAAGGAGCTGCAGCAAAGGTCTGACAATGACGCATGACAATGATTTCTTAGAAGAAAAACTTGCCACCACTCAGATCCTGCGATCATGAACTGGTGAGACTGTGTGTGAGTGCCATCTGCTGACCCCTGCCATGGGAAAAGTAAACCAAACCCACTGGTCTCCTGCATTAGAGATGAAAATTTCTGTGATCTGTCCCCGGCCTGCCTCCTGGGTCTTACTGACCCTACGTGCCAGGATGCACTGGGCATAGAGAGGACAGTGCGGAGAGAGTGGGGAGAAGGAGAAACTCCTGACTCTGAGGCCTACGCTGTCTCCGTGGGAGCCGGTCAGCAACTCTCTCTCTGATCTGCCAGCTCGAGAGGATCTTCTGGTCCAGTATCTCGTCGGCAGGTATCACCTCGTGAGTAGTTATCCATACTTTGTTTCTTTTATGTGCTTTCACCTGAATAAATGCTCGATGTAGTCACCTCGTTCTGGCGTGATTTTTGCTGAATTCCGAGCCCATCCGGACCATCTCCTCACCAGGAGGATGCTGCTCTTTGGGGTTTGGAAATGTCTCCCACCAAAGCAAGAGCAAACCTGTTGGCCTTCCATATACTGCAATGAGTTATCTAAGGCAACTACTTTCTGCGTTTTTCCTGTTTATTGTCTGCTCATAAGGGGTCACAAGTGTACTATCAGGAGCCCACTTTATGCCTCAGTCCCTCTGCATTCAAAAAAGCCTGTTCCAACTTTCAGCCCTACATACTTGACATGATCCTGAAGATTTCACTATGTCCTCTGAGCACATTGTCTGCTAGAGTTTCCTGCAGCTAGGACACACCTTCCAAAATTCAGCACACGGGCATACCAAAATCTACGCATTCTTTAAATTTTGCTTTATAATACATGAACGATGCTACAGGAATAAAAACATCAACCAGAAAACAGTACTACCTGGCTGGCATGTCCTAGGTATGCCTCAGGTTGCTTGTGTGGCTTTGGGCTTGTCACTTAATCATTCAGTGGCTCAGTTCTCTATCTGTGAAAGAGGAATAGGAGTTGTTTCATAGAATCGTTAAGGTTGGAAAGGACCTCTAGAGATCAACTAGTCCAATCCCCCTGCACACACAGGGTCACCTAGAGCACGTGGCAGAGGACTGCATCTAAGCAGGTTTTGA
>NW_010584960.1:36794-58284 GCF_000705375.1 Tinamus guttatus | reverse complement strand
GTGTAGGAGGAGCTTTGGTTCAATGGGGTTTATTAGGTCAGATGCAGAAGTGCACAAGTCTGGTCACTCTGCTTAAGACCAGCATGGATTGAAAAGGCTCAGAGAATTTGGAAAACACAGTTTAGATACGTCCTAGGAGATGAAGACTTAGTTGAATTACTGCATGACCTGGATTTTTAGCACTATACAATGTGTCTAGCTGTTTCTACTGCTTGTAATTAAGAACCGAATATAGTTAGAACTGAAAATTAACTCTTTCATTTCCCCATTATCCATTTTTTTCCTGTTTCTTCTTCAAGGGAACTGAAATGTTTGTCAAGAATCTTGCCTTTCTTCCTTTACTCCTGTACACCTTTTCATATTCCATACTTTCCACTATTTAAGTTTCTGTATGTTCCATGCTATTATCAGTCCAGGCTTTATTCAAAACTAGGTAGATATCTTCCTCTTTGATCTTTGAACCTTGTTCTTTAGAGCTGACTTGGCACTGCTGGTGTAATTATAAATATAAATTGTCTACTCTGCAAAACTTAAATACCTTATTTCAGTCAGTCCTGTCAATGGTGGGGAGCACATTTAGCTAGTTTTTCCCTTGTGCATTAAAATATCCCAGTGTGAACTTGCTTGTTTTTCTATCTTTCAAGTCCCTAGCTGGCTGAGGAAGCAGAAATTTTCTTAGAATAGATACAACTATTTTTTCACTGATGCTTTCAATTTTTAGCCAGCGCTTTAAACACTTCTTTTTTGTCCAATTCAGCTCATAATTCTTTTAATCATTATGGTCCAGCGATTGTGTGCGTGGAGATGGGCTAATTTCTCCTGAACCGGCAGTGCTTGGGCAAAAGGCCTCTGTGAATAACAGCCCTTGGAACCCTCTAGGCCTACAGCAGTGATCCTCACCGGCCTGTCCCTGCCCTGGGCTTTGCCCTGGAGTAGCTTTTCAAGCCAGGTTTTGTGCTGCGTGAGAGGAGATCGATGTCTGATGTCCAAAATCTGACATTGATGTTTAAAAGGTGCAAAGAACAGCAGAAATAATGCTCTATAGCTTTGTGCATCAAGAAAATTAAAATACAGCAAAAGGTTGATGTAAATAAAGTGAAATTTTACTGCCAGAGAATTAACAACTTCTGAGAAACAAGGTGCAGCTTTATTTTTTTCTTCCTAGCAAGCTATGTCTGAGGAGTCACAACGATCTTGATTTTTATTATAAACTATAGTGACATTTTAAAATTAATGCATTTCATGTAACTTCATTTACACAAAATTGTCTTGAGTAAAAGACTGGTTTGCTTATTATTTCATATCATGCTTCTTTCCCAGAGGGTTTTTTAGAAACATGTCAAGCCATTATATAAAATAAAATTCAACAAATGTGCATGTGTATAATTTATTAGAGCAGAAGTCTGTGCTCACATGAGGGAATTAAATCAATACTTTGCAGAGAGCTGCTCAAGAGCAGGGCTCTGCTGTGCACAGCAGGTCTCACGATGCCTTTTCCTTGTTTTATAGCCTTTAAAACAAGATGCTTTGAAGCCTTCCCTGGCCAGTGCAGGCAGTGGTTAGAAGCAGTGGCCCCCATGTGTTTCATATTGAAACCATACAAAAATCTCTTTACTTGGGAGGAACCTGCTACCTGAACTTTTGCAGTCTATAGCCTGTGTATCAGATGAAATGTGGATGACCACATTAGTAAGTCATATAGGGCAGACCCGGTATGGATGATGGGGACAGATAGGTCATAAAACTGCGTTAAAGTAACTCAGAGCTCCAAGCCCAGTGCACGGGAATTAGGAAATGTGAGAATGCATCCTTGCCTGCCACCCCAGGAGTGACCTTTCTGTGTACTTAATGGGACAGTTTCTCTGGAAAAAGAAAAGAAAATGTTTAATTTAAGATGCATCATAACACATACAAATAATGCACAACAACAGTAAGCTGAAGTAGCACAAGCAATCATGAATCCAGTATTTCTATCCATTCCTTACAAATGGAATTCCCAAGCTGTTCCTTTGCTTGGAGATTTTATATGTAGTTGTTTTAAAAGGATAAACAGAAAATTGAAAGAAGGAAGAGAATTTACTGTTTAGAATTGTATTGACCTTTTATAGAACCTTGCCTCAGATCGTTGTTGTTAATATTACTAGTTATTATCTTAGCTCTGATAGAATGTTATCTTCTACACAAACTAGTGTTTATGCAAGTCGTGATGGAGAGGTAGCACCTGCAGTTTACCATGGGTTTGACAGTCGTTTTTAAATTTCAAAGGAACATGAGCATGAGAACTCTGGTTTCTGCACTATGTCAGGCAAACAGAAACAGCCTAACGAGGTCAGATCAGGTAGATATGTAGACTCCCTGTATGTTGTTTATGTTGCTTCTGATAGATAGTGGATATCCGAGGAAGAGTGCAAAGCACCTCTGTAGTGGTGGCTTCCTCAGCTACTCCTCCAAACTCCCAATTTGTGCTGCTTGGAAGCTCCCTGTGCCAAAGGCTGATAGAGGACTCTGGTTCATATTAGGACACTGATTCATAGTATTTTTTTTTATATAATTTGGCCAACTGCATTTTGAATCTGTATATTTTATAATATAATCCCACGATGTGGGATCATAAACACGGAATCTTGGAGTTCAACTGTCTGTTGAGTATGTTGAGTAAAGCACCTTCCATATTCCCCTCCTCCGCCCGGAGCTCTCACTCAACCCGCTACTCTCAGACTCTTGTTTGGAGGCAGAAGTGCTACGTGAAATACTGTGTCTCGATTAGCAACAGCAACGCTGTGCAGCTGAGGCAGGTGTGTGGAGCAAAACCGCTCGTGGCGAGGAGCTTCGCGCACACAACGCTCCCTTTGAGAGCCCCGTTTCAGAGGAGCTCTAGCCTGGCTTCCTGTGGTGTGAATGTCTACTGGTTTGTTTTAATTGACAAGCAATCCAGTTCTGCACTCTGAGACCAGAGACAAGCTAAGGTTTGGTAAAGGGAAGTGTCTGAAGGAGCCACCTCAAAAGCCGCCATGTGATCCAAACTAAAACTCTCGAGCAGAAGCTGGGAAGTAGCTGATTGTTTTCAATACAGGAGATCCCTCTCTTTCGATCCTCTTGGGATATCAGTTAACTTGGCAGACACATGATGGAGAAAAGGAAAAAATGGTTAATTTTCAGTTAGACTGGAGAGTTTGATCAACTTACCAGATGGTCTAGTAAGCAGAAGGAATGACTCAGTGGATGAGAGAGAACCGGGAAGCAAACAGTGTGTGACTGATAGTTGGCATAAAGTTTCCAATCAAAAAATGTAAGATTTCGAAAGTTACAATCAGGTAAGGTGAGATTTTGTAGAGCAGTGGTTAAATTTCATGGTTCAAGAACTGGGCATTTTATCTGTAAATAAATTTCTGTATGTAGTGGATAAATGACAAAAAATGTTGAAATTCTTCAAAATCATTGCTTGTAAAATGGGATTATTTCTTTTTAAAGTTAATTAAGAATGACAACAAATGTATCACGTTGAGCTCTCAAAAAAGAGACAAAGTATTGTCTCATGAATGTGAAGTATTATATTGATGTAGAAGGAAAATGATATAAAGTTATGGTGTTTTTTTAAATGTAAGTGCTGAACTACAAAAATTTTTCATAATCTTGGGAATATTATGAATTATGATAAACTCTGATCCCTTGGCAGTACCTTCCTGCATTAAGCCTGGCAGGTATTGCAACTTCTGAATATATAAGACACAGGAGATTATTAATACAGGTATGAAAAGTAATGGGGTTGGTATTGCCAAGTCCTTAATCCAATCCATCAGTTTTAACTCTTAAACTAAATTTTTTTTCTTTCAAAACATTTTCTGCATCATTATTCGTAAAATATTTAATTCAAAACTGTTTGTCATTACCATAACAATAATGTGCAAACGACGTATGTAATAACTGATCTTTAAATGCATTTTCCCCCCCTTATTTTATTTCCTGATATACTTTGTGAATTTGAAAGTATAATATGATGTGTTTATTTTTAGTACACCACCTGATAATCTCTCAATTCAAGAATTTCAGAAGAATGAGAGTATTGATGTTGAGGTAAGGAGAATAAAGGAAAATATGTTATCCTGTCAAACATACAAGGTAGTGACATTAACAGAGTCTGTGTATTCTTGAAATTATTTTTGAAAATCATTAATTCAGTATTTCTGGCAAAATTTTTTAAAAACAAGACTGATGACAAATTCATAAGCCCAGAATTTGCAAAAAGTAGGAAGCTGCTTGCTAAAAACTTTTTCTTGCTGTCTTGTTTGTGCTGTCTGCAGTTAGCAGGACTGTGAGGTCTGGTACACAAACAAGCAGAGAGTTAAAACCACTTTGCTCCTGACTGGAAACAGCCAGGCCAGGGATTTCAAGCACTTCAGTTAGCGTGTGTTGCCCCTACTGTTTGGATGATTATTTTTCATGCTCCTTGCAGACATCGTGTTGTAGCCATGTGACATGGGTCTTGGTGAGGATGCTGCACTGGATGGAGAGAGGGGCATGGAAGTCAGCTCTGAATGCCTTATTTTCTCTTTTTAAAGCTGAATTTAATTTGAGGAACATATGGCAAATGCTTAAGAAACTCAGACAGAACCCCCCTCAAAATAGTGGTTCAGCTTTAATTTGTTAAACAAAAATCCACAGTTTTGGGGGTTATTGCATTGGGAGATATTTTTGTGACTTCATTAGAAATGGATATTCAGATTTTTCTTGAACATTGAATCTTGTTTAATATGTCTGTCTTCTGTGTACTAGAATTATAAACTTTAATTTCCAACAAATCAGTATGAATATATTTATATTTTAGGTGGTGCAGCTTATAAGCACAGAGATACTGCCGTACGCTAATTTTATTCCTAAGGAATTTGTTGGTCAAATAATGACTATGCTCAATAAAGGCTCAATACATTCTCAGTCATCCTCGTTTACAGGTACGGTACCTGACTGACAAAAGATACTTAAAAGGGTTTTTAAATCTATTAGAAAGAAAATTACAACAGTAATTACTCTTATCAAAACTTGAAGGTTCATGACATGCATTCAGTTTAAATCACTGATTTTAAAACTTACGTTCCGTTTCATAGAAGTTGCAGAGCATTTCATGTAGATTTTTTTTTCTTAATTATTTCTTTACTTCTCATGAGTACTGTGTTTGTTTTGTACTTGTATTTCTTTAGTCTTTCCTGGACTTCATGCATGATTTTTTTTCTTCATGCCAGTTGAAATAGCTCTGGTAATTTTAGACAATTATAAGACAGACATAAAATCCTCAGAAACTAATTTTATCTTAGCATAGCTACATGGTGTAACTAATGACATAACTGGGTTGCACATTAATAACTGTTACATATTTTATGTTCTATTTAGGGCACTTATTATGATTATTTTCCAGTCACCTTTTCTTAGAATGTATTGATAATATTTGTCAATGTTAATTTTTTTAAAAAAATTTATAGGAGTGCTATTTTAATTGTATTTTGAAAAAAAAAAAAAAAAGTTAATTGAGATGCAACATTTGGCATATTAGCATGCACATTGCAAAAATTAAATAAAACTTTTTGCTTTGACAGAAGCCGAAATAGATATTCGGATGAGAGAGGAGTTTTCCAAAGTGTGTTTTGAAACGCTGCTGCAGTTTTCATTCAGTAACAAAGTCACAACTCCTCAGGAAGGCTACATCTCTAGAATGGCCCTTTCTGTGCTCTTGAAGCGCTCGCAGGACGTGCTGCACCGCTACATCGAAGACGAGAGACTGAGCGGCAAGTGTCCCCTCCCACGGTACGTCCCGCAGCGGCGCGCAGGCAAGGGCAGCAGCCTCTGACCTGCAACGTGGAGTCTCCTCCAAAGGGTGATGAAGCATCCAGGAGCACTCTTGGGAGTCACTGCTCAAGTAACTGTTGTTGAAACAAAAAAATGACCTACGTTTAGGTCAAATAGAGTAAATACTTTAAAATGTGAACTTAGTTATGTTTTAATTTCAACAGAAATGTTTTTGAACGTTTAAATCCACAAGACTGATGGAATTAATTATTTTCATTTTCCAGTTAATCGTGTACATCAGTATTTTTTAGACTGAGATTTGTATGCTGTTGCTTTTCTAATATTAAATTTAAAGCCATCCTAGCCAGTGACAGTTATGATGGTGGAAAATTTAAAGAACCAGTGATAACGACAGTTACATAATATCTGTTCAGTAGGCGTCATTGCAGCTTTTTAATGTAAGTTTCAAGTAAAATCTGTATTCTTGAGATTAAATTGTATAGTTGACTGTTTGCATTTTTCCTTTTATAGGCAACAAGTAACAGAAATCATATTTGTTTTGAAAGCTGTCAGTACTCTGATAGACTCACTTAAAAAAACTCAGCCTGAAAATGGTAAGTTGCATTTAAACAACATGATTCTAAGTAAAATAAAATTATATCTACTACAGCGATGTGTTCATTCTTTTCTGTAGAATTTTCACACAAATTGGAAAGGAAAGTGTAATTAGTAAGACTCAGTATTTTGTAATTCTGTGTATATGTACATGCCAGGTAGACTGGCCAGGGGAGAGCTTTTCCTGTTTATCTAACAGTATAAAATCCTAAAATGTGCTTAATAAAATAGAAGATTTTCATTTCTTATCTCTGTTATTAAAAAGAACTTGGTATCTTCTTAAAAAAAAAAGAAGTAGAATTTTTAAATATATATAGCTATATTTGCTAGTCCTGCCGGATCCTTTTTCCCCTTATGGTGTCCTTTTAGGTTGCTGTGGATCTCATGCCCACAGCTGCAGCCTGCAGTTAAAGGGGAGTACAAGTGAAATGAATGCCTGGGCTGTTCATGCCCAAGTCTTACCTTCCATCCCTTTCTGTTCTAGTACCTCCTGCCCCCACACCTGATATAATAATTTGTAGAAATAATAAAGCAAAAACAAATCTTAGGTCTTTCTTATGAATGAGCAAGAGTTTGGGTTAAACAGCATATATAACAAGTGTGAATCTCATTAACTACTTTTAATGAAATTGTGTGGTTTTTTTTTTCTTCTTCTTCTTCAAGATCATTTCTTTTTATTCAAGTTAACATAGTATTTTTTTACTTGAAGCTCTGGAGTAACACAGACCTGAATATCTTTGATTGCTTTATTTTTTCTTATGAAACTTTGTGATACTTCATAGTAATTCATTGGCATTTTGATTAGTTTAAACATTATGTTGCCTTGTTCCAGTGATCTCAGAGAGAAGAAACTCTTGGAAAGCATTTTAATGCAGTGTTGTCGAGGCCTTTTACAATAAAAACATATTAAATATTTTTGATAAACCTTTAAAATATAATGTGCTTTTTTTTTCTTTTTGTCCCAAGAAAGCAAAATGTACATTTTTATTTGAAAGCAGAACTTAGGCTCTTTATCAGCCAGTCAAAACAATCTCGTTTGTTGACCTTTATTTATTTTTAAATGTATGGGAAGGAAGAGGTGGAGATGTTTGCACTGTCTTTGCCAGACCAGAAATGGCAGTGGTGCCACCAACACTTTCCGTGCCTCCCTCATGCAGAAGGAAAGATACCTTAGCTCACTGATGCCCAGCTAGGTAGTTGATGGGTGAATTTGAACAGCTGAATTAAATGGAAGGTGACAACTTCATTTGTAATAAAGAAATTTGTCTCCTGTAACTGCATAGATGGTTCCCACCAGAAAATTTACAGTCAATAATGTTTTTTTTCTTTTAAAGACTCTACTGGATAAATATTCTTCTGTCCATATTAATAGGCTGTTCCTGTTTTCCCAAAGTTTCAGATATTCCAGCTGCTGCCAGATGTTTATTAGGCAGTGTCATTATGCTGCTTAATGCCGACTCTCTGTTAAGTTAGCTGCACTGGACTCTGAAACTCTAACAGAATAACATGCCCATCACTTCACTCCATCTCCCTTTTTTTTCATTTATCAGTGAAGTTTGGGAGGCGGGGGGAAAGCCTTGTCCATCCCAAGCCAAACTGGCCTTTCCAGAAGAACGTGGCCAGGGGGCTTTCCTGAGAACGTAATGCCTCACTCACGGTGTGAGCGGGTAGGCAGGGTTATTTTTTGTCTGGAGACAGAAAACCTGAAGGCAGTGCCATGCCAGGAGGAGTACAACTGCTTGGGGTGCCCTGAAGGCAATGAAAGCTCTTCCTGAGGGGGCCTTTTCCTTGGAGGGATAGAGTAGCCAATTCGGTTCAGCTGGACTGTTTCCAATTCCTGTTGGCATGAGAAATGCTTCTCCCATTCAGTATATGACAGTGATTGCCAAGGCCATTGCTTGCTTTCTCAAAGGGAGGTCTACTCGACACATTGGAGAATTAGTTTCCTGCTACTTCCTTTAGATTTTTGTAGTTTTTATTAAAAAAAAAAAAGTAAGAAATCAGCAAGTGAAATAATTTTATTCTTTTCTTCTTTGCAGTTGATGCCAACACGTGGGCACAGGTGATCGCCTTGTACCCAACGTTAGTGGAGTGCATCACCTGCTCCTCGTCAGAGGTGTGCTCTGCCCTGAAAGAGGCACTGGTTCCCTTCAAGGACTTCATGCATCCACCAGCATCCAAGGTACAGAATGGAGAGTCTTGACCCCATAAAACTCTTTTTAAATTTTTGAAAGAAAAAAAGTATCCAAAAATGTTTGTTCCCAGATGATCTTTCTCTGAGGAAATCTCTTGTGGCTAGTATTTGGCAACCAGTGTTGACTGCCTTTTTAACTGCACTAACAAGAGCTCAGTAATTCATGACTACAAACTATATCTCAAAGGTTCCAGAGTGAGTAGCAGTGCAAACCTTTAACAAATTTAACTGAATAGTGGAATCATTTATAATCTAACGTACTTGCTACAGTATCTTGAAGTGGTGATTGAAAAGTGGGCTTATGTACAGCTTGTTGTGTATGTGTTAATGATGTTAATGATGTAATTAAAAATATTTCAATTCAGTCAGATTTATTAGGCTGGTGTTTTGCACCCTTTTTTGAAGTACGAATTGTACTAAAATTTTATGCAAGATGGTACTGTAACATTCCATATTATCTGTAACCAGCCTTTGTAAACAAAGGGAACTGATATACTTGTGTGTATAATAAATGGTACAGTTCTGTATAAAATAGTTGCATTTATTATTTAAATTCTTTTAAAAATACCAATAATGTTACATGCTTGAAAATGTATTTATTATAAGTTCTATGCTTGCATTTTTACTTAAAGTTTGCCTTCTAATTGCCAGATATGCTTATTCATATCTGATGGTGTTGTTAGTTTTTGCTAAATTGAATGTATCTTCTCTGTGGCCATTGGACATTTAAACATAGAGGTCCTATGACAAAAGATTGCAGCAAACAGAGATCAGCTGATCTCAAGCTTCAAAATAGCTGACCTGAAATAAGGTTGAATATGCAGAAGTCCACTGTAGCACTTGAACACTACCATACCTCACTTCATAAAATACGTATTTCGACATGTTTGTTTTATTCAACTCTTGCCATCTTTGTAGCTGTAGCTTTGCTTTAAAAAAATACATTAAGTTTGTCTGCCTTTTTTTGCCCATATTTGACAGGTGTCACTGGCTTTGAATTATGACGGAAAGGTGATTTCAAATATCTGAAATACTTGTCTGTAATATTTTGTTCAATAAGTGCTTTGTTTTGTAATGTCTTTTCAACCAAACAAATTGTTCTAACATTTTAATTATAAACTATGTCTGATATAAAATCATGAGAAGTGTATTTTTGAAGATAGTTACTCATTTAGAGTGCACTAAAATTTGGCATTAAGTAAAGGTCTCCTGTTTCATTTTCACATAAGACACTATTGAACCAAAATACTTTTAACAGTATTCCTTTTAAAGTTTAAATTGTAGCTTAGCATGTTAAACTTTTATTTAATGAATTATGCTTTCAATATTCACGTACTTTCAAACCACGATATGAAGGCACAAATGCCTTTTTTTTTTTTTTTTAAGATAGATGTAGGTGCCTTTCTGTGGAGTGGATTTCAGAGGTTTTTAGGTTCTTGTTCCTTCAGATTGTTGGCAGATAGTAAAAGCAGTTATCGTGCATAGGAGGTGGTATTTTATCCATTGGCTGGAGCCTTTTTCTGGCTAAAGGGGCATTCATTGGTATGTGTGACAGACATAAAAGTTGTAGGAGCCTCAAGCGCGAAGAGCTGGTTGGGTTAGAAGCACCGTGTGTGACTGTTGCTGTGCAAACAGGGCTGCTAACAGCTTGCTCCCATTAGCCTCCCTGTTCTGCTCCCTTCCAAAGGTTCTCTACGTGAATACAAATACAACAAATAATGAAGGAGCTTTAAGAATTTGTGTGTTTCTCTGTGACCAAAGTTGCGTGGAACCTGGTCTTTAAGCGTGAGTAGTTTTTAAGAGAAACACACATTTCACTTTAAGGAAACAAGTATTTCCTGTGAATGGAGTTTCTGTCAGAACAGCTAATTTGGAGGAGCAGTCCCTGTGTTTTGCAGAATTGGGGCCCATCTACAGCTAAGAATCTTATCAGCTCTGGAGAAGTGAAAACCTGGCAAATGCTGTGCCAACCAGTGGAGATTAGACCACGCTCTGTAAGGTCATGTAAAAGAACAAAGAGTTTGGTGGGAGAAGGTCTGAATTTTGTTTATGCCATATTAACCAGAACTTCTGGAAAGGGGCATGCAGACCAAACTGTGGATGAGGTCATTTCTGTTCCACTGTTTTTCTTCAGTGGTAGCATGGATATATTCTATCTAATGGATCAGATCTTCAGTAGGCTCCTTCAGCTTTGTCTTTATTTTAAAAGGGCGTATCTAGCATATAAGTGTATATATATTTTTTTCTCTGAAACTTCAGAGTTTAGTATACTTAGCAGCATTAATCTTTTTAAGGCTGTGAAATAGAATATACCAATGAGTTAGCTTCACTTCTTCTCCTCTTAATGACCAAATGAATGATACGTGTGCTTTCTGAGGCAAGGTTGGGGTGTGCAAGGTGAGATTGACCATCTTTAAATCTTTCTGTAATGTTTCTGAATGTTTGAGAACTACAGAGTCACTTGGTTTACAGGGGAGGCTTTTCATTGACTAATTTTGTCTGTAAATAAGAATCATCCCTTTCCTGTGCCTTCTTGATCCTAACTCAAATATTAATTCTAACTTCAAGTAGTAGCATTTTCTTTATTTATAGCTTTTACTAAATATTTTTGATGCCAACAGTTTTTTTTTGGATTTGCAAAATGCCCCATTTTTACAAGATTTACCTTGCTTGAAATAGATGTATGTGTCCTTGAAGAAAGGAAGGACATTGACTATCCTGTAAGTCCATGTCCTCGTTGTTCTCGAGTGAGGCTGCTTAGGCCTGTAAGATGCATGGGCACCTTTAGACTTGGGGCATGTACTGTGTCACTGAAATCCCATAGAAAGGGGAACAGTTGACTGTATAAAAATATGTATTTTGGAAATTAGAAGATAAATATAAATTACTGAGTGTGGCCACTTCCCTGTTATGTTTTATTTTTCTTCCCTCCCTTACAAAAAAACACCTTGGTTTAGGAGTGTGAAGTGAAAATTTGGGAAGCGTACAGATTACCAGGACAGTCTTTCCAACATACGGGATTATTTGGGAAAACTTGTCTCAAACGCTGTCTCAATCTAAGTAAGGGGTGTCTTAATTTTAGCTGTAGGAAAAAGGCGATGTTTTTAGATTTAGGGAAGCTTCCTAGGAAGAAACCACGTCGCTGGCCGTCAGCATGGTTCTTCAGGTGGGCTCTTCCCCCAACAGATGGTTGAGCTAATTCTTCCTGCAAAGTGGCAAACCATGTCATAGGTGACCTTGAACTCCTACAGCAACATATTTTTGGTGAGGTTACTGCCTTTTTTTTTTTTTTTTTTTTCCTTCAACGTATCTCTACATGTGGTGGACACGAGCCCTAGTAATTGACATATTTTACAGGTGTTCTTTAAAAGTTCAGAATCTTGCGCAGTTCTTGAACAACAGTACGTTTCCTCCTTTTCTGTCTCAAATTCATGTCTTGTGGCGTGTTCACCTTGAATTTGCAGCCTGTTGCTCCTTTGCTTTGTGGCCATGCACCTCCTACAACCTTCTGTCACAGGTAGAGCCCTCCTTAGGAGGGTTCACATGGAAGGAAGTGCTGCACAGCCGACCTGCATGTGCTGGCCATAGGGACTAGCTCATCCCCATAAGGCTGTGTGACTGGAGCATATGGATTTTCACAGTGTCACACTGGATGTCAGAAAGTCACAAGAAGGTAACTGGGGTGTGGGTTTTCTTTAAAATGGGGACTGGACAAAAGGCTAGGTATTGCCTGTATTTGTACACATAGGGTATTTATTTTGCATCAGCACCTGTTAATAGACTGGTTACTTGCATTCCTTGAGGAAATCAAAATTTCCGAAAGGAGTTAGCTGAAAACAGGTGAAAAGACTTTCCTCCTAAAATGTGGACTGATAATGTCCGAAATTTGTTTCTCCTTTGAAACGTGGATAAGTTAATACACTTTACAGTGTCCTCAGAAGCAGTGAGTTAGCATAATTCAAACTTCACTAGAGTCAATGGAGGTTCTAATGTTTACCTTCATAAAGGGAAAAAAATATATTGATCAGTGCTGACTGAATCATAGAATCATAGAACACTTAAGGTTGGAAGGGACCTCTAGAGGTCATCTAGTCCAACCCCCCTGCACATGCAGGGTCACCCAGAGCACGTGGCACAGGACTGCGTCCAAGCGGGTTTGGAAGATCTCCAGAGAGGGAGACTCCACAACCTCTCTGAGCAGCCTGTTCTGTGCCTGCTTTAAAGGATCTGAGTATACCTAATGCTTTGGAAAATCTGAAGGGTATAGCCTCACATCCAACATCTTGGAGTACAGAATTCTTAAAAGTTCATATTGGGTGACATCTTGACACTGCAAAGTTGTCCCAGCGGTGTCCTTATGTATTCTGGTGAGTTCATCGTTCTTCCTCTTGTTTTCCTGATGGGTTGTTTTGGGTTTTTTTCTGATAACTGCAAGAAAAAACTTGTAATTGTCTCATATTGCAGTTGAGACAAAAAGAAAATTATTCTGTAGGATCTTTAAAGGCCACTGTGCTCATAAAACCCTGTCCATGTTTATTAAGTTTACTTGTTCAGACAGAGGAATGTAGCTCTGGGTTTATAGTGTGCTACATATGCCTTGGTGTTTATATCTTTTGAAGTGAGACCTGCTTAATGTAACAGTGTAGCAATTCTAGACAAGTTCTCTGTCTGTTCTCCCCCTTAAGGAATCATAATGCACATTGTAGTTAGTTAGTTAGTTGCACATTAGTCCTGTTGTTAACGTTATTTATTTAGGTGTAGCTGTAAGAGATCTACAGAAATTCTAGTTTGTTTTTTCTTGAAGGTAGCATTTTGACCCTGTGCCACGTGCTCTACATGTCCCTGCTGGAGCAGAGGGGTTGAGCTAGATGATGTTTAGTGGTCCCTTCCAACCTCAACCATTCTGGGATTCTGGGATTTTTACTGTATGTGAAATTGAGTAAACATTTTAAAAAATGCTTAAGTTTATAAAGTCACCTTTTATAGTCACAGGGTGGTGGGGGGAAAGAAGTAAATTCTTCAGAATTCCTATTTCATTTAGGTGTTTGTCACAAAAGCAATGAGCTCCATAACAGTACCCTGCTGTTTGTGGTAGCAACCACCTATCCTGTATGATAAGGGAGCTAGTGGAAGACAAAGTTTGTATTGGGAAAGCAGAGTAAGACAGTAAGAAAGCTGAGCTGCAGAATGAACTTCATTTGGAAGGGGGAAAAATATATATATTATTCCCTTGTATTTTGAGACCATTGTCACGTTTTCCCTATATGACAGCATAAAATTGTTTGTTTCTTTGAGGTCACTTTGCTATTCAGATCAGAACTTCCTAAGCCATGCACATAAGCAGGAATTCATTCTAATAAAGCAGTTGCTATTTTCTCCTTAATTTTTAGGGTGCATTGTGCATTTATTTTTTTTATTTTTATTCAGAGAATTAGGGTGCATTGTGCATTTATTTTTTTATTTTTATTCAGAGAAAAAGAAGCCAGTTACCATTCAGTCATGAAGGTTGCTTACAAAGCAGATAGACCCTTTTACCACTAGGAAGCAACCCAGTAAATACTTCATTTCCTTTCTCTCTCCCTAAACTAGTTACAGGCAGCGGTTTAAGATTAGGATCTGTTCATGGACATTTGATCTCATCTATTTAAATCACTTACCTGTCGGTGCTTCCCATGCAATGCATTTCTTTAAGACACTGCTTAGATATGCCAGTGTTGTTTGTTTTTCCCTGGGTTTCCTTCCCCAGTTTTTATGAGATTGCTCTTCTGGGTTTTGCATTTCTTGTCCGTTCTGGGGGCAGGGGCACCTGTCTGCGCGTTGCTCGTTAGGGCAAGCGCAAGTCGGATAAAAATGACTGTGACCGTTACTTGGCACAGCGCTTGCGTTGGGGAGCAAATACTCTCGGGGTTCGCAAGTGAGCTGCAGCTACAAATGAGAGTTCTGCTGCACTGACGTAAGCAGGTGCAGTTTCAGTATCACCCTGTTAAATGCGGGAATGCCTGTCAGACAAGGCTGCTTATTCCTGGCTATGAATTGCAGTGGCACTCACACTTCCATTCCTTAGAGCCTTTTAGTTTTATTCAGCTGAAAACACAGAGATATGCTGAAGGTAGAGATGTGCAAAAAATCTCTTCGATACCAATAACTACATGGAAGTCCTTCACTAAAAAAGGTGAAATTGCATGAAGAGCAGAGAGAAGCAGCAGCTAATGCTGGAAGAGCATAGAAATGAGCAGGAAGAAAGAATCTTCATCTGATAGATGAAGCAAGAATACATTTTAAAAAAATAAACTAAGCAAATTATATGGCTCTTGAAACTAATTCAGAACTAGATGCTTGAGTACTGCCTCTTTGTACTTATAAGTGGAACAGACAGCATGTGCAAAAGAAAGTCTGCAAAGGACTTAGAAAATATAAAATAATTCCTTTTTCTGTCTTTTAAAGTCACATAGGAATTAATATGGATATTTTCCTTTGCAGAAAACTGTTTTCAAAATAAGTATATTTCATTCTGCCTTTTTTTAAAGCTTTTGTATTGTAATGTTCATTAGAATCATGTAACAGATTAAAGACTTGGCTATTGCTCTTCAATGTCATCAATATAAAAGCTAAGTTTGGAATCAGCATCATCCCAGAGAGTACTAAGAGTTGGGTGTAGATATGGTTGTTTTTGGGGGGAAACCAAACCAAAACAACAACTTTCTGGCAGCCACAGCACCTTATTGCAAATTTTAGCTAAGAAAGGAAGAAAAAAAAAGGGGGGGGGAGGCTAGAATGAAAATGGTGCTAAAATTAACAGATGAGAACCTGAGGAGCCTGAATATGGGCTAAGCTGATGCAGAAGTCAGAATTCCCAGAGTTTGTGCAAGAGCATAGGCTGCGCCCAGAAGGGAATCTGAAAAGCTCAAGGTAAGGATTCTTTCTCCAAAAACAAATCTGTTAGTAGAAATTGCCCTACTTTTGAGATATAATCTTCAGAAAATACAGTGCTTTGTACACCCATTTTGATCCATTAGGTGCATTCATTAAGTAGGGATATAAACTGAAGGCATCAGCGATTGCTATAGTTTACTAAATGATTTTTGTTTATTGCAAAGCTAATAGGACAGGGGTAGTTTTTATCCTGATTACAATTTATGAGTAAACTTGATGACCAAGACCTGTGAAATATTTGTTCATCTAAATCCTTGAAAGAGCACTCTTCAAACAGAAAGCTTTGGTAGCAGCTGGGCACAAGCATGCTTCCTCAGAGAGAATAGTAGTTTTTTTTTTAAAGTGAAGGTTTCATCGTATTCTAGGAACTCACTTGGTAGCTGAGCTATAGCCTTTAGGTTTGTATCAGCTTCCAAGTGTTTGCTCTCTCCTTTACTGATACAGCCAGCAAGCGAGGGAAAAACTGATGGTTCAGGACAACTTGGGTGAGAAAGACAGTGAAATTATATGATCACGGTCCTTAAAAAGGGAAGAGGGAGAGCATCCAAATAAAATCAGTGGAGTTAAAGAAGACGGACCTTGGAAAAGAGGGAGAGGTCAGATCTCTCGGAAGGCAAGTGTGAGGCTATAGAGGGGTGAGGAGATAATGCAGCTCCTTGCAGATGGGAGATCACGACGGGAAGAACATCCCAGCGCAGCAGAGGGAGAGGAGCTGTAACGAGACCAGCTCAGTTCAATCACAAACACAAGGAGATGCCTACAGAGGGTGGAAATATAGATCAGATAAATAAATGGAGATACCATGAAAAATCAGTTTTAACACATACAATGAAATTAGGTCAAGGAACAAAATCAGGTAAATCCCTCAATTGCCAGACTTTAATAAGAGTTTGCACCAACAAAAGTGCTGACTATCTGGAATGGAAGTAAGGCTATTTACATATCAAGTGATCATGTCTTTGGTTCAGTTTTGCAATTTATCTGATGGATTTTGGTTTGTTGTATGGATGACTGATCCAAAAAGTCAATTGACACTATGTGGCTTATGCAACTGATACCAATGACAAAAATTGAAGGAATTGACCAAGGAAAAGGAAAAATGGCAATAGAAAATAGCTGTGTGTTGCCAAATTGATTTGATCTGATGAACTTCATCCCGATACTTAGGAATAACAATTCTGTGAGCTTTATAGACTCTGAAAACTAACACAAAGCAGGAGAAATACTAGAAAACTTAAGAAGCGTAAACCCAATGTTTTAGCTTTAAGAGAACAACAGAAGAGAAGATGGAAATTATAGATTAGCCATTTTTGAGAAATAAAGTTAAAAATTGTTTGTTAGCATCAGCAAGGTACCTGTGAGGTAAGTAATGGTGGATATAAAATTGCTCAGAATGAGTCATCTTGACATCACTTTTTGTGTTCTCTGATTCAGAATATAATAGTCCTTATGCCCTGTCAGTTTGATAGTAACATGCTAAAAACTGGTTCTTCTGAGTTCCTTATTTTAAGCATTTAGATCTCGGTTATGAAATTGATTAGATAAAAAGGGGGAGAAAAAATATAGATGTACATTTTGGCCTTCTGTGAGTGTTTGCTGTGCTAATTTCAATACCCAGAGATTAGCTTTTATTCATCAATTTTACTTTCTGCATTTACAGGAATTCTCAAATAATCTGATTTTTTAAACCTGCATGACATGCTGTTTCTCTTCATGTTAATACATGTTTATTCCCACTGATGATCCAGATGCCTACATTACAAACTTCTAACGGAATCTCTGCGTCAGCATCATAATCTTCTTTCTTCTTGAAGCATGTTCCTAACAGAAAGGATGAATTACATGCAGCCACCATCTTTCTTGAGTCAAAAGTACAGCAAAGTTAAAACACACTCAAAGGTCTCAGCCCATGCCTATCACTCTACTGTTGTTGAGGGGTTTTTTGTTTATTTCGGGGATTATTCTTTTTTCTTGGAGGGGTAGCAAGAGGGTTGGAAGCAGGTGCAGGTAACCCATAAACAGAGAAAGAAAATCCCTTGCATGTCAAGTATGTGTTCAGCTCCTTGTCAGTCTTGTTTTTGAAGCCCCTGGGCTTCGAGCTGGAATCATAACTGTTGTTCTCTGTGTGCAGGGTATCAGCCCTAGGCTTGCCATGAGGCTCCATTGCTGACACTGACAGCTCCTAGACGGCAGAGCCTGGTGAGGGAGCTTGAAAGCTGGCACTGTGTTGTCTCGCTTGCTTGCCTGCTGTCTCTTACTTGAAACTAATGAAGGTGCCAAGGAATTTCTTAGGTTTCTGGCTTGCTTGCTAATGGATTTGCACTTCTTTCCCTGTCACATCACAGACGATTGCCCAGTCAGATGAGGGGTTGAGAGGCCCCACAGAAAAATGGCAACCCAAAGTGGATTGTCACCAACAGGACAATTTATTATAAGCTGCAGGCTGCTCTCTTCTCACTCCTGGAAGACCTTTAAGAAGGACAGTCAGCACTCTGGTTCTTCATCATCCTCTTCCATCAGAAAACATGGAAGGGGACAGGAATATTATGTGCATTGTACCACTAGCCTCTGCATGTGCCAAGAGCTTATTTTTGGAGTTCATCAGAAGTGTTACTTGCAGATCTACTTACCGAACACAATTGTCCGTCTGTTAACGTCTCAAGGCTTCCAGCTGCAGCACTTAGTACTTCCTTACCCCTACATGAGCCCTAGAGTCTGTACCCTGCCCTACAACATCAAGAATAAACACGTATTTTCTCTGAAAACATGTAATTGCTAATTATGTTAAAGCTATATGCACTTTAATCTGTTAAAATATTAAACACCATGCACTGCCAGAGCAGTAAAAGAAAGTACGGATGTGATGGATGGTGTAGCCATCTTCTATAAAGAAGGGAAGAATCCTTCTTTATAGAGTAAGAATCAGGCAGCAAGAATTTCAAAGTGCTAAATCATGCTTTGATGGCAGTTGGTTGTTCTTGCAGTTTGATTTCACTCTATCCCATCAGCTCAATTCAAATGACTAGTTCAAGTTGGAAACAGATCAGGAATTGAAAAAAAGCTGTAAATGGAATAGAGCTGTCGGGATGAGGTCTGCTGCACCTAAAAGTTGAAGGCGCTGATAGCCGGAAACAGTTAGTTCTGTCCTTGGTTCTGTCCATTTAAAAAGGATCAATCTGGGAAAGAAATAGCATTTTTAGTATGGTATTACTTTGCATCCAAATAAAGCTGTATACCAATTATTAAAAAACTATGTAATCAATAATAATAAAAAGTAGCCAGTATCACTTTCTGATGACAATTAACAACTTAAAACCTAATAAATGTGGTTAAGCTATATAGTTAGTAAATAAGTATAACATATTCCCTAGTTCGTAAAAGATTGCTAATATAAATGCAAAGATTATATTTAATTACAAGCAGATATTTACATATTTCCTGGTGAAGAAATAAGATTTTTTTTCAGAAAGATAAATACAGGTGCAAAACAATGTTAAAATAACTTAAACCACAGTTCCTTCCTTACTTAAATAATAATTAAAAGCATTTTTTTTTAAAAAAAAAAATCATTCCTCCCAGAATCCAGTCTGTCAGCAAGGTGGTATGGGGTATTCACTTTGAAAGGCAAAACTGATTGGATTATTAGAGTTTCCAGTAATTAAAGGTATGATGAGGTTTACACAGAATTGTACAGCCCAGCTTTTGGTTATAGTCGAGGAAGACAAATAGGCTGTTATCCATGTCATCAAAGGGTGTTGGTTTTTTTTTTTTTTTTTTTTTTTTTTAACCATGTCCTTTGCACTGAGGTTTGGCTAATGTGTGCCTGTGTCCCTAATCTAGACCATATTCAAGAATATCTATGTTGTATAGGTTTGCAAGGGTAGCATTCCTTGCAGTCATCACAAAAGTCTCAGTATTTATATGAAGATTTAAGGACTTAAATTGTGTTCTTAATATAGAAAATATGACCCCAATAAGGTTTGAACCTTAAACTCTCCTTATGATGATCTGCCTTAACTTTCAATAGGTTCTTAATGAACTCAGTAAACTGAACGAAACTTCTCAGGTCCTGCAACAGTTTCACACATTCCTCACTAGAGGAATTTTCCTCTTTTTAGATAGCATGTATCTGATGCTTTCCACTGAATTGTTTCAGGTTATCAAGGTTACAGTTGCTTCTGTTACTTATGACTTGGTGCTTGAATGCTTATTTTTGGCATTTGTCCATCTTGAATTCCTGAACTTCAAGGAAAAAGAGAAAAATATTCTTTAGCAAGCATGACTTTGAAAGTCTTTGAACACCTGTGTTTCAGTAAGGGAGGTTTCAGTTGCAGAAAGTAATGAAGGACCCTCTACCTGCAGCAGGACTTTGCATTACAATGTGTGGGAGGCTGAGGGAAGTGAAGGGCTCCAATAGGACATCCTGGAGCTTGCAGACTGGCCCCTGCA
Organism: Tinamus guttatus; assembly: GCF_000705375.1. The sequence goes on along the minus strand of NW_010584960.1, from coordinate 38,315 downwards.
TTCACCTCTGCCTATGAATGTGATGCAGTTGTTCATAAACATCCTTTTAGCTCCTGTTTAATTGCTCTTCAGTATCATAATCAGATTTTTGATTTCCAGATAAATGAATGTAGCTGCAAAAAAAAAAAAGTGCCATGTGCTTATTTGCAATGTATCAAATTTGTGAGGTATGCTGAATATCTGTAGCAAGCTTTTAGTGATACTTGATAACAAAAAATAAGTCTTGTAATATATGATAGACTACAACTATCCCAATTGATCAACACATCAAACCTTCAAATCAAAAAGAAATTATTCTACAATTATCTGCTCCTTCATTTTATATATATATGTGCATATATATAATAATCATTAAATTCATCCTGTGACTTACATTTACATTATACTTTCATAAAGAAGTGCTGATTTTGCTCATATAGAAATTAAAAACTTCTTGTACACAGAATTTCTAAAGGGGCTGATATTGTTAAGACTGATTTTTTTTTCAGTCTGATAATTCATTAATGTAAAAGATCTTAGTAGGGCAAAAGGAGTCATCAAAACATGATAGTGTCTTGTCTAAGACTACTTTGATACTATATTGTTGAAGTACCCTTAAAACAGGAGAGCACCTTAAAAAAAGAAAAAAGCAAAACTGCAGAATTAACTAAAAACTTCATTATCTTGACTGAGGATGGAGGATTTTTCATTATCACATAGCTGTTGTCATATAATCTGCCCAAAATGTGGGGTAGGAGAAGCTCTGGAATATTTGCATTTTGCTCATCTATTTTTTTTTTCTTTTTAATAAGCACTTTGATTTTACCAGTTTTGTTGTATTTCTTTTTCAGAGTTAGGTTCTTGTGAACATCAGCCTAGCTGAGTAAGACTGGAGGCTGCATTTCCTTCGTTCATCCATCTCTGCATAATACTTCTGCTTTTTCGGAGTTGCCCTCAAATAGCAGAGCTACAGCATCTTACAGTTCCTGGGAGAGATACTGCTAGGAAATTGCTTTGCGTAGGAAAATGGAGCAGGGAGAAAGGGCGCGGGAGGAGATGAGGCCCTGTGCTCCAGAAGCAGCAGTCCTGTGAGGTGCTCGATGCTTCCACTTGCTGTAGCATGTCCCTTAGCTTTCTGGTCTGTATTAAGAACATATGTACTCTATAACTAGCTATGTAACTAACTCAGTAACTGGTGTGTATTTTCTCCAGCAGCATGTCCTTGGTTTAAATGCCTCTTAAGCAGTCAGAGATCTAGTGTGATGGCTAATGCAGGCAGCAGTTTTAAAACAAGGACCTAAACGACAGTAACAAAAACCATCTTTGCCTTGTTCTTTAAGGTGACTATTTTGACTGCTTTTATTGTGCAACTTTTTCAGCCACGCGTCTGCCGCAGTCTCTCGCTGAAGGGGTTTTATTTTCAGAGCCACGTCCCGTACTCAGTTCTGCACTGGACAGCTGCACCCCGCGCTCCTGCCACCCTTTCGGTGCTGTTCAAGGCTCCCTGGGGCCGAGGCGCGGACAAACCCTGTTCGTTCCCCG
>NW_010584960.1:22220-35850 GCF_000705375.1 Tinamus guttatus | reverse complement strand
CCGGCGCCTGCGGAGCCCGCCAACAAAAGCGCAGATACGTGACTCCCGCTGCCCTTGCATCGACCAGGTGGCCGTTGTACAGCTTAGCCAGCCGTGCGGGCGCTGCTGGCAATCTACAGGCGAACTTCTGGGATAATTATTTTTTTTTTCTGTGTATTTTGATTTACTTTTTGTGAGATGCTCTTCTGAATTGATTGTATTGCTGATGTATTTGTGGTGATGGTAAGGATATCATTTTGATACCGGTTTTAGTGTGCTGACCATTTATTACTATGGCATAAACTTGGAATATATTAAAGTATTTTCAATAAATGTGCATAACTGTCTCCTTTTTTTTAATGAGAGTTAGTTTTGCAGTCCTTGTAAGACCAAAAGACAAGCAGGTCGCGGTTGCTCTCTTGAGTTTATACTGAAAATCAAAGCTCTAGCTAAACAAGTTAGTGATTTACTAGTGCTTATAATTCACAGTTTTAATTTCTGTTACTGGGAAGAGTGGGGAAAACTTGCAAATATTTCAAATCCTTTGTCTCTTTTCTCCCTTTTTTAATGTCTGAATTAATTACTTGTTTAGGACCCATGTAAAGATTGCTCTTCCACCTTTGCTGAATATAAAGCGTCTGGCAGAACGTAGGAGTCATTGTAGTAAGCAGGTTTAATAACACTTCATTCATAAACTGTGACACATTAGCTAATAGCTTGGGCTTTTTCATAAACTTCACTTTTTAAAAAAGTGAATATTCTCATGCTCACTAATAAAGTAACATGTTCATGGTTATTACTGGTAGATTCTCTCTGAAGTAAAAGAGCTGTTACAGTTGTTTGACACACTCTTGGCCTTTTTTTTTTCCCTTCACCTTAATTGAGGATGGAAAACGGATGCTGTAGGTGCATGGTTGTCGCATCCTAACAAACTGCATTTCCCAGATACCACTTGCAAGTTAATGCGGTGTTGTCATCCCTCACTCTGGGCAAGGGAGAGGCAGGTCCCTGGCGTGACCCCGAGGTGCTGGATCCGAGTGCTCCTTCGGAGGAGCCGGTCCCTGCGCGCTGCCTGCGGGGGACGTGGCGGAGCCGAGTCCCTCAGGATGAATGTGGGAGACTGTCCCCTCCTCTGCTTTCTCCTCCTGTTCTCAAGGAGGGATGTTCTCAACGTAGGATTTCGCTCTCTTTTTAAGAAAGATGTTTAATGAGAGAAGAGCTGTTCCAATACCACTACTATGAAACATTTGGTTGTTCACCTTATATATAAAACATCTCTCTTAAACTTCATTTGCCACCTGAGCAATCAGTTCCTCATGCTCTGGATGGCAGTGCCAAATTTCAGAATGTTTAAAGCCTGTATTAAAAAATATATGAAATAATGCAGATAGGAGTATTGTTTTGGAGCTATCAGGAGGCAACTTCTCATCCCTGCATAGGTCTCAGTTTATTGCTTGGTGGGTTTGGGGGTACACACATATGAATTATTTCCTTGGGAAGTTATGGTCAAGATGTTTAGTGTTGTTTTAGGAGTCCTCACGTTTCTTAGTTCAGAACATTTCTCTTAGTTAAAAGCATAGAAATAAGAGAGCATAAGGAACAAGACAAGTCCTGCCCCTAGTTTTGTCACAGTCTTGTTATTTATTGCTTAACTGTCCAACTTGCCTTGCTTAGTAATATGAGCAGGGCGGCAACATCAAGCTTCAAGGCACAAAGATTCATTATGCAGTAAGATGGAGAGCCTTGTCTTGGGGATGAGGGTGTAAAATCAAACCTGGTGTTTCTGGAAGTCCTGAGAAAACCTAAATTGTAAATGCCATGATCCTTTATTGCAATTTGATGAATCAGTTTGGAAAAAAAAGTTGCATCATGCAAATTAAAAAAGCTGCCCTGCTGGAACATTTTTGTCTATGGTATTGTTTCTTGATGAATTATTTCTTCCTTTATTCTTCAGAGGTTTCACTCAGTCAAACTTATGTGAATTTGTTACAGAAACATTAAAACAGGCACATGGCTGAGTTGATGGAATTTGTGCGTAAAGTTATTTAGTTCATAGTATCTCTATTGTGCATTGTTTGCTGTGCTGGGTGAGAAAGTGCTGCAAGAAGCATCCGTGTGTAGCTTTTCTGAGCACTTCTTTTGACTCACGGAATAATAAAAATGCATTGAGATTCACAGCATAGTCGATTAAGCTTCAGATGCTCTTCCTCGCCGCTTTGATGTCTTTTTTTTGCACTGTTGTCTTACCTATTTTGTGAAGAGCAGTCACCAGCTGCTCACCCCTCCAGCTACTGCCTGTCACGCCTGCTTGAGGATACTGGCACCCATCGACCTGCAGTGTGAGGCTCCCGATAGCGGCTGCCCTGCTGGGCGCGCCGGCCCTCGCTGGCACCAAGGAGGCTGCTGAGCTCCCAGCTGGAGAACCAGCTTGAGGAGGTGCCTTCGCCAGGGTTGGACTGGTCCCTCTGCTCTAACGGAGCCCGGGTAGTGCACGTAGTGAGGAGGGTCTCCTGCTTACGGTAGGAAACAGCTCGAGTCAGTGAGAGGACATGTGAGTTTCTCAAGAGTTAAGTCTATAAATACATAAGCACTGAATTAAAATATATCAGGTGTGGGGTTTGCCCTTCAGTGCATTTAATAGGAGTTGCACATGCAGCTTTTTTTCGTTGGCTGTTTTCTTTACTCTGCAAGAAGAGGTAAACATTGACATTAGAGAATCCTTATGTTAGTGACTATAAAAGAAAGCGGACTGCATACTTCACCTTTAACCTGGCCTCCCTGCACCTTCCACTCTCCTACGCCTAAGAGTTACTCAAGGAAATGATAGAGGATGGGCCGAGAGCCTCGGTCCTGGAGGAGGCTGTGCGCTGCTGGCGGGAGACGTGTGCAGTCATGGTTTTATTCTCTATCACAAATAAAAGTGTCATTATTCAAAAGAAAAAAGCTTTGGATATTTGTGAAAGGGTCGCAGGTATCCTTAGGTGACCCAGCTGTCTCCTTTTAGAGAAAGCACTCAGCCTTTTTAGTTAAACAAGTTGAAATGCCCAATAGCCTCTCGGCTGCACTAAGGTACAGACTTGGAATTTCTGCCAAGGAAGGACGTGTGTCCTGGCACCGAGGTGGGGAATGGCCAGAGAAATGCAACACAGAAAGGCGCCTTTCCTGGGGATTAAGCGGGCTGGCGTGCATGTAACAGGAAGACGCTGGCTATGACCTTTCATTTCTTACCCCTGTCCAAGACTCTCCCTGGAGAAAGGGCCTTGCAGTTGCATCTCCCTGTGCTTGCTTCTTGCTGCCATGTCTTTCAGTTCCTGCGCACACCCCAGGTGCTCGCTCTTGCTTGCGTGCCCTGCTTGCTGCTGTTTCCCAAGCAAAACCGCCCGCATCTTTGCAGTCGGTAGCTACTGAAGCTTCCCTGCATGCGTTAGGCTTTTGTCAACGGTTGTAACGGCTGCAACAAAAGGACTGGCTTGGTCTAACAGACGACTTTATTCAGAACTTAGTGACACCGATTTGTCAGCACACAAATAGAAAACTCCTAATGTTGCATCTGTTTTTTTCATAGATGTCATAAATCTTGCTGTAGGCGAGTTAAAGAAACTTGTGTCTGTGATGTCTGGCTCTCAGATCCCGTCCCTGACAATCTTACCCCTTCTCTCCACCTTCTCCGCAGTAACTTTTGAAAAGAACCGTCTTCAGCCACTTGAAAGAAGGCAGAAATTTTTGAAGAAAATTGTGTTGTTCCAACCCCCATGAAAATTCTCACAGGATTGAGATGAGGGAGTAGGCGTGGAAACGCTGGCGTTGAGCAAGGCAAGGGGGTACTCGTCTTCGGAGGGAAGGGGGTAGTTTGCTGCCGATCTCTGAAGTGCCACGTCAGGAGACTCCGTTTAAGCGATAGCCCCGTGACCTGGTGTTATCCGTGATACATGTTCCCAAAAGTGTCTCTTTGATGCCGGGACTTCTGACCGGAAAGGCAAGAGAACTCTTGGCATGGCACCCGCAAAGAAAAGATAATAAGAAGTGTGGAAGTAGAGAAAAAATGTGGCGACAGACTTGCGGCTGCTTTGAAATCTACCTTTTAATCTGGTTTCTGGTTTATCTGATAAAAAAAAAAAAATCTGCTTTTTATTTTGAGCTTGAAGCAGTTGTTGAGGTCTTGTTCTTCAGGCTGAAGCTTAGTTTTCAGGCTAAAACATAACGCGTTCCTTACCCAAATTTCTGCACCATGCTTTTAAAAGGAAAATTTGGTCCCAAAATGGAAATGACAGTTTTGAGCACTGAGATCATGACTTTTTATGAAATATTTTCTATTTATGTCTGTTCTTCTATGTGTTGCAATGTGGAATATTTGTAAAGGTGCAGTTGAAGAAGGTAACATCTAAAGAAAGTAGCAACCAAAAAAGGTCTATTTTAGTTATTGAAAAAACTTTGTTTTTGATGGTTACATATTTTTCAGTATTCCCACCACATAGGTGTGAAAGCCGTGTTGCTCTTAGTCCAATAAATGATCTAGTATTGCGGGTGAGTGCTGTTTCTGTGGGCACCGGACCGGCGCTTCCTTCGCGTCCCGGTGTGCGCAGCCATGGCGGCCTGGCAGATATGTTCGTATCTCCTGCCCTTGTGCTCTTAACAGAAAGGGGCTAAGAGTGAGCTTGAAAACCGGAGCTTTCCTCTGAAGCCTCCGTGTTGTTCCCAGTCTTGGTATTGGTGCAGGGGACCGTCCTAATCTAGAAAACGTGCTGCTGTGTGAATGAGCTGCTGATAGGAAGTGAATCAGTAGGAAGGTTGGCCACCGCATGGCTCCATTCTTCTCTCCCCCACAGGAGAGGATGGAGCCTGCTGCTCCATGCGTCCTTGAAAGGTTCTTGGACATGGTTGTAGCTCAACTTGCCCAGCTGAGCACTCCGTTACGCCTGGAGGAAGATGCTGCCCAGGAAGTAGACGTGTACTGACGTGCGTTCTTCAGTGCTTCCTAAATTGAACACATATATTAGAAACCAAGGGAGATGTAGGGCCGAAGTGCAGTCCTGTGCGAGTGCTGTGTCTGCATGGACAGGCTGGACTGTGCAGTTGTGGCCCTGCTCATGGAGCTGAAGCCCTGGGCTTCTTCCAGATGCCGAGGTCACCTCTGTGCTGCAAACGAGCAGCTGCGCTTTACCGTATGAACGCGGTTCCTGCATTTCTTGGCCCTGCTGACAGCTGTAGTGTGGGGATAATCATCCCCATCTGTCGCATACCTAAGGACTACCCTAGCAAGCATAATGTACATGAAGGTCTTGCATAAGCCACCGCCCTTCAGCATCTCCTGCAAAATCGGTTCACTGCTATGTTGCATCTAGTTTTTGCTGATGGCTTCTAGCAAAGCCTACCTCAAGGCCACATATGCTTTATGGGATGGAACAAGGTCACCTACAGCAATCTGTTTGAGCTTTGTATCTTAGATGTGCTGTCATCCTAGTTTTCTAAAGCTTTCCAGCTTGGAAGGTTGTCCATACCTCCATTTATCCCTCATCAAGACCAGATTTTGGCTTAGATAAATACAATACTTAAAACTGACTCAGATGCTGAGATCTGTAGCCTACAGATCCGGTATAGTAACCCCTTGAGCTAGGCCCACTGCTGGGGCTACTAGTATCATTCTAGCCTTTCATACTGCAAAACTTGAGTGCAGGCAACAGAAATACTTCTGTCAAGAATCCACACTGCTGGTTACTTACATAGAACCTCATGTTTGCTGTTGTGCTAAATGTAAGGTAAGTCTGAAATGTTGCATATATATGTACAGTGTGAGAGCCAGCACTTGCAGATGTGGCAGTCACGGTGCCCTCCTTCCCGGGTCCATCAAGTTCCTTCTGTCTCTCATGACCTAGTTGTTCCACCACGAGCTCTTGAAAGGTTTCTGTCCAGTTGTGATAGACCCAGGTGTCATGGGTTGTCTATGCTGTGCCCATGCTACTCTAATACCTGCTTAGAAGCTGGAGCACAAAAGAAAAAGGATGAGAGGAAGCAAGTGCCTCAGTTGTACATTTGTTTTAATCATTGAAAAGTGGAAATGTTCTAATGAGGCAACAAGATGCAAGGCTAAAATGATGTAGATTGTGCTACTAATTAAAACCCAAACAAAATGATCACTGCAAGCTCTAGAGGGACCGAAGACCCTTAAATATTAATGCAATGTGTTCTGCTTCATCAGGCATGACCACCTACATGTCTGCTGCTGGGACGGTGCGATGCCGGAGGGGTCAGGACTCACACAGCTCTGACAACCCCTCCAGCCACCACGCGAGGTGCAGCTGAGGGAGCTGGAGTCAGGGCAGCATCGAACAGGCTGGGTACCGTGAGGGTCTCTGCTTCAGGAAGCCCTGGTGCACATGGCTCCGCTGGCCATGATGCTTGTGCGCAAGCCTGGCCGCGCTGGGGTCAGCTCATGCCAGGTTTGGGCAGAGTGCTTACCCCAAACCTCCCTTTTTGGTAATACCAAGTCCTTGGAGTATCCTCCCCGGCTTCCTCTTGACTTGTGTTGGGAAGAGGGCTTGCAAGGAGCGTTGGAGCAGTCAGGCTTGTCTTCAGAGGAATCGGAAGGGGCAGAGGGAGAAAATTATAGAACTGAACTATGTAGCGGGCTGTTTCTGTCCTGGCACCAAGGCCAAAATTTGCAATTCCATATACAGATGCCAGTATTAAACCAGCTTTCAAGAGTCTAGAAGGTAAAATACCATCCTTAGCTGCAGTGATTGATAGGACACAGTGATTGGTAGGACAGTAAATGTGGAGCATTTACAGAGCAATCCAAAATGTCTCATTAGTCACTGGCCAACATACTTTAGTACTGTCAAGTGCAAAGTAACATAGCTACTAGCAAAAAAGTAGGCTATATCCACAGGATGTGTTGTGTAAAGACCTAAAAGTAGTTTGAGGTAACAGATGGCAACTCTTAGTCTGTTATATAAAATTATTTGTAAACGTCAGGAAAAAAATAAAAATAGAATTAATTCAGTGAGAAAGTCCTGCTGGTTTAAAGAGCATGGTGAGATTATATTTTATGGATAATATGGGTGTCTGACAGGAAAACAATATAGTGGAGCTGGCAATTTCAAAGCTAAACCTAAGTGGTGAAATAAGGGGGCTTCTCCTCTCAACATCTTTGGGATTCATGCTTTAGTAGAATGGATGTGTTGTTCTGCAGGTATAAGCCGTACCTATATGGTCACCTCACTCACAGTCTTCTCGGGTCTACCCTGATTTATCAGTGATAACGTGCGCAGACCAAACCCAGGCACCGCACGGTGACGGTGCTGCCGGTAGAGCCGGGCTCTGGCGCCGGCCACTGCCCGGAGCACCAGCCGTGGCTGCTCGGGGTTGCCCCTTTTGCCTCAGTTTTCTCCTCCTTTCTTTTCTAGCTTTTCCGGTTTGGCTTTAATAAAGCCTTGTTTGAGCAGCCAGAGCCTGTCTTCTGCAGCACTGTAACCAGGTTGAAAGCTGTGTCTCTGATGTGATACGAATTCTGCCAGAGCTTGAAGTGACTGGAAGGTGACATGTGTCTCTCCCATCAGTAGTGAGCATGGAGGAACTAGCAATGTCAGAGTGGCATTTTCGTAGCTGTTCAGGGTTTGGTTTCTTTTTCTCCTTTTCTTTCTTGTTATATTTGTGCTTCCCTTTTAACAACATTTTGTTTTTTCAAGACTGTCAAAATGGGTATGTTTTGCATTCTGTATTTTATATATCTAAAACATCAGGGAAGGGATACAATGAATCCTTAGGTTACACAGGTGAATCATTTGAAGGGTATGACGAGGGTATGAGAGTGTCTTTCTCCTCTCGCTTCCTTTATAAAGGGCTGATACCTTTCTAGTCTCACTGACTGTGATAGAGTTAAGCAGATTAAGCAGAAGATAATGAGATTGTTGGACTCATAACTTTGCTGTTTAATACTGTACAAGACAGCCTCATGTTGACACTTTGACTATCTTGGTCCATGTATACTGCCAGTATTAGTGCATCAGGGAAGCTATGTTTCATTAAGCAAAGATTGAGAAACCGGGCTAGTGTCATCATAGGTAAGTTCCTTGTAGTGAACTTTAGCTTCAGTGCTTCATTATACAGAAATAAGGTTGAAGTTAGAAAGTGATTTTTCCTTCACACACTACTTGATTATTGCACACAGCAAGTGGTGTTTTTAATTCAAGAAGAAAATGGCACCGTTGAGGAGAATTCAGAGAAGGAAGGTTCCAGAAAAAAGGTTCAAGATACAAACCATGTATATTCAGCTGGTCAAAGAAAAAGATGGGACGTGACATAGTGCTTAACATGTGGCAAAGTAATCTGATTGTGGGCACCCTTAATCTTACACAGAAGATCAGGTGTTATCTTATATCATGAATTTCTACAGTCAGGAGTTTGAGCAGTTGGCTGCAAAAAGTGGCAGAACTGAAACATGCTAAAGGTCTTAAAGCTTTCTCTTTAAACAGCATATATTAGCTCAGATACACAAAAAATTACATGGCTGTTGTATTGAATGACGGATGACACTGATACTGTTACACCTGAAGCTGTACCTGGGAATGGATGTTCTCAGTATCAAACTCCACATCTACTCCATGGCTAAGCTTTGGCAATGGTTTCCAAGTGAAGTTTAAAGCCTGGTCATCAGTAGTCTGCACCTTTTTACTGTGGGCTTTGGACACCAAACCTTTGTTTGTTGATGTCTTAGCAAAAAGTTCCCTCACAGTTTTCATACTTAGGAATCAGTAGTCCTGCTGTCCTTACTGTTTTGAAATTCCTCAGCTCCACGAAATCCAAAGGATACAGCCATGGCAATGGTCTTCTCTCCTGCAGTACAAAAATCTGCAGAACACCTACGGCTGTTGTTTGAAAATTCAAAGTCAGTGTTTTCCTTTGACTCTTCTCTTCTAGTGGTCAAGAAAAACTCATGAACAATATACTGTTACATTACAGACATACATTTTTTTTTCAATGAAATAGATTTTTTGCATGCCTTTCACTAGTGTTTCCTTGACTTTGTATCCTGCTGACTTTGCTTCCTAGAAATTATGCTGAATTTATGTTCCTGATTCTGCTTCCCAAGGCACAGGTCCACCTTTAGCTTCTTTGTCCGTTGGAATGAACTCTTGTTGTCCTTTATGTCCTTTGGATGGAGTCTGCTGTAGTTTGGAACTAGTCGCTTCTTCCTGGGACTCTGGTGCCGGATGACAGTTTTGATGGTCATCTCCACGGATGTGATAAGTGCGTTGGTCATGGAATATGTCTGGAGCAACCTAATCACCAGATCCCCTTTCGGGTCCTGTCTTCCTTCCCGTCACCTGGGCACCTTCTGTCCTCGCCGGCACCGCCGCCGAGCCGTAGCTCTGCCTCCCGCCACACGTGAAAGGCTCCTCTGCGCTCCTGCTCCTCCGGCTGCAGCTCCTCCTGCCCAGCGCAGGCTGCACAGCGAGGGACTTGCTGTGTGTTTCTACTCCAGCAATAGGAGCTGCTCTTTTCCCCTGGACTTTGGGTGCTAGTTGAACTGTAATCTTTATGTATATATTATATGTATGTGTGTGTACATATATTTTTAAGCTCCCAGTGACAAATACTAGTGTATTGTGATTTCCAGTTGATGTTTGAATCAGAATTTAAAAACACTTATTTCTTATAAATGTGGATTCAGTGTGCTGTAGAAAAAAAATCAGTTGGCAGGCAGCAGGACTGCTTTGGCCCAGTAGTTTTGTAGTTTCCTGAAGTTTCCTTAGTGTTATGGCATGGCTGTATAGACACAGAGAGAGATTCTTTGGCTTTCACCATTTTATCAAACACGTTTAACGAACATTGTTGACTTAGATGGTGGCTAGCACATTGTTTCTGCTTGGGAGCTTATTCAACTTGCTACTGCAAGGAGTTGCGGTCTCTAAATTTTTATAAAACTTTGCTTAAAAAGTAGCCACATTATCTGTGCAAGAAAAATTTGTCACCTTTTTTTTTACCTCCAGTTGCAGCAGACTTTGCTTTCCAAGTTACTGAAAGTATTAGTAATATCCTTCATTCAACAATATATTTGATGCAAGTCCTTTTTGTAAGGAAATCCTATGGAAAGCAACTTGGGAAGCTTGGAACTGCTTCTGTATATTGCCCCTTGAATTAATGCAGAGCATTTGCACCATTTAAAGAGTTGTTGCTAAGGGAAGAGACCATCACTTAAGCTAAACATTTAGATCAGAATCTAACTTGTGGTCTGCTTCTCACAAAAAAAAAAAAATGCCAGAAAGGCTGTGACAAGGGCTATTTTCCATAGATCCTCATTCTTTTCTACAGGAAAGATATATTTATTTTTAAGCATCTGTGCCAACAGCTTGTCCTCTGAAGCGACCTGTGGGAAATGGCTCTTCCTCTGCGAGGACAGTCCTCCGTGGCACAACCAGCTAAGGGCCATCTCTGCCTCGTTAACACTTGGGAGGCTCCATTTGCAGCATTACTCAGGAAACACCGATCCAGGTTTTTTCAGCTGCCCCAAGTGCACTTGGGGAATCACTAAGACTCAGACTGGGCTGGACACAGATGGACCTGGGTGTTGGGAAGATGCACTATGAAGCTATGGCAGAAACAACTGCCCTTCTCTAGTGATAGTGCAAAGATGCCTTGCAGGAGTCTGCAGCCACCTGCCACGTTATTGTCCCCAACAGGACAGACTGGGGCCCTAAGTGGAGTGTTTAATCCCGATGCTGAACCTGACCCTGCATGGAGGCTCCTCTGTGCAGTTTGGATGCTTTGCTGTGTAACACAGCTTGCTCCACTGCCTTGGTTTTTCTGTGTAAGTGCTCACGTCCTAAACACTCCCTGCGGGAAAAAGGGTAAAGGAATGAAAAAGGCCCCTCCTTTTCTGTCTCCCATCATAGCTGAGAGTCTCAGAGACACCTGTGCACGTAACTGCAAAAATAAATAGAAGAAGAAACTGCTAGAAAAGCAACATGGGCAATTAAATCCCTCTCACTCCTGGTTGTCCAATAAGGCCTGAATGTGGCAGTCTGCAGGATGTGCTGCAAATCTTTGCACTTATGTTGCTTGCAAATGATAGAAAATTGAGTTCTTATATTGTCTTGATAATGAATAAATACTGCTCCATGTAAGAACATACCACTTGTTATATCAAGAACTATGTACATAAGAAAGTCTTTATTAATTGCACAAGCATCAAGTGAAAGTATATTTTTCTTCAACAATAACTTCACCTTTTTCTTGGGTTTCAATTTTTGCTGTGTTTTTTTCTGTTTACAAAGTAATTTATTTTTTATTTACAAAACAATTTCTTCAAGTGCTTATGCCATTAGAAGGAGAAAAATATTAAAATAAGGACAGATCTTTACATACACTTGGAAAATGCTTTTCTTAGCATGAATCATCTATTCAAGCACATTTTCACAGCTTTGCCTGATGGATCTTATTTTCCTTTTTTTTTTTTCCCCTGATTTTGACCATTTTCATTACCCTTTTTGAAAATGTAATACTCTAGACAGAATCTTAAGTCTGGCTGAAAGCAGACCCATTTCAAACATAAACTAATGACCTCATTTGTCTTTCATAAAATACATATTTCTTATTTTTGTTGGAACAGCTTTACCTATTATGTAATGAATGTAAAATACATCTCCTAATTCAGTGTTACTATTAACCCCTTACATCTTTTCTGAATTTGATTACTCCTTCATACTGTAGTGCTTTACATCTCTCATGCTCAGGTGACTGTTTATCAAGATGATATCAAATTGAATTTTGAAGTGAACGGATTTTTGGTATTTTTTATTTTAGATAATTCCAATATTCTCCCTATGCCATCCGGCAAATGTTAGTGAAGACTTAGAGTGACCTGTTTCAAGAATGGATTCTGGTAGGACACATTTCTACATCTTCTTCCAGTTAACACTCTAAGCAGTGCATCTCTTCTCTAAAATTCAGTTTATTTTCTTACCAAACAAAGCAAGTTTAGTGAGTTCCGCTCGGTTTCTGATGACCAAGTTGACTCCTAGTTAATTATCATCCTCTTGGTGCTTGAAATTGTTTACTGACATTTTTCTGGCACTAAGCTCAGTATTTCATTAGAAATACTGAATTACAAGCCCCTGTACACTTATATATTGAAGTAGTTCATGTAGTTGCCATTTTTTAAATCTCTCTGACCTCACCTAAGGGTGATTATGTAGAAGTAATACTGGATAATCCCACTTAAATGTTGCTATTTCCTTACTTCTCTATAAACACATCCCTAAGAAGATAAATTCTACAGCTTGTGCCAAAAACATATGGATTCAAAAAAAAAAATAGCAAAATGGGTGAAGGAGGACGATTCGATGGGTGACAATATTTGCAGGCCTATACCAAAAGAGAACACTTGGAATAAGGGCGAGCAGATACAGCAAGTGATACTCAAAGCTTTTGAGTAATTGGTGCACAATTTGTATTGACAAGACTGGCTAGGGAAGCAAAAATAAAGTTGGGGAATAAATTTCCTTTCCTGAAGGATTACAAAAGAGAGAAAGAAGGCAGAAAATGGAGTAACAGGTAAGTGGAAGAGAGGCTCAGCAGAAAGGAAAAAAAAAAAAAAGAGGATGGCAGCGGTTTGGAAAGTGAACATGACAGGATACGGAAGAGACCAGCCGGGAGACAGAATGATGTAGTGGACAGAAGGAAGAAAAGATGGGAAATCCCAGGAAGATACAATTAGCATCAGAAGAATATCATGCGCGTAGCTGGAGCTTCCTTCTGAGGCCAGATGGACAGGCTGGCATGAGATGAGACCCGAAAGTGTGTTCATTGCGATCCAAGCTGTAAGATTTGACCCCGAAGGCCGGAGCGCTGCGGCTGTGGAGGCTTCCGGGGGGCTCTCTCCTGTCTCATGAAGCACAGGCAGAGGCACCCTGTGTCGCAGGTGACTCAAGTGGTGGCGCTGGGAGGGAGACTGAGAACTTTAGTGTCCTTAGTGATTCCATAAGGGTTGTATTTGTGTTCTGGCTATCCACTGAGATTCAACTTAAGCCCCTGTTGGGACAGAGGGAGACAGTTAGTATGAGCTAGACCTATATTTACTTGTAGTTCATACCTACATAAACAGACGGGCAGTATAAGGTAAAGGGCACAGGATACATTCATTGCGGGCTATGGTATGGAGAAAGAGGAGCGGTGCTGTTGTTAGAGTAATAGTCATCCTAGACAGACTTATGGGATTAGGAAGAGAAAAACGAGCAGATTTTGCAGCCTCATGAGAAGGCCTTATGCGAGACAGTTGCGGAGTAGCAGAGAATCATACCTAGGTTTCCAAGAGCCCCTTCCATTGCACGCCTTAAACGCTTACCCAGATTTGCTCCGAGTGTTTAGCTCGATCCCGCCTCGCAGCAGCTCCGTTTCCCTGTGCTGTGTCGCGCGGCGCCGCCGTTCTGCACTGGGCAGCTCCTGGCGCTCCCTGTCCGTCTCCTGGAACAGCTGCAGGCCCCAGCACGTCCCTTACAGAGGGACCAGTGCCTTTAGCAGCTCCTCAGGTGCAGTTCACTGGCACGCGGGACGTTACCAAGGCAGGCAGGGATGGGTGCCAGCCCTGTGCCTGCCCGGGCCGGCGGGCTGGGAATGTGGATGGAGACGGGAGCAGCTTTCCCGCACTGCTCCC
>NW_010584960.1:0-14944 GCF_000705375.1 Tinamus guttatus | reverse complement strand
CCGGGCCGAGTACCCACACGCCCCACGGGGACGCGCTCCCGAGCGTGGCAGCGAGGTGCTCGTCAACGGGGGCCCCGGGCCCTCCTAAGCACCGCGCTCGCCGGCTGCACCGCACCACGGCTAATGCACACACACACAGGCAGGTTTTTCACCAGGTTCTTCATTATATATATAATTTAAAATTTTATTTTAAAACTTCTTTGCGCATACACGTCTTCAGCATCTTCCTCTTTTTTTTTTTCATTGCACTGAAAAGTTTCAAAAAACATAAAATATATCCCTTTACTAAACATTATTTGTTCTTAGGTTACAAAAAGATTAACATTTCACAGTCACAAAGCATAAGTACATTGGTCCAAAACATCTTCCTCCAGCAGGTCCTCCATTCTTCAGGACATACAAAACCTAAACAGTTGTACAGATCTCAAAATAAGATTACTTGTCCAGTGATGGAAAGAAAAAGGTGGTAGCTATATTAAAAAAAAATCTCAAACCAAAATAATGTACTTATGGAAGAACACCACCAGCAATAGCTTAAAAATGAAAAAAATAAAAAAGAAAAAAGGGGAATGGAGGGGGACAAGAGCACCCTCCTTCAAGTACATCACAGGTAGAAATACAGCAGCACACTTACAGCATCATTTGGTCACACTCTATATGGTACTACAACTTTACCTAAGACACATGGAGGAAAACTATTTACACACCCAGGATGTTAGGAAAAAAACAATTCTACACACTTTGCAATTCATGATTGATACAATAGTGCTGAAACTATTTGTACAGAAAATGCAAAATAAAAGCAAAACGGCGAGGCAAGAACACACACAGCAGTTTGGAGCATGTAGTGTCCTTAAAAACCCAGCAGAAGTTCAAAGCCAAAATCAGCCCAAATATCAAGTGCAGTTCTTCGAAAATATCTTGGAGGCACAAATTCTACCATACTTCAGACACCCCTGTGGTCACATGGATTTGACTTTAACATTGAAATCCACTGCTAATCCAGCACACTAAGACTATGTTTCCTTTAGGTTGTTAGTGCTGTTGCTTTTTAACATTTCTTTTATTAAAAACATTCTCTCTCCCACGTGAAGCTATTGAAAATGAGCCCTCTCAGACAATAGACTTTTGTGCTCAGAAAGGAACCCTCGCTGTGGTAGCTTAACAAAAGGTGGTTGAGTGCCCCACAAATTTCTGACTTCTTCATCTAATTAAGAACATTTTAGCCTGCAGCACAAGTGAAGATATCCGAAAGGGCCGCACTACCTTCTGCAGGAGCGTTCGGGGGAGCGCGGCTGAGGCTGCCTGCCCTGGGCTTGCCGTGTGTCGCGCGGGGCCAGGCACCAGGCACAGAGGTGCACGAGGCAGGTGACCAGCCGAGCTGCGCCCTAGACACGCGGGTTCCCTCCCTGCTACGGGCTGAGGAGCTGTGAGCTGCTGCCCTTGGAGGCCGGGCGGCTGCCAGCAGGCTCCGGCGCTGGTGCCAAGGCCACGTGGGACCGGGCTTCCTCGCTGCGAGCACAGGACAGCCCAGGGAACCCCACCAGCAAAACCACCGCACCGCCAGCACCAGGCAGTAACCACGATGGTGCATTGGGGATAAGAAGTTTGGGCTTAGTGCCTACCTGGCTTGATTAGGCGACCTGTCTGTCCCCACCTCATCTTAGGAGCTTCACAGAGCCCTGCAGCAGTGGCAGGTTGGACATAGCCAGATCCACGCGCTGCTGAAGAACAGCGTGGGGCAACACGGCTCCAGCACATCCTCCCCTCCTCCCTCAGAGACTTGTGGTGCTGTGAATCCTTGAACAATCCAGCTTGGAAAGGGGAATGGAAACATTTATAGCTATCCTTGCTGCACATGCAGCACCTTCCCAATGAAGGACTCCTGTCCCCTACTCGCCGTGCTTCGAGGTCTGTCTGTATTTACACCGTGGCGGGCGACTATGCAGCTCCTAATGGAAGCAGAAGCGCCGGTCCTGGGGCTGCATCAGGGACGCACCGGAGACGCAAGGGGGGCTAGCATGTGCAAGCACAACAGACTAGGAAGGAAGCAGAACAAAACACAGCACAGCATGTAACTTCAGCCCCCTGTATCTGGCTAGGAAGCTTCGTATTATTCTTGAATATTCTCAGAATATATTAATATAGGGGCTGCCTGGAGTTTATACAGGCTGAACAGCAACCCCATTCAGGCCCAGGGTGTTTTGTCAATCCTGCACTTAAGCCCTTTCCAGGGAAGGGCTTGTGGCTAACGCCACTTCACCCGAGCGCTGCAAGCCCAAGCAGCAGCCTGTGTGGCAGCAATATTGCACACAAAGGATGAATGTCCTGGAGGCTAATTAGGAAAGTCACTCGGTGCCCATGTGACTGCTCTGAGAGCCCACTTGGCTCCCACAGAGTTGTCCACTCTCCTAAAGCATCTCCGTGGAGTCACATTTAAAAACACTACTGAATGAGGAGACCCATCTTCCTTTGCCTTGAAGTTTCAGTTTTATGTTAGGGTGAATGTTACACTGGAATTCATTTCCACCATGTTGTACTTGGTGTTTTTTTACAACAGCCGCAGGTGTGTTAACACGTGCCTCAAGAATGAAGATGGATGCATGGGCTCCGAAATGTGAGGCTGGCGCCTGCCGCTGGTAAGCACCCACACCAGCCTCCCTTCTGGCCACAGGACTCGGCAGGGACTGTCAACACGAGCCCCTTCGTCCAAGAGGGTCTGATCACTAAGGATTGCACAACTGCATTTGCGAAGAGACAACAGGAGTTACACAGACGATGAAAAGCAGTTTTACAAGTTTATTAGGCCAAAAAAAAAAAAAGTGCAAGAGAAAGGTCTCTTGCTCAAATTTCAAAACATACGAGGGGCCATGAGAAAAATGCTTTAGACTTCAAGCCTGCGGATCTGTTTTCACTGAGTTGCACACAGAAAGAGAGGTAAAGGGAAAGGTGGGGGGGGGAACACAATGGTAAGGAAAGGAAAGACGAAGCGTGGCCATACAGAACCAGACATGCTACTGGATTACACAGAAGCTCCAGAGCACGAAATGGCCCTATCCTGCACGGACCTTCCTCACCCGCAGCCATCACAGCGCATGGGCAGCCTCTGGAAGCGTCTTCAGGCCCAAGTCATGCAGTTCGCTGCACGTTTGAGCTGCTACCCATTCTGCTCTGCCTCCCACTGGTTGCAACTCCTACCTGGCCTCCCATTTAGAAAAAAAGGAACTTCAAATTCCCTGTGGCTGCTGGACATGCACTCGGGACGCGTCGGAATAAAACATCTGGTCAGCCACAGTCACGACGTCGGGGAGCTGCTGCCTCTGTGAGACACCCACTCTGCAGCAGGGTCAGGGCCAGGGCTCGGGCTACCCATGAAGGGGGTACAAGTGGGGTCAGCAGCTCCAGGAGGACGAGGCCTGGGGGCAGCTCCGCTTGAATCTGCTCCCTGGCCAATACACCTGTCTGTACACAAGAGCTTTCTGATTCCCCTCTTTAACTACTGCCCGTGAAGGGAAGAGCCACCTGCCTGATGACGTGTAAATCTGCTCAGCTGGTTTCCTCTCGGACTATTGCTTTTACTATGATAAAGCTTTACTCAGATTTTCTTTCCTTTGAAATGATTAAGCACTGCTAATAAAGAGCTGATGAGGTGAGCCAAGGGGGGTTAGCTGTCAGAGAGATTCTGAACCTGAACTTCAGTCTTCAATATCAAAAGGACAGAAAGTTTTAAGCTGTTACTTTCTGATCACAAGCCAAGCAGGCAGGGTACACTGAGTAACAGACGAGGCAAGGAAGAAGAGAAATGATTTTCTTAAATAAATCACTATCTGGGTATCCAAACTGATAACCAGAACAAAACATCACTTCAAGTAGTAACTCGACTGAAAACACACTCAGGAGCTCACAGAAATTTACTGAATCCCAGCTGATGCAAAGGTTCAGGGATCCTTTCAACAGGATAAAGCAGACAGAACCATTCAATGAATGAAAATCTCTGATCCCAAAGAACCGTGACTCCCAGGTAGACACCACACAGAGGAGCAGGGCTTGCTCACTCTGTATAATCATGGTGTTCAGGCAACAGGGAATCCTGACAAATAGTTCCTGATCCCAGAAGAAATCTTGCAATACAAGACTGTGATCTGATCTCCTGGACAATTCTGCAGAGGGCTGTTTTAGCTGCAGCAAAACAGACAAAGTTCCACTGAAAACAATTTCAGTTTTCCCACTGAAACATGTAGAATACAGGAGGTGTAGAGTCCCAGAACGCCACCGAAGAAGAAACAAGAGGGAGAAGTAGGGATTCAAGGGATTACACAAGTTTGAAATTGTCCATAGATAAGTCATGAAAGCAACTTTATAAAGAACAAAAACTTGGAGTATCTCATATATATGTGTGTGTGTGTGTATGTATATATATATAAATACATATATGTACTTTTCTAAATGAGATGTGGCCTGAGTTGCTGCTCTGAATATTTGAGGGTGGATTTCAGGAGTCTCCTTGGCTTCTGATACCCCTTTTTACTTTCACAACTAAAACAGCTCTCCCAAGCTACATGGTAAACTGAAAAAAATAGTAACTTCTGCTTCAGGTCTTCACCTGGCGGGACCACAGAATCCATAACGCACTAGCAGCATGTAAATCCCGTTCCTGTTAAGCACCAAAACCATTTCTACAGGGGAACTGTAATCATATGAGATATCTTAGTCATATACAGTATATGTGCGGAGCCCACCTTTCAGGCAGAAAAAATACCCCTCCAGCATTAGTTTAGATTAGGATAAATCGATTGGGAAAGTCCTGGCCAGGTTGTCACCAACACATTGTCTCTCACAGGCCCTTCCTGAAACGACGCCCTTCCTGTAGCCGCTTGCGAGGCTGCTTTCAGGACTGCTTGTTGCCGTGTATGAGAGGGATGACGTAGACAGAAATGTCGTCTCCGGAGCCCAGCCGGTCATTGGAAATCCTCCAGCCGCGGTCCTTGAGCACGCCCCGGGCGCGCATCACCAGGTCCTGCGCTGCCAGCGTGTACCTAGGCGAGGGCAGAGCACCGTGAGGCCGCGCCGCCCCTGTCACCTGCCGCCGCCTCAGCCGCGCGCCGGCCACCACGCAGCCACCGCCCCTCAGAGGTGCCGCTAGCGGCGACGCCTCAGCAAAGAGGGCTGCGAGGCCCTGCACCAGCCCGCCCAGCTTCCTGCGGGCGCCGCTTCAGCAAAGGGCAGCTGGTCACAAGCTTCCAGAAGGCATTACAACTCGGCAAGTTAAGCTTTCTAGGAAAATAAAACTCTGAAAAAAATCCCCAAAACACAAACCACCACACAACCCGCCCCACCAGAGAACCCAAAATAAAACTGCTTGCTTTTGAATACAACACCTTCATGGACCAAAACACCTCTTGAATGAAAATAAACATGGCTCTGCTCATTGCAGAGACAAACTACTCCCAAGGAAATGACTTGAGAACAACAGATAAAGCTAAAAGTCAAATGCAAACTGCATTTTAAACGAAGTAGGTATGTTGTCTGTTTGCCTTGAATGTAAGGATGATTTTTTAAATCTCTTATTCTGAAACTGGAAAATGAAATATAGCCAGATTAACAAAGTCCACAGTCTTTTCACATTTATGAGTTCAACGGAAATGTTGTGAATGTGAGTTGTCAAGTGCTTAATTTAATGAAATACTCACCAACAGTTTCATGATGCTTCAAAACTCCCACGATGTGGGGGGGCTGAACGGCACCATGTTTACGAGAGTTATTTTCTGTCCTGAGATACAGCAGATGCTGCTGGAGAGTGGGAGGGCATCACAGTCACGGGCTGGCGCAGAGCGCACTCGGCCCTGAGTGGGGCTTTGCAAGCTGGGCTATTTCTATGTGAGGCCTTGTTCTAGAATCCTTCCGATCTTAATGCAGTATTGACCAAAAATGTCCTTCCTTATTGTTTTTTTCTGCGCCTACTATATCAGCTCAAATCTAGAAATTTCCTCATGAAAAGAACAACCTCATTATGGATAAATGACTCCTACCAAGCGTTTTTTCCCCATCAGTTCAACACCTTGAGTTCTTTTGAATTTGGTTGGGTGGAGGCAAGCCTTTCTATAACTTGCCAATTAAAAATTATTTTAACATTTAAAAGATTCAGAAGGAAAAATATTGTGCCTACGTGTGCTTTATTTAAAACTTAAACATCAATCTCTACAGTGATGCAGGGCTCTACAAAGCCAAACACACATGCAAAAGGAAGGCAACGTCCCCTTGGTAACTAACAGAAGCCAAGAGGGACACATAGGCTCTGCATTTTGGAACCCTCTTTTCTAGGGGAGATTCTCTGGCCAGAAATGGTCTGTCCAGATCTGAATTAAGAAGAATGGAGAGTATAACTCCACTGACCAGAAGCAGAGAAGAAAAAGGGTTTATTGAGTAGCCGAGATTGTTCTAAACCCAGAAATTTTAATCAGAGAATGAAGTATTCAATGGTAATTTATTTCAAGAGAGACTTTTCACTCTCTGGGGATAACAGGAGAAAATAACAAATTGTTGTTATGTGCTATTTGTACAGTTTCGGTGCCCTAAACCAAACAACTCCTTTGAACCAGGAGCAAAAAGATTTATTCACTTTACTAGAAAGTTATCTTTACTGCAAATAAACCAACCAATATCTTACTACGTGTAAGCTTTGATGTTAAACCCTCATGATGCTCTACAAAAGCAACACACCCCTCCTCCCCATGGTACTGAGAAAGTGGGAAAATTTCTAGGCTGCATTAGTTTTGACACAAGATTTACTTATATTGATAAGAGAAGGGTCCAACAGCCCTTTTGCACCAGGCAAAGCATGAACATGGACAAGCACTTGCACACCCTC
The DNA here is from genome assembly GCF_000705375.1 of Tinamus guttatus. The sequence continues at coordinate 8,076 of NW_010584960.1, read as the reverse complement.
TGCGTTGGTGTTTGATCCCACAGACCTTGAGGTGTAAGAGCAGGACATAACAAGCAACACTAACTGTCCTGTCCTAAAATACAGTATGAAATTTTATTTTCTAAGTGGGGAAGAACCTCCAAGCATAACTGCATACACACTTGCATCCTTCAGTATTCAAATCCCCAAATCAGATGCTGGGCTAAAGAACAGAAGGGTCCCGCAAAGCAGGCAAGAAACTAGAATATTTATTCACAGCATGTCTGATGTTGAGAGAATTTTGGCTAATAACATCTTTCTTTCTTTTTTTTTTTTTTTTTTCCCCCAAGGATTTCTCAGCTATTGTCAGAATTTAAGAAAAGAAATCACCCATTATTCTTGGAGAAGAGAAAATTTCCCTTCCTCCTTTTTCCAATTAAGAACGGCTCCCCACATCTGAGGAGCGGAAAGGAGTAAGTATTGCCCTTTATAGTGCAAAGGCTTTGCTGCTTAGTGGTTGCAGAGGACAATGTTAAAAAAAGAAAAGTCTTTAATAAAACAGAAATTCCCTCATAGACAGAATGTGAAATACACAGGAAAAACAGCACATTCAAGCTACAGAAAAGGAACAGGTGAAGGCGGCAGCAGCAACGTAACATCCTCTCCAGGTGCAGAGCTGAACTGTTCCCATCCACCATCACCCAAAGCCCCTGGGTAGCTCTGCAGGGCTGGGTGAAGACAGACCTGACTTTGCTGTCTCGCGCCTGGAGCCCCGGCACAGGCTACACATGGCAGGATTCAACGTTTTAATGTGGGGTAACAAACCCTCCTAGTCCTGACAGGAAATAGCAATAGGACAGAGTCCCAGGAGCTTTCAGAGGCCTATAAGATCTTGTCCATCATACTATGAAATGACTCCTAATACAAAAAGGATTGCTCCCTCAAAGAGTTAATTACCTAACATAATAACTAATTACTCTGCAGCCTAAAATTTCCAAAATCTCTCTCTCTCTCTCTCTCTCTTTTTTTTAATATATAATACTGTCAGGGTATGAGGAGGTTGCTGTGTGAGACGGATCCATGGTCTGCTGCAACAGGTAAGTTCTCCAGAAGAACACATTACCAAACCCAAGGGGGAAGTCTCTTACCTTCTGTCAATTTTTCTACATCCCTAGAAATTCCACGTTTCCAGTGAATCATCTCTGCAGAGTATGTCACCACACCCATCATGGAAATTGACATTTTGTGGGATAACATTTCCTTTAAACGTATCACACTGCTAATATTGCAAATAGGATCTTTCTTGTCACCAGCTAGTGAAAGGAATGAACCCTGCTACACAACCTGAGCTGCTCTGCTGCTGTAAATTCATTAGTTATACCTCATTTGAACCACTGTGAAGCAATTACGTGAAGCAATTACGTAAAACCTCTCACACAGTACTTTAAACCCTTTAAACATTCTTTATAACAAAGCAGCAAGAGCAATTCCACAAAGGTAATTTTCATAAATATCATTGCAAACTGCACAAGAGACTGTTCTAATTACCTCTTGCAAGCTGGCAGGAGAAATATCTTGCCAACACTATTTGTAAGTCTCTAAATGACCTGGCACAAAGTTACTCAAAAGAACAAATTAATTTCCAGTTCAGATGTCCATTCCTAGACCACGAGGTCAAACACTAATAAACGTGTTTGTTCTAGCTTATCCTTCATCAGCGCCAATTCTGGACCCAAGCTGGTACAAACAGGGACTAATCCCCCACAATTACTGGGGGATTAGGCAGTAAGACAGCACAAATAAATCTAAAGCAAACAAAACCTGTTCTTTAGTGTCTTAATTTTTTTGCCCATTGTAAAATATTCATAGAAATCACTTACCTAATGGGCCAAGCAGAACTCCCACCCTACTAAATTAGATGTGTGGGTTATCACCAACATTGGAATGACTCAACAGTCAAAACTCTTTTGATGGCTACTTGCTCCATATGGGCTATGGGAGAAGGGGTATGTGGCTATGGCTGTAACTAGATGGACACGCGCACCCCAATGGCATTAGCATGTAACAGGAAAGACAGATGGGAGGCAGTTGAGAACCTTTCCCAAGACATAGGTGAGAATGGAGACAGGGCAGAGATACTGGATTTCACCAGGTACCTCTGCAGTAAGAGATTCAGGGGAGCAGAAGTCAGAACAAAATCTATTCGGACCAAAATACTGAGTGTTTTCATGGGATATGGGAAAGTAGATGGTGTGGCTTATGGCCACCCTAATTTAATGGCCTACCGACATAGTATACGGCTGAGATGGACCTCACCAACCATGTCTGACTTCCTCCAAGAGAGGAGGCAGAGAAACTTCCAGATCTTGCTGAAGGAGAGATGGTCCCAGCTGTCAGTTACACCACATGTCCTCTGCAGTGCAGCGAGGTCGGGAAGGTCAAAAAATTGCAGTTCCAGCTTCACACTAACCCTCCATGGGGCACTTGAGCAAAATGTTTCTAAGTGTCAGGATAAGGAAATACTGCCTGCAGTTCACTTTGGAGTGGCTGTCACAGTGCCCTCCTCTGCTGTTACCTTCCTTGCTTGCTGATGGAGAACAGGGCTGACCCCAAGAAAACGGCCACTTACACACATTAAACACACAAGCACTTGGGGACTGGATTCTCTCTCACCCTCAGGAGATACCATGTAAACAAGTTACCACGTTAGGTTACCATGTAAACATGTGCAGCTCGAGCTCCCACACAGCCCTGTGTGCTTCACTCGGCTGCTGAGGTGCCCAGAGCTTGTTCCTAAGCTCTGCTTTCCCAGGCCAACTGGGGCTGCCCAAAAAGCTCCTTTCTCTGCTCCCAGCAAAGGAGGCAGGAGCCTGCGCTCAGGAGCAGCAGGCACATGGTTTTCCAACGGGAAGTCCCTGGAGAAGGATGACACTATTTCCACTTCCACAGCCCTCCCTTTTACAAGCGAGGGCCTACTGATCTCCAGTGTAATGCTTTAATTCACAGGGAACATGAAATACTGCAGCAGACAGGCTGATCTTCTCAACCAAGAAAGACACTGCTCTACTTAGTCCTTAGAGAACTTTTGTTCACTCAACAAAAGAGGAAAACTCTCACCAAGTAAGAAGAACTAAAGAGAGAGGAATGATGATAATTACTTAGGATACCACTGTGGAACAAAACAGAATAAAAAAAAAATGAAATAGAAATAAACTTCCCATCTAATCTGTGCGTGAAATACCACCAGACCTTCTTCCATCTAATTTGTCACTCAATCTGTCCTGTTGCTGGTATGCATTAGGCACTCACTTACGAAGATGGGTTTACAGGTTGCAGCATGATCAGAAACATGTGGGAACCACACTGTGTAGTGCATATACACAGAGACATGCTGATAATAATCTAGAAAGAAAACAATCTTTAGTGTAAAATGACTATCCAGAGGAGAGTTAAGTGGAAACCAGTGGCTGCTGGAGAGAGAGACCTGCTGTCACGTTCTTTTAAAACTTCATCCTCCTACAGTTTCCATGTGACCTTGTAGAGCAAACAGAATAGATCCCATGCAGAGATGCTGTGACACTTACCTTTTCTTCTATCAGGTGGACAATCCTGATAAAAAAACATAGCAATCCTTTGCTTTAGAGGCACCATCCAAGTTATAAAAACATCTCTTCTAAGTGCTGGCTATTTACTGAGTGTTTTTCTTTTCACAGTTCCTTCTACAAAAACACATTATCAAAAAGCACTCTCACTTTCATGGAGAGCTAGAAACGTAAAGGAAAAGTACAAACCTGTGGGGATCATCAGGGTCACAGTTTGGTAGAAAATTAGTGACAGCTTCTGCCACTTCTTCATTTAACAGCACATCCCAGAGCCCATCAGTAGCTAGGATGAGAACATCATCTGGCCCATGCTCATACTGCAGGAGGTCATAGACTCTCACCTGAAATCAAAACGCAAGAGGTATCCATGAAGGTGGGAACCACCTAACATGCTTGTGAAAAGTTGCTGAGTTTGGCTCCAAGTTCCAACTGGAAATAACTCTGGTATCTCTTAACAGCCAGTAATTTATTTACTTTTCTAGACCTGATGCAGACCCTGTGCTTATGTGTTATGTCTGATCAAGTGAGTAGTTCCACAAAATGGGGAAGAATCGCTTACTCTGTCACTTATGTGTACCTGTAAGGATATCAGTGGGCAGGGACCAACTCAAGAGCACAGAAATGACTTCTCTGCAAACCTGCCCTTAGACAACCTTCCCAGCCCACCACCAAATGAGGAGGCTACAGCCTGCACTAGAAAGGGACAGGCACGAAGGTGCTGGGAGGTCACTCAAGCCTCAAGATGAGCAAAGGTCATCATAAGCATTTTAAAATGAGCCCTGGTTTGGACAGAGTTCTTCCTCCAGCACACGCCATCTTTCAGCAGAGAAACCACTGGCTCCTTCAGTGCCCAAGTCAAGTGTTGAGCGCCTGTGGGGAGTCCTCACCGGCATCCAACCATCAGTCTAATCTAATTATTAGGCGCTTGCACGTTTGCCACATTACAAGTGCAGTATGAAAGAAGTGGCATGGCTGGAAGCTGAGCACCGTCTTAGCCTCCCCTCCTGGTGCTCCTTCCCCTCAGGAGCCATGGAGCGGGAAATGCACATTAAATGCCCGAACCTTTTAGTGTAATTATGATTTTATGGGACTGCAACCAGTACAGGAGAAACCATCACTGAGATCTTGCTGCTAATCCTCACTGTTCATCCTTCACTCAAAAGCACAGGGTCATTTGTAAAACACAAGCCTCACTTCATTACCTAAGGTGGTGGCTGAACAAGGACTTTGAAGAGGATTAAACTCAAGGCAAGATATTCTCCTCATTAAAGCATATTCTCCTCATTCAGGCTGAGTGGAAATGATTTTCCAGAAATGATTTCCGTATGCAGTACAGATCTCATTTCAAGCCCATTCCAGGAGTTCTCATAGTCCCCATCTCGCAGAATTTAATTGAACCTAAAGCAGCCATTAGTTTCAACTTAGATATGACCAGGGCAAGCTGGCCAGCAATCAACAAGCAAGATATGACCAGGGCAAGCTGGCCAGCACAGCAATCAACAAGCCCTGTGTGTTTTGTTCAGATCTCTTGGGAATGGGCAAATCTCTCAGAGAGCACCACTCTCCAGCCGCTCAAGTGGATACGCTCAAGTATCCACTTAGCAGTCCATGTCTCATATGAATAACCAAGCTTCTAACACTGGCAGGAGGAAAAACACATCTACCACAGCTTTCCCACTCACAGAAAGTGCTTATTAAACCAAGAAAGCCTTTTTTTTTTTCCAGTTTGTATGTGTGGGTAACCTGTGAACAATGTAATTATTTCCTAGAAGGAAAATCCTTGTCAGCCAGGCGCCTCCGGAAAGGTGTGCCCATGAGAAGGAATTATCAGGCATCTGGAGATGCGCAGGGAAGTGCAGTGGGATAAGCAGTAAGGGATGCTTGGCTGCTACCGAGGTTGAGGTGCTTTGGTACCTCAAAAGAGTGCCGAGGTTACAGAAAACAAGTGTGGGTCAACATCAGCCAAGATTGTGTAGGCAAGTAGCAGTCAACACGCAAGGCACGAAACTTGCTGAGATGAAGCTTCGTCTCCATTGTGTGTTTTTTTTTTTTTTTCAGTATAAAAACATTAGGGCAGCAGCCAAATCCGCACAATACTTAAGGGAAGATAAAATTCTTTCTTTCTTTCACCAGATTTCTAGAATACAACTGCAGGTGTCTCCTGCTGACACAGATGGGTTGATTTAGAGCTGGTCAGTCTATTACAAGCTCTGCCCAGGTGCAGAAACAAGCCCGTTTCCACCCTCACTTCCCAGCTGGCAGCTTTGCTCTGATTCTCACTTCTCATGGAAGGCGGCCGGTGACTCCAGCGCAGCAGAGCGTGGGAGAGCGGCGCTGCGGAGACGCGCAGGCTGCCCAGGACGTGCAACAGACGCCCAGACCTGCAGGTCTCACTGCACCCACGCCACACTCCCAAACACGCCGTAACATCCTAGAGCCTACTCAACACCTTGTGCACACCAAACGCAGAGGATTGTGCTAGGCCACCATTTTGGAAAGCAGAGAAGAGATCCCGAGATCCTCGGAGTTCCTCAGCACTGTGTAAATTTTGTGTGGCTGAAAGCAGCTCACGGCCTCCCCTGTGCAGGACGTGCTCAAGTTCCAGGGCCAGCCTTCCCAGCTATCGCTCTTCCCCTCAGCTGTACTTCAGGAAATGAAGCCACAGGGAGGCTTGAACAACGTTCTCTCCGTGACACAGTTGGCCCAAGCCCACCTGCACCACCAAGTGAAATGCGGCCCCACTAATGCAGAGAAGGGCTGGCCCTTAGGGGTTGCCTTAACTTGTGATGCACCCCTGACAAATCTCCTAGCAGATCCTTTGGGAATCCTGAACACGCCCCCATGGCTCATTCCTTTGGCAGCCACACATCAGTCCCGACGGTGCTGCATGGAGTTTGCGTCCTTGGCCTCCAGCTCCTTGGACTGTGAGTGCTCTCTGTGAGACTTGCCAGCAGTGCCCCTGAGCTTTCCAGCCCCTCTTTTACTGCCATGACAAGGGTTTTCCCTGTTTAACTTTTCTCTGGAGCATCAGGACATCCCTCGACAGCTCCTAGCCCGCTCACCACACGTGAACCGCCGTCTTGCTTGACGTGCAACAGCTGTCATGTTATCCAGCTAAATGGGACTCTAATACCTAGCAAACATAAAAAGCCGACCATAGGGAAGCAGCATCGCTTGGGCAGCACGAACACCCGTGACCACAACAGTTGGGCTGAACTAAATTTTACGCTGCCTGGCACTTACAGAGCTCCGCAGAGGTTAACAGTGGGTCCACCCCACTGCAGCCCACAGTGACACCCGGTCTCTCTCTGACCACGCACGCTGCAGTCTGTCGCACAGCACACCTTCAGTGCAGATATTTGTTTCTAATACCGCTCACCTACAAACATTCGGGAGTGCAGAGAGGAACACTCTGGCCAAGCAAAACAATGAGGGAGTGGGTCAGGTTTGTATTTACATTTCAAATGGGTCCCCCCCACCCAACAAAACCTGCTGTTGGCTCGGGAAAAGGACCCTGCAAGCTCTGTGGAGGTGCTGGGGCCTCTTTGCCAGTTGTGTTTTCAGGAGGCCACCAACGTGAGTTCCTGTGACTTGAGAAATGCCATGAGGCCATCAGGCATCCGAGGTGCTCCCGAAGAGCTCGTCACGGGGGCACTGAAGCCAAATCACCCTCCCCAGCAACATTCCGCATTCGGCCGCCTGCACTGTGCATCAGCCCAGCTACTGCCATAAATTAAAGCCTTTCTTAATTGTATTGGCCCTTTTTATGTGCAGCGTTATCCGATGCAGCTTCTCTGGCAAACGAGGAGATCTTTCAATACCACCCTCCAAGTAATTTATATGTAAATAATAAAAAGCGGGTCCCAACACTGCTCTCTGCAGCACTCACCAATTAATCTCCTTTTAGCTTTTTACTGCCACCCTTTGTTTCCTGCCCTTTAGCCAATTTCCAGCAGACTGTGCCAACTTTCCACTTACCCTATGGTTTCATATCTCTCATATTAATAACCTGTGATGCAGAACAGTTTCTCAGATGTTTTCTGAGAAATCAAAGTGCTCCTGCAAGACCGTCTACTACATTTTTTTAAATTCTCTGAGAGACATAATCCTGAAGGGGCTCAAGCTAGTAAAGCGTGATGTTTGCTTCCTGAAACCACCTTGAGTCCCTCTGAGCAAACAGTGCTTCTTGAAGTGTTTGCCTTGCTTGTTCCTTCAGAAACCGTAACTCCTACAGATTTCTCCAGAAGGCAGATGTGAATCTAAAATGTTTTCCTTTGACATATTTGTGAAGTTGTCAGAAAGATTCCACTAACACACACTGAAAGTGGAAGAATTCTCCGCGGTTGCTTTATCATCGTCGACTCTGATGACCGACTTTGTGTTTATCACTGGCAAAGGCCAAATTCTGCTGTCAGAGCCACACTTCTCCCACCAAATGGCTGAATTGCTGTTTGAAAAATTTCAAGATGAAATTTTGCTTTTCATATGCAACAAGAAGGCCCTTGCCGAGTTTTAA
>NW_010584957.1:120923-146429 GCF_000705375.1 Tinamus guttatus | reverse complement strand
GGAAAGAGTTCCCTAATCATGTTATCAGTGATTTATTTACACCTGGGTACTTCGGGGGCTTTGCTTCACAGGTTAATACGGCATTTAGTCTTAAACAAACTGCTCCAGCAGCAGCAGCTGCCAGAGGAGCCCGCGTGGCTGTCAGGTCAGGCAAACAGACGGCTCCTCGCTCCGCTACGACACCCAGGAGGAGAAGGGTCATTAGGAAGTGCTCAGGGAGCTCAATCTGGACTGACTTTCCAGCAGTTTAATTCCTGCCTAATGCTCTAATGAGAGCCGTTTCTCCAAAGCTCTACTGATTAAGGGCTATTCTATGTGCATAGCTGCAGCTTCTAGACTTTTGCATGCCAACCATATACAAAGGAAGAATGGGCAGGACTACAAAAAAATAAAGAGGTTTGACTTTCAGGCTAGCCCCGTGTATATTAAATTGCTATTTATATTCAATGCCATGTAGCTTTCAGGCATTTCAAGCATGGAGTTTTCTTTCATAGTGAAAATGCAACAGGTATTTATTATTTATTGTTGGACATCCTAATAACCTAGATTTAAAACATCTGCTAATGTAACCAACTTACGGTTTAAGATATTCAAACCTTTCTTATTAAACTTCCTTCTGAAGCAGAAATTTTTCACAATTAGATGACACTGCATTTAGGCTTTGAAAGTCTCCAAGTGCTGCAGCACTATGGAAAGTCATTCACAAAACAAATTGAATAAGAATTAAATAGCATTTTATAACAAGAATGCAAGTTAATTTATGCACTTTAAACTAGCTCCTAAAATTAGAACTTTTAGTACAGAATACTGCTGCTACAAGAGATGACCTTAAGGTAAAGCTTTCTTCTTTTATACTGTTTGGAATCAGTGCAAAATATTTATATCTGTACATGGCAATCCTGCTGTATACTGTCCACAATCTATAGCATACTGCCAGACTGGCTTGGATTGCAAAATCTTGCTACTTTATACTGCAGTATAAAGGCACAGTTTGTTATTTTTTAGCTTATTCTCTAACAATTCCTATATCAATAAAACTCCTTCATAGCTTAACTACATTTATTCTTTCTTACAGTAATGTTTTAAAATAAATTTACATGATTCTTTAATAGTTGTTGATTACTAATTAATATACTCTGTGAGCAAAGATCCCTATAGAAGGAAAAGAAAATCAATGTGTTTTGGTGTTGAAGTATCTTTTTCATAGCTTTGATTCAACATCTGCGACCCACAGATGTTACTGTCGATTATGACATTCAGTGCCAGGACTCTTCCAAACCCCGGACACTTCCCTTTAAAACTAGGTAGAGAGGAGCAGAGAGCACAGACAAACCAACTGCACAGTCTGGCTGCGCTGTTCTGGTTTATTCATCAGTCTCACCAGTTTCAGGCCTTCTCTGGTGCTTCTGAATCCCAGGAACATCTCCTGCTACCCAGAAATTAGTCCCCAACAAAGAACTGCACAGGAACCACATGTCTCTGTCTCCCTAGAATGTGATGAGCACCCAGAAACTCACGTTTTGAAGCAGGGATCTCCTGAGAGCAGGGACATCCCGATCGTGACCTGGAGAGAGGGGACAAGGCAGGTCATTAACCGCAATGCAACGGGCTCATCGTGGCCAGGAGATCAAGGTCTAAATGGAGAGATTAAGCAGATCTGGTTCTTCTCCAAAAAAAGCAGCTTTGGGGATTTAGCAAGATACTTTCCTCCCTGCCCCAAGCACTCTCCATTGCAGCAGCTCCATGGGACACCACCCTGGCAACCCTAACAACAGAATTCAGACTTTTTTCCCCGTTTATGCTTTCTTGGATGAAATGCTGTTATTGAGTGTCATCCCGTGGCCAAATGCATAAAAATATCAGTGCGACTCTGATAATGGGAAACTTCCCAAATCAGAGTAGCAGCATGAAATCAAGCTGGTTTGTGGCTAAGATACATAACAGGATTTTCTCTCAGGTCTAGCATTGCTTTCTGGCAGTGATCTGAGCTCAACAGTCGACTTCCCGCTGGCGCAGTACCGACTGCTGTACCTTTAGGATGGAGTTGTCCTGTCGGGTGTTCTTCGTATCATATCCTTCCAGCAAGCAGCAACGGACGGTGGATCCAGAGCCCGCAAATTCTGCCAGATTTAGATCAGCAAAGCCCAGCTGTGGCCAAGAAAACAATGGAGAGGGGAAAAAAATGACTCAGTGGAGAAATACAGTGTGTCCCATAGACGAAAGGAAAACGGTGCATCTGTGAGGGCAGGCAGAAGCACAAACCAGTGCAGGCTGCCACGGGGTTGTGGTTACAAGGATCCATTATGCTTGAGGATGGGAAAGACCACACTTAATCCCGAGGCAGGTGAACACCCGGAGCCTGCAGGAAGCCCCATGCGGAGGAAGGAAATGCAGCTGCAGCTCTGGCCAGGACAGCGTTAAGCGGCCTGCAGCCGTTGCATAACCAAGGACATGGAAGGCACTAGGTCAACGATGTGGAAAAAACAGAATCACATACGCAAACACAAGGCACTCTTTGTATTGGGCCGGCCCAGAACGCAGCCGAGCATGTGAAGCAGGAGACAAAAGGATAACGCTACAGCTGAGAGCCACACTGTCCTGGGAAGCAAACTGGAGATGTGCAGGACGACAAGCTGGGAGCCAGTGCAGGTGTGAAACCCAAGAGTCTTGCAGGAGGGTGCGAAATCCTTGAGGATTTAACGAGTAAGTGGCACACTTGAGAGACAGATCTAACAAAAGAAAGGAACCGGGTACATGAAAATGCACGATGAAGCAAGTAGGGAACAGGAGAGAAAGTCAAAGACAACAGGCAAGTCCAAAGAGGGTAGTGAGGCCTCAGCAGTAAGGAGGAGCACAGTGAAGAGCAGTTCAGGCCTAAGGACATGTGGTGCTTTGTCAACTGCGCAGGCTGGCAGGGAATAACACAAACCACAGGCTCACGGATGAACTCTGGCTCCCACTGTTCCAAGCAAAAGTCTAAACCATACCCAGGACATGCCCGCACTAGATAAATGATTCAGGGGGTGGGAGCAGCAAGATCCAGATACCTCCAGCTCCTGTTGCCCCATTGTGAGGGAAACAAATGCTGATGGCAAATAAAATAAGTGGGGGAAGAAGGAACATTTCTTCAACAGAAAAAGGAAGGAAAGAAAGAAAAAAAAAAACCAACAAAAGCCCCTATCTTCATCCTCTTCTCCCTACTTCCGAATTCCCTTACCTCAACTGTTTTCCAGTCTTTGCTGTTCCACAATTTCATAGCAACTTTTCTAGCCAAAGGCCACACTGCTTGCTGAATATTTACCAATAGAGGAAGAACAGTGATTTATCACCTTCCAAAGAAGAACAGCACAAGGGAGAGCCACAGAGGGACCGCAATGCACAGCCCTTCAGCGTATCAGGGTTACAAGATGTGACTCCGCGGCAGAGAACACGGCACAGAAGTGGCCCAGATCCAGCTGCCACTTCCTCCACGAAAGTGCTAACACACTCCAAGGCCCTCCGTAAGGAGACGGAGGGCAGAAGACAGTGTGTGAGAGCGCTGCGACGTCCTACACGGCATGCTGAGGTCAGAAGCTTTTGCAGGAAGCAGACTCCCAGTAGATGGAGGAAGGATCCCTTTACAAAAGGATGTTTTCAGATTTAACCTTTCTGAATAGTTTCCTCAGTTTTCCAGCCAGCTGATGGTGTTTTCTTCCGGCTCAGGGAAATTTTTTTTGGAAAGAGTTTGTGCTTTATCAGTTCTTCCTGTTGGCTCCCGCTCTATGACCCCTGACACTGAAGTGACATTAACGTCAAACTGAAAGGTGAGTCTATGGAAATTTAACTTCTGGATAGGGTCACCTTGAACACAAACAGTCAAATTGCTCTTAATCCCTGCTAGAGGGGGATATCAGATAGGCCATTCCCAAGTAGCATTTTCATTTACATCTATCACCATAATTAGAGGTGATTTCAATTGAATGAGAACAGCTTAAGAAGGTGAGGACTCATTGCTCAGGAATGGGAAGACAGATCCATGTTGAAGTTACTCCTGCACAAACGCCCAGCGTCAACTTCTGCTAGAAACGTTAGGAATACCAAGTAACTCAATTCTGCCACCAAGACAGGCCTGGAAAAGAATTTGGTCGAGCCTGGTCCAGATGCCAAAGACTGCAACACCCTCTGGGATGACATCTCTGGTCTCTGAACTGCTGAAAAGCTCGGGTGCTTTTCTGTTGAATTCAAGAACACACCTGTCCAGAAGGAGCCGTGAAAGCCCCTGAAGGACCATCACACCCAAGCGAGGTGTCCCACCTCTAAGCAAGAGACTGAGCAACACAGCAGCCCAGGAGAAGACAGCTGCTTGGGTTTTGGCCTCTAATTCTGGTTTTGAGCAACTAGAACTCTTTTTAAAAATGCCCCTAAACTCAACTAGAGACTGAGCAAAAGGGAAGTAGATTGGAGCATTTCCTGAGTAACAGCCCAGGTTAACCCCACCGTGAAGATGTGCCTGCAGGCTTCCTTGCATTCTGCATTTTTAAATATTGCAGGAAGTTTCAGGACAGACATTAGAGTGGGATCAGGCTGGTGCATTTACTTGGTCTTTTGAGCACTTTTCCTCTTCTCTGCTGCTCCCTCACTGGGTTGGCAGCTCTGCAGAAGGAGGAATTACCCCCGCCCAGTGCGAAGCTAGTGAAAGAGAAGCTAATGGCCCCAGAGACCAGTGTCCTAATTAGCCACAGAAAAAGAACAGTGTGGGCAACACCGCCCTCATCCCAGACAGCACAACAGTGCCACGAGCGAGGGCAGGTCACCCCGCAAACCCATTACATCCCCGGCCTCGGGAAGGATATTGATTAGAAGGAATTCTTACAAGGCTGTGCGTGACCCGGACTCCTGTTTATTAGAAACCAGCATCAGCAACTCATTTTCAAACATGACCTCAAGCTCTGCACTAGCTTAGTTTTAACACTGTCTCTTGTTCCAGCAGAGAGGAAAGAGGGTGGCATCCAACTCATTGTTTCTCCCACAGCGTGAACAAGAAAATGGGGGAAGAAAAGCATAAGCCTTGAGGTCCCCTGTGCTTTGGAAGGCAACGATTTCTGCAGCAAGCTTCTGCTTGTGCTCGCAGTGCAGTGAGGTACCTACCAAAGCTGGTTTCTGTGTTCCAGAGAAGAGAACTGGAGTCAGGATTTCTTTATTGGCTAAGGGTGGCCACAAGCCAGAGAGTTCACATCTGACTCAGAACTTCCCCAAAGTCTGAGGACACACAGATCATCTCCCCAGCCCACTTCTCAAATCCACATCAGTGCAATCTGGATCCTATCCCAGCAAGTCAATATTTTGGGGAAATCATTTAACTCAGGCCTACACTGAAAACTGTTTCTCCAGGCTGTTTCGCACAGCAATTGTGCTGCTTTCTGACCATCCACCCACTGGTTTCTACCAGACATAAAGCACTGACAGAACACAAGACTGATTGCCACTCTGCCACAGTTGCCCTTTCTTTGCTCTTACCTTGGAGTAGGTTTTTCCGCCCTTCAGCTCCTATAATGGGAGACAAAACAAACAGGAAAAGCAGCTATTATATGTGCTGGGGAAACAGAGGGAAAGTCATTAATCAATACTGGAATTTGCTCTCAAGATTTCACAAACTTCTGTCTCTCAAGGGTACTCCCAACCAGTTCCTCTTACCCTCCAATAAATGTCTTTGCTGGGGAGGGAGGCTCCAAATGCTCGTTTCAGGTTACACCCCGGCCCAAACAATCCTTCCTTCCTAGCACATTTTTGCCACCAAAAGAGGAATTTGGAACTAATGCCAATACACATATTGGTGGTACTGTTTGGCAGAAGCAGCAGCTTGATGCTCACCTTACGGACAGACACTCGGCAGACGCAGGGGTCCAGGAGTCCTGTGGCCGGGTTGGCACTCATTTTACACACGAAGGTGAATTTCTTTTTCCAGCGGACGCAGTTTTCCTGAACTTCTTCTCTACGGGAAATCAAGAAAACACAGCCTTCAGAAAAGGGACCAAGTCGAATCAATCCCAGACTTTTTTTTTTTTTTTTAATGACTGTCAACCTGGTCTGCAAAGATCCCTCTTTGCACAAGCCTAACTTGGTCCACACCACCTGAAGCTGCACCACACGGTGCTATGGCAGCAGCAAGCAGCCTCACTAGCCAGTGCAGATAAATATTCCATCTAGGTTACAGGCTATAGACTAATCATCTCATCAGCCTTTACCTTTAAAGCTCTTACAAGCTCTTCCACTTTTCCTGCTTAACCGGTTTAGCTCAATTCCTTGTCCAGAAGGGACAGAGCCAAACTCCATTAGTGAATGGGGCTGAAAGTTCTCAGGCTTATCTTCCTGCAGCAACGTGCCAGTTTTGTAGGGCCTTCTGTAGGGCAAAGGCGCTATCTGTCCTGGACTGCGTGTCCTTTCGAGGCAGTCATCGTGCTGGGAGGCAGCCAGTGGGAACAGCCAGCTCCAAGGAGGACAAAAATGCACATGGAAACACTCTTCAGCCCAAGCAGACAAGGATCAAGCCACGTGAAGACTGTGCTTCAAATCACACACGTGGTTCAGATTGTGAGTATAAAAGAAACTGTCCCAGGCAGAGGGAAGGGGATTTTTCCCTTATGCAGCCTCTTACCGGTCTACCCTCATCACCCCTCTGAGCCAAATATGAACCAAGCGTAGTGTGAAACAGCAAAGGAAAAGGGGGAGGTCTGCTGAGCACGGGAACTGCTTCAGGCAGAGCTTCTGCAAAGCCCTCAAAGGGAGCTGAGCTTGGCCTTGCAAAGGAGGGTCCAAGCACGCGTGGAGGGGAGGTGTGGGGACCTTCCGCGAGGCTCTCGAAACCCCTGATCCTCTGCAGGCGAGGAAGGGCAGCCCGATCTGATCCATTTATAGCTCAGAGCTCGGCCCTGAGCCAATTAAGATCTCCAAGGAACGAGGCTGGGAGAGGAGCGCTCTGCCCTATCGCGGCTATCAGCGAGCCCGGCTGCAGATGACTCTTATCTCGTCTCCTGGCACGGGGCAAAGGGGCAAGGGCACCAGATAAACCCTTTGCTTTAGCAGGGAAAGGGAAACTTCCCAGAGGGGCAGCTGCAGACACTGGCGGCGAGGGAAGAAAGATCCCTTGTAAAATTGCTTCAGCTCCACTCTGAGAAGGAAGAAGCACAAACCAAGGCACAGCCCAAGAGTCCTTGCTGTAAACTGGAGACGACTGTAACGTGACACAAGATACCAGGGAGGCATCAAGCCAGGAGGTCTCCCTCTTCCAGCCCTCTCATCTATTTTTGTGGGAGTTCAATGTGCTGGCTAAGGTAAATGTGGCAGAGAATAAGAAAAAGGTGGCCAACAGATAACCAAACAGGGTAATCCTCTGCAGTGCAGATAAGAGCTGATCATCCCCATCCAAAACGTGGGAAAACAGAAGGCAGCAACTGCCTCAAGGCAGTAAACTTAAACTCCTTTCAGATAGGACTAAGGCTAAGCCACTAAAAAGTTAGGCATCTAAGTGCCAAAAATACCCAGGGTTAATTCAAGCTGAGGTCCAGTCCTTGTTCCTCCACTCAACTCACTGCAGCTCCTTCAGATAGGAGGGACGTTTCCAGAAGGATTGAAGAGGCTTTACCTATAATAAAATATTCACCAACCCAGCCTAATTTGTCAAGTTATATTTCAGGTATGAAATGCCTTAAGCTTGACACAGTTGTAGGCATCAGGAACATAAGGAAACTTCAGAGCTGGATAAAAAGGAATCTGTCAAATCAGAAGAGAGGACTATAAACAGCAACATGCCTCAGAAATGCAGGGAACATGCCTGGGATGCAAAAATACTAAACATTTGAGTGGCATTAGAGTCCCCTTTCCTTTGAGGAGGACCTGCTATTCTGCAGTAAGGCTAATGCTAAATTTGGTGTAGATTCACTGGAACTTCCAACTCAGTCCTGGAAAGCGGAATGATCTTCGAGTCCGTACGGGTACAATAGACTATTGCTACAAATCTGCTTCGCAAACACGTTTAGGAGCTCTAAATCCTGTCACAAGATACTATGTAAGTGACTAAGCTTTAGCACATTATAACTCACACTCCTGAGGAAAAAAAAAAAAAAATCACATGTTCCTGTCTCCCCACAGCTGCTTAGTTCATTAGATCTGCAAGAAGTGCTTCAGTGTATGAGTTTTCTTACTCATGATTTCCCTTGCATTACAATGCAACTATGATCAAGCATCTGCTGCTTTGCTGTTCGCTCCAATGAAAGCTAATTACTTCAAAATGTGGTAAGAAGCACTGATTTGTGATAAAGGGCTCCTTCATAGCTAATTTGTTGTTAGCATAAGCTCTGCGAGCAGACAGCCTGCTTGCCCTCCAACACTTCTGCTGTGCGTTAGGCAGGGGACAAGAGCAGGGTTTGCGGGGGGATCGTCACGGACCGCTGCGAACAAGAACTCGGCCTGCAGGTGCACGCGGAGCCTGGGGCCTTTCCTGTGTTCTGCACGGGGCTGAAGGGAGGTTACAAGAGAAATTCAGAGGCACTTTCCAGTCACAAGTTTCACAATCATTTAGCCTCTTCTTTCAACACTTAAAAAAAAGGAGTTGAAAAATTGTTTTTTTATTTTAGAATTAGGGGTCTGGTCCATATCATTAGACAAAGAAGTAGCATTACTGATTCAAGCGAAACCCTTAAAAAAATAAAAATAAAAAAAATCAGTTTCATGGTTCCTAAAGATGGCATGTGGGGATACAGTGGACTGTGTCTCTCTACCTCCCATCAAGCTACTATTAGGTTGATAATTTGAGAACTTGGAAAAAAAACCCCTAGAATTCTGATGTACAATTAGGAGTCCTCATGCAGAAACCATCTAGGCACAACCGGGTGGCGAGGGACGCCCTGAGGGCCGTTTCCTTCCCACCTAATCACAAGGTGCCTAAAAAGTGAAGCAGAAACTATCACCCTAAAACCAGAAGTGTCTAATTTTAAGTTTTACTCTGCATTTGAGGAGCCAGAAATAGATGAGACCAGTGCCTTGCACGAGGTGCCAACCCAATGGGGCTTCCAAAGGTTTATTTTAAAGAGCCGCCTTCCAAAGTTCTCCAAAGCTGTGTAATTACTCTCCCAGGCCTAAAATATGCCACCCCGAAATAAACCCATCCAGCTTGCACCAGTCTTTGGGACAAGAAGAACTCCACAGGAAGCTTTTGGGGGCCTTCAGACCCCTCGGTTCTCCAGGCACTGCCTGCAAGCCACAAGGGACAACCTGCTGTGTCCTCCTGCCCTTCACACAGGCCCAGGCCCCAGGAGCACCTTGAAGGAGTTTCACCATAGCGTGGTGTGGGCCCACACAACGGGAAGCATCCACGGTTACAACCCGCTGGTTTATCTACCCTTCCATCCCGATCCTGGAGTCATTTCGGCCTGTGGGGAAGCCACAGGGCACCTCGGGGCTCGGAGCCGCTGTTCGCACGGTGGCTCTGGAAATGGCGGGGGGAAGCGACAGATTTGGGAGCATTTACCAACCGGGACGTTTCTGCCGTGGACAGAGCTGCACTTTCACATTCCTAGTCAGCTTTGTGGCTGCCCGTGAGGTAGCTAAAGCAAACAGGCAGGAAGCACTTTTAGGAAAAGGCCACGTATAAAACACACGCTGTCCTTGACCGGCGTGGGCCTCTGCCCCACGGCCAGCCTAGCCGGTGAAACATCAGAAGCCCACACAGATTAGAGCTTCTATTTACGGACACCCAGGCCGCTGAGACATTTTTGCCCTGCCGAAACATTTAGAAAAGCAGATGTTTCATTTTTGCTTTATGCAGCAGTGATAACGTAAGCCATCTAGAAGTACAAGATTTCATAAAGAGGCCATACATTTACTGCCAAAACAAAGACTACCAAAAATAGCTTTCTAATGCCACACATTTCAGTAGAGCAACGTGTCCCAGTCTGACTGAAGCAGATGTGGGAAAAATCTTAGACTAAACGGATAGCATATAGATAAATAAATGCAAAGAGCGCCTCCCTCGCATTCCCTCCTCCTCGTTCACAGCAAGGGAGGGCGCTATCCAAATCCACGGTGTCACCCCCCACTTCCCAAGATGCGGATGTGGGTCAGCTCCCTGGAGCAGAGCTAATCCTGCTGCTCGCTCATGGCACACGGGGCTCCGCGCTCTCCTTGCCGCTTCATTCGGGAGGGCGGCATCGTCAGAGAAACATCTCAGTCAGATAATGAATGTGGAAGGTGGGAGAGACTTTCAACTAGGCCCACAAACAACCCCAGAAAAAACAGTTTTGGACCTGTCTTCTAAAATACATAACCATTCGCATGGCTGCATTAAACATTTATGTCAGCCCACAAGAACAGCAGATCCTGCGACAAACCAGAGGCCCAAGCTCTACCTATAAAGCATTGAAAACATTAAGATACATGAAAAAAATATAAGAGAATGTCAGCATTCATCTGGCCACTGGTTGTTTTGAGTTATGATCCAAAAGCTGTATGTGCACTTAAACAGTGAGCTTGGGACAAAACACTTAACTCCAGGATGGGTATTATTAAAGGAAAGTGCAGGACTGAGGCTTTGCCATCCAGCTGCCTTGCAAGAAATCATGATAAAAGAAAGAAAGAGGGCAAAAAAAGAGGCACTATCAGCAGACAGGGCCGTGACACTATCTTACCCCAGCACCGGCCTTTGCTGAGGTGCCTTTACCTGTTGTCCAGCTTGCAGGTGCCCATCACAGGTAGAAAGTGGAAGCAAACAAGATGTAAAAACCACTGCGGGGCACTGGGAAATTCAGTGGGAATAAATTGCAGGAATGAGCCATGGAATGAGCAGTAATGAGCCACGCATCCCTTGGGGAACACTGCACACGTTAGTAAAAGGCAGCTGTGAACACAATGCACTGAAACCTGTGCTGGTTTAGCACCTGGAGGTGTGCACAAGCGCTCGACGGCAAGTTAACTGCATGGAGAGACTGTGTCCTTCCTGGCCAGGAGGGAGAGAAAGGACAGCTACTAATTCTGAACAATAAAGTTGCTCTGTTTTGGCCAAGCTTACATCACTTACCAGAACAAGAGCCAACCCAAATAGCTGTGTGTGCCCCCTCCCCCTGCAAACAACCCCGTATTCTCCAGCTGACAAGTGCTGGTTGTTGTGGAGCAGACGTGAGCAGTTATGATGGAAAAATGGCTCAGGGACAGATGATGTAAACTGTGTTACCAAGAGAACTAAGCAAGCCTTTGTCATCCAAAACAAGTCTTATTTGGCTGTTCCACTGCAACTGTTTTGAGCAAGAGTTTGCTACCGAGGCCTGCGCAGCCACCGCCTACTCACCAAATTCACCCGTGTGTCCCCAGCAAATCCACACGGATGAACCAGGGCAGATGAGCCCATGGGTCACATCCCCGTCTCCACAGGGGCTTCTACCTACCCGCCTAGCTCTTCTTTTGCACCAGAGCCAAGATACGGAGATGTTCGCTAAGTGCTGAAAGCAATACTTGCAGGACAGGGTGTCTGGGGGGAGCGTGGTGAGCTCTGACACTTCCCAAGGTCTTCCTCAAGGTTTGCTCAGTTCCACCCCGCTGCAGGGCACGGACACACACCCGCTCCCTGCGCTGTTCCGTGCCCTTTGAGATGGGAAGGAAGGAGGCAGCAAGGAAGGATAAAGCAGATGAGGGCAGAACAAGATGCAAAGTTAGCAGGAAATAAAACCAATACAAGGGATGGTTTAGAAGCCCTCCTAAAATTGAAGTTGACACCTAGTAGGAAAGTGACTGTGACACCTCCCGGGGAAGCAGCTGGTCAAACTGGCCACCACGAGCACTCCCAGGCGCATGGTAACAGCTTCTTTGATAGGCAACACTTCAGCTATGTCCGGACTCCGGTCACACGCGTCCAGGCACGTGTCTTTTCTAAGTGACAGCCGCAAAATGCCACTGCTCATGGGGAATGCGCCATAGGCGAGAGCTCCACGATGCGCTGTATCGGACATACCCCAACTCGCTGCACAGCTGGGACACGCGGTCCAGCACAGCCGGGGCGTCTAAAACCTTAGCCAGAGGTGTAACAAACACTACTAGGGACAACACGAGTTGCTAAAAAACAACAAGGTGACTGAATGCTATAGCACAAGCTGCACAATGCGGGGAAAAAAGTGCCCCAAAAAGTCACCAAATAAAGGACCTTTAAGAGTTCAGCTATAGAACAAGTCTGATGAGTTTTGGAAGGCTGAGCAAGGGTGGAGAAGGGAAAATATTCCAACGGGCTTGGCTGTTGTACACACGGCACTTTGCAGACCCAACACACATGGAAGAGACAGTCTGCTCTGACGTGCTCCTAACTTGCGCTGCCATTTGAAGTGGAGATGAAAAGCTGAGGCCTCAGGAAAGCAAGGACAAGCAGAGGCTGTAACAGTCAATATATTGCAGCATTCGCTGTTACGCACTGTGCTGAAGACAGCCCAACGCGGAGTAACACACATCCAAGGACTCCTCGCCACATCTACACAACACAAGTTCGTTTTGGGCAGGGGCCAGGGCCGTGTGCCAGCAGCAAAAACATCACAGGCACAGAGGAATCAAACTCCTAAGTATAAAAGGAAGGAATAACGAATAACTGGATGGATGACTCAGCTATGGAAATCCGAGTCCATAATAACGTGTGTATTGAACGCCGAAAGACGCATTTGCTTTTTTGGAACTCCGATCATGTAGTGAATCACCCACTACCTCCCACCTCTATTGTTCTGATCGACTAAGTTGGAGCTGGATTAGCCAAGAAAGAATCATGTGCCAAGCTGCCGGGGCCTTTTCTTAGCGCTTTTCTTCTCATAAGCAAATTTGCAAGGATTTTGGGTAGACAAGGAGCAGATCTGCATTGCAGATTTCACTGGGGTCTGCCCAGGTCAGACCAAGCTACGACATTGAGGTTATTGTGCACTGGAGCTGCGCTCTGCGGGCTCTCGAGGAAGCACCGACCCTGTCGTGGCTGCTTTGCGCTGCGGTACTCTGGGCTGCTTTACAGCTCACGTCCCCCGAGTTCGGAAGAACTTGTCTAATTCCGGGCCTAAAAAAAAATCTTTCAGACCTGATTTTCCACAACTGCGACCACTGAACAATCCCACTGTGCTCCATGTGCAAAACAGGCACGTTAACTGCTTGACTGAGAAGGGCTCCCGGATTCTCACCTACGCTTCCAGCCAAGTCAGCCGGAGTCACGGAGGCCAAACCAGCCCAAGCTGAGACCTGCATGTGATGGGAGGAAGGAAGGCAGAGATGGGGGTGGATTTGGGTTGATTACCAAGAAGACTGCACAGTAAAACACAAAAAAAAGTCAGAGGGAGGGGGGCAAACTCCCTGCCCCTCTGTCCTTCCCCATGCCCATTTACTCTTCGGGCAAATCCCTGTTGCATTTTCACCCACAGCTCTGCAGATAAAGCACCGAAAGCTTCAGAAGGACCCAAGAACTTCAGAAAAACACTCTTGGGTTGTGCACAGGTGCTTACAAGAATTAGGTGGATTCGTTCACTGTATTTAGGAGGCCATTTATGTTTCCGGAATGGGTCATAGGTTGGAAAGTCTGTTCGCTTGTGGCAGAGTGTGGAAGCAAAATGAAGACTCACTGATTACCGGCTGCTGATGTATTTATAAACTTCCTTCATCCCATAAGTGGTAGCTGTCATTCTGAGCGATTCCAGATTTGCCCTTTGCTGTTAAACTCTTAGTGAAGGCAGCGGACTGGAAGCTGAAGGGGGAACAGATTATATCAGTCTTACATATTTGTCCTACACGGGCTGGGGGAGACGGCTGCAGCTCCATGAGGCAGGAAAGCTGTGTTTATAAACAGATGCTCTTCCAGAAGAATGTTACCTTTCAAAATAAACCAAAAAAAACAAACACAAAACACGACACCCCCTGCTACAAGATGAAAACCAAGGTGTGATCAGCTCGATATTCCAGCATTTTGCTGGGACAGTAAAGCCATGAAATGAGAACCATGCAGGGAACTGACAAAAGACTAGGAGTAAAATCCCTAACGTGAGTGACACTTGTTCCTATGGGAACTTTTTTTTGCCATTAAGGGAAATTAATCTGTCTTTAGTTTGTCTTTAAGTGACATTTTCTGCCAGTATCACCCCGTTCCAACCATGAGAGTTTGCCAATGTAGCTGTATCACAGAAGTCTTTATACTGTGAATTGACACTCATATGAAGCCAAGTTCATTTCTGGAGTAACTCGGTTAATACTGCACGATGCAGCAGCACTGTAATTTGGCTCGAGTGCACTGAAGAGCCCTTCAGTAAATAAGCTGCCCAAAGTCAACCCCAGTGCTAAAAGTAGGCTTAGTTCCCCAAGAGTTAACACCCTGCTTTGCCCAGACATGTTCTGCTCTGAATCACACACACATGGAACATTTCTGGTCAAAAAGAAAAATAACAACAGAGGAGAGAGCCCTGTGTACCTTAGCAGCCTTTTTGATCCATCAACAACACAGGTGTTCCCCAACAGTCCCTTTTTACGGGCTTGTTTAGCTGTATAAACCAAGTCACTGGCTGGTAAGGTCCCAAGGCACAAGCACCTTCCCACTAAACCTTAGGCCCTTGTATTGCTGCTTAGATCCTTTTGCTGATGAACCGCGGCCACGGTCCTGTGGAAGAGGTCTGTGATTCATTAAAGGAGCGCAGAGCACACGAGGAGCTGCACGGGCGGCTCCGCACCACGCTCGGGCTGAGATTCGCCTGCCCCGATCCTCCTTCCCACCTCTCCCCGTTGCCCTCACTCGGAGCGTGCCAGGCCCAGCGTCGCGTTGCTCCGATACGCAGAGCTGGCAGAAAACCACAAACCATCTTCTGTCCAGGTTGTCCATCCAGGATGGTGAAATGGCCAGGTCAGATGCAGAGGGGATGGGAAGGGGGTCTGAGACGTAGCACTAAGATCAGCTCCTTGCACCCCTGCTCCTCTGCAACCACAGCTTCAGAAAAGCAATTCTCTGAGCCAGGCAATTTTATAAACTACATCCTGGTTAGCAGCAGAATATTGGAGGATTCTGCGTTTTGTTACAGCAGTTTGAGCTGCTTAGGCCTTTGGGAGACATTAGAAAAAGCTCCCACTGCTCTAGTGCCAGAAGTGGGTTTTTGAGTATTGGAGAGTATTTACCTCCTCCGTGGCTGTCACTACCAACCGCATTCAGATAAATGTCCTTGATTCGCCACTATTGTGCGCAAGTGACATTGGAGATGAGTGTGAATCACTTTCTGGAAGAAAGACAACATACAGATTTGTTTTGAAAGAACAGGCAGGCTTACATAAAGAGCAGGAAAAGCTTTTGCTATAACCTTACATCAGAAACTGATCTTAAAGAGAACGTTGTTCAAACAGAGGAGAGGCAGCTACGCCTAATATAGGGACAAGGGAGCATTCAGTGAAGCAGAAAGGTAGAAAATGTAATAAGAAAATTAAAATAATAAAATAAAAAAATAACACAGAGGAAAATACACTCCTGCACATGACAGGATTTCCCTTGTGGCCGTGAGCACCACAGGCCACCGAGGACAAAACCCGAGCGCTGCTGTCAAGAAGAATCCCACGTTTACGCAGATGCGATCACCTGGTGCTAGCAACGGAATAAAACATGTCTAAGCACTTAGAAAAGCCAGGAGAGGAGCCTTCCTGCAGAGGTTACGCCATAATTATCTGTAACAGGAGCAAGAAGCCTCTCTCAAACATCCGTTACCACTTAGCTGGGAAACGGGACACTGGACTCGACGGGGTTGCAGCGCTCGACTCCTGCTTCCTTCTGGCGCAGTGGAGCATTAAGAGCCCAGGAAGGGGCTCTGAGTTTTAAGTGTTCAACCTTCCTCCCTTGTCCTCAGCAACACGCAGGCACGAGCTACGTGACGACACGAAGAGGAACTAGCAAGAGAAACAGAAAATGCACGACGGAAACGCAGCCAACCCTCTCCCCAAACCTGTGTGTGCACGCGAGTGCAACAAAGCAAAGTCACCGAAAACCCCGACACCAACCTCTCCACAGGTAACTCTGAAAAGCTTTGCCTTTTATGTGTAGATAACGTGTAGATAACACGAGTTAGTCTGACACGAGGCTCCCTGTCAAACCTCCCCAGGAAGCTTGCGTTTCTCCAGCCAGGAGCTCTCTCATTTTGATAAGCAACGTTATGTCCATGGACTGGAAAATAAAAAAGTGACTGCATGGAGAACACAGAGATCAGAAACCTTCATCGGGGTTAGTTCTGGCCACTAAATTTTGTGCTGGTTACAGTCCCAGTGTGCAGCTCATGAGGAAGGAGGGCTCCAGGGTCGAGGGCTCACGAACCGTTTGTGTGACAGGGAGCCCCTGCTCATCATTAGCCCAGTATCCGCCAGGGAAACATCTGGCAGCAGCCACTTCATACCCAGTTTTACTCAGGAAGCAAAATGCAGCTATCTTAAACTGAAACTCCGAGGCCACCTGCTTCTCCCAACACTCCCTATTAAGGAATCCTTGATCTGCTTTCCTATTGCAAAGCCAGGCTGCAGCCTAACATTTGATGTTTTCTGAAAGACACTGAACAAAGCCTTAAATCTGATTGATGCTGCAGCTCTCCAGAACATGACACCCCCCTGCTCCCTTCCTTCCTCCCATGCAAGCAGCCTCAGAGCTCCGCATCTCAACAGCCTGTTCATTTCTTATTTAGCACACAGCATACGGCAGTAAAAGTATTTTTAGCTTCAATCCCATCTCCTAGAGTAACATGGGGCCTTCTTCAAGGCCTCCTCTTACCAGAGAAGTACTGATATACTCAGCCAAAGGAAAGGCTTAATGCTGCCTTCTCGCCAGCTCAGCTACTTTCTGTCCACAGGGGAAGCATCCGCTACGGACGGGCTGTATTTGCTGTAGCTTATCTAGAACATCCTGTCTCTTCAACATTTGCCTCCTCCCAAGCCTCTGGTCTCTGAGCATTTCCTCTTCATCTTCTTCCTCACCCCGTAACCCCATCCTGTTTCCTTCATCTTTTCCTCTGCTCTTATCAGTCGAGCTACACGGGAGACCCACGAGCAGCACGTGAGAGCGGCAACCATGAGGATCAGCAAATTCGAGTGGGGCAGAACAATCCCCTTTCTTGCCCATCAGCAGATTCAAAATGCAAAGAACAACGAGGCCGTTCATGCAGGGAACACAGGCACAAGTGTTCGCCCAGTGGGAAGTGCCTTTCAAACGCAGGCACTGAAATGAGATGCAGAGTCTCGCTGAGCGGTACCAGAGAGATCACGACGCGAGGCAGGAGTGAAGATAGCGCTGCCTGTCGTGCACAAAGGAAAAGCAAGGGTAAACTGAAATAATAGTAATAAAAAAGCCTTTTAGCCTGAAGGAGAAGCGTTTAATGCTATGGTAGGGTAACACATGTAGCCACCTGAAATAACATGGAGCACCTTTACTGCGTGAAGTTGTTGCTATGAGGTCGCAGGCCCCACAAACGGATCCAAATGTTGCTCCAGGCCATTCCCAAAGACTTACGGTCTATTCTATAGTGAGACAAAGCTTCAAATTAATTCCTGACCCCCTTAAGAGGGACTTCAGCCCTGCTCTGATAGCGCCGGACCCGTAGCTCACCCCAGAGGATGCAGAGCACATCCTGTTTGACAGGGGAGGCCACACACTGAGCCACATCCGTCCTCGCCCAGACGAGACCCCGTGGTCACACGCGAGGGCGAACACGGCCACAGCCACTGCCACTGCCACAGCCACTGCCACTGCCACTCCTCATGGCTGGAGCACAGGGGAAAAAGAGGCTTCTGATCCGAGGGAGAGGCTGAAGACTTTTCCTGAAATACTCAGTAGCAGATGCAAAATCCTGAAAAAAAAAAAAGAATTTATATGCATGCCTACCTCACTTAGGCCGAAACTGGTACCAGAACAGCCTGCCAGTGGCAACTTATAACCTATTAAAATGCCATCATCAGTGCAGCAAGAGCAAAGGCTCCTGAAGGCACACACAAATCCTCAAAAATACACCTACCAAGCTTGAGCCAACACTGCCGACTGCTAAAGAACCTGAAGAATAAACAGCCTGGGAGGCATTTACGTTTTCCGCTGTATTGCAGAAATAAACACAAGTCTGAAAGGCAGCGGGGGGGAAGCTCTCCCACCTCCCCTTGCCTGCGGCCAGACGGAGCACGTGGCACTGCCGGGCTGTAGCAAATAGGCCACCGGGTGCCCGTCTCCAAGTAGAGCACTCATTCCCAGGGCGCAGTTTCCCCAGGCTGCTCGAGTCACACGGAGAAGCCTGTTGCTAAGAGTGGGCTGTTAAAGCAGCGCCCGCTCAGCATCAGCTGCGGAAGGGGGGTGTTAAAAAGCAGAGTGTACGTGAACGCGCTCCCTGAGGCTGCACACACGCTGCATCGGTCACGGAGCTTTCGATTTACAGCCAACAAGGCAGCCCCTACCCAAGGGGCCGCGGGCGGAACAGGCGGTCGCAGCCGCGGTGCTTACGACTGTTCTTCACCTGGCCGGATGCAGCCCCCGGAGCAGCAGAGTTTCAGCCTCGCTCTGCCTGTCTGGTGACGGGTTCTGAAGCCAGGACCTGGGACAGGAAGGGACAAAGCTGACACGAAACCATCAAGCCCCCGTGAAGCTCCTGCCGCTGGCTTTGCGGGTGCAGCCCAAGCCCCGGAAAGGAGGCAGGAACGCGCTGCGAATGCCCAGAAACGCAGGGAGTTCGTGCCTGGCAAGCGCCTCACACTGCTCTATTACCCCTGCACTGCCTTTTTCCAACACCTTCAGCTTACCAGAGGTTAAGCCTCAGCCACTGCTCCTGCTCTCAAGAACAGACATTAGCTGCCCTGCTGTCCTGACCTCATGGAAAACCTTCTTTTCATCTCTGCTGTCCAATTTCTCTCTGTGATTTTCAGAAGACAAGTAGTGCAGATGCCACGTCTTAATATTACCTTGAATTAGGTTGTGTTCTCTTGCAAATCATTCCTACAGGCTGCATTCAATTGCCTCCTCCATTAACACCCACAGCTATTCTTGAGGCTGCAGCCAGGAAAGCAGGATTTAAACACGTCTAATTGAAAGAAGCTGCTCCAGAGCATTAAAGACTCCCTTTTTCGATCCATATATTTGGAAAACCTATATATATACAGGGAAGGCCATCATTTTTTCAGACACGTCTGCAACAAAGGCTCTTTTAAAAGGAGCCATCACACCACATGTTCTAGCAGACGTCACTGAAACACGCTCTGGAGGAACCCTCTGGAGCTACACGCAAGCTCTGCCCCATCACAAGCCTGCGCGAAGCAAAAGGCATCACCTCACCAGCAACCCTCTCCTCTCACTCCAGCTGGTTCTCTCCCTTCTTCCCAGACTCCAGCAGGAAGTATTTAGCTACCTAACCTTTGTTTTAATGCAGACAATGGAAGGAGATTTAAATCTCACCTGGGCTGAATGGGTCCCATTCATCAAGCAGTTAACTCTTTGCAGGTCAGAAAGCCAAACTCAGTAATTCCAGATACCTGCAGGGTCTCTAACTGACACATGACTATGTGAGGACTGAGCACTGGCTGGTTTGAACCTCTGGCACTCCCGAGGGTGGCATTTCCATGGCACTGTGACCTGCTAGGCATTAGCAGGGCAACACTTTTTCCCCTTTTAAAATTTTTGTAGGACATGAATACAAGTTGTGTGTGTGTCACCCAGACATAACGACACTTTGCATTGCGCCAGCAGAAGAAATCAGGTAGATCCCCAAATACCCCTATTTTCCTTAGGCTTTCTGGGTGCAACTTCACCCCGATTGCCTGCAGTGCAGGAATGGCCTTTCACTCTTCTTCAGGGAAGAGCCAGCAGGTTAAGTCAGAGATTTCTCATCACAGGCTACAGCCCGGGAGCACCGGGAGGCCTGAGCAGCCTCCCAGGTGAGCTCTGCTCCCCGGGGCCTGCACGCAAAGGGCTGCGGAGGACGAAACACATAGGCTGTTTTGAACCCATGGGAGGGTCCAGGATCCGAACACCCAGCTGGGATGCTGCACGTGCTTGAAAAGAGGCTCTGAGGAAATACAGCCCCCGTCGAGATCAGCAGGCCCACTGATGGGCTGGGTACCCAAGGTCTTTTGCCTTAGGAAGGCAACACAGAGGGTGACTTGACCCTTGCCAAGCGGCCCATCCACTTTGAGGCTAAGAGCACCCATCTGTCACTCAACACTGATAGTGTTAGCAAAGAGGGAAGAATTTTCCCAAATCTTTCTCTATTACAATACCCAGAGACAGAAGTTTACAAACTACAGCTGCCTCGGGGTTCAGGTCCCTTTTGAGCTAACCATGTAGCCACGGTGCCTAGTGCTGTCTGCTGCCATCGGCCAAAGTTCTTCCTTATCCCATCACAGCCAGGCCTGTCTGCACCGATCCACAGATCCGAGATCTCCAGATAAGGAGACTGTATCATCTCTCTAGGAACAAGGATACGCAAACCCTCAAAAAGCTTCAGATCGCTACAAAACACAGCAGCCCATCTGCCTCACAGAAACGGTTGCCATGAACACATGACTAGTGCTCCGCCACTTCTATTTTTAAAGATACTTGGGAAGCACTTGAATTCACTGGTGATTGCGCTATTTAAGTATTTGGATTGATACTATTTGAGGGCTGTATCGATATCTCTGTGGGAAAACACAGCACCTGGGTAGGAAAACCTGCCCTTGGCGCAGGTGCGTTTTCACAACGTCAACTCCTGCAACCCGACAGGGGAGCACTAAACTGACAGACAGGAGATGTTTTTCATGCAGAGCAACGGATACTGAAACTGATAAGATGAGTCTTATCCTCAGAGGACCCTTGGGCGCTGCGCTAAGGTGAAGACTTTACAAAGAGAAAATTTACAGTTTGTGAATTGCAGCTGCAGTCACAAAATGCCCACGGTCTAAGGCAAGGCTTAAACACAGCATGTGTGTGGGTGCATAGGGAAAAAGGGTGGGAAAAAAAAAGACAAGTACCTGCCTGGGAAAAAATGAAAAACACCCAGAAGAGATCTGAAGCCAGCTGAACGTGCTGACAAGCCTTGGACCCTTGCCAGCATGCTCTGAATTCCTGAGAGTGTCGAGTCTCACTGCATCTCAGGCAGGTTCCCCACTCCGGCCCGCACGTTGCTGCAGCCCCAGCGAGCGCAGTGCTGGTCGCCCCGTCAGTGCTGGGATGGGGTCCCCGCTCCGGCTGTTCTCCTTCCTGGCCTGGAATGAGCAGGCACCACAGGCCCCTCCAACTGCGTGGGGCGAAAATGTGGATAAGCAACCTGGGATGAAGTGGCCTTGGAGCTAGGATGAGCGGCAAGCAGAGCTTCCAGCTTCTGCTCCAGCTTCATCCAGCACCGTTTGGCAGCTGGTCAGATCCATCATAAGCTCCCTGCTCTCCATAGCAGGGCAGGAGCTCCCTGAGTCACAGTCATTATGAAAAATCTGCCTCGGAAGAGAAGGCTCTTCAGAGACACGCCTCTCTTTTCTGCAAGATGGAATTTACTTAATTGGGGGGAAAAAACCCACCTAATTTAGCTTGTCCTATGGGAGGTTCTTAAAGCTATTTCCCCCTCCCCTCATTTACAGACACAAAAAATCACACAGGCACCTAGTGCAGATCAATCCACGGAGAGCAAGAGCTGCTGCTCTGCTCGATCAGATCACTTTGGGTGCCCACGATGGAAAAGGAGGCTCGAACACACTGCAGCAACCACCGCAACCTTCTCACACAAGCAGCTCACCATAGGAAGGCTCCATAGGAAGGCTCCACAGACCTGACAACTCCAAAGGCCCTGAAAGACGTCTCAAAGTGTTTGATTTCAGGGAAATCATCACAGATCATCACTCACAGGCTTCTAACGCAACATGGCCCCAGCATCTATTTCCCTTTAGCCTTTCCCCAAATCCTCAGAATTTCAGGAAGGTCATGGAAAGATGTTCTAGTGGTACAGAGCAGAGCCAAGGCAGGATCTGGTAGCCTCTCCACCAGGTAACTCCTCTCGTTATTGGTCCTGGAAATTCACCCTCCTTGCAGTTTCTCTAACTGCAGCAAGGGAAAATGCTTGAAAAAGGTCAAATGACTCAATACCACCGAGACCTGCAACTTTCCGAGCAGGAACAGGTTTCCATGTGCTTCCAGTTACGCTGCAGACAGGTTAAGGGAAAGGCAGCAAACCTTCTGCGAGGGGATACGTAAGCAGGCCAGTCAAGGGGAACGTATGCGTTTGGTTTAAATTATGGGTGATTTTGCTGCTGGGACACATTTGCAATCTGCAGCACGCTGAGAACTGCTGCACCTCGGCCAGCTCGGAAAACAACAACCCCTAGGGCTGGCAACGCGGGCGGACACCAGCACTGCCGGATACAGCCCCCTGCCCAGCAAGGGGACACGGACACTTCCAAGGACCAGCTCTCCCTACGACACTCTCCAGGCCAGCTCATTTTCTTACGACTCCAGGAAGCAGAGGGGTTAATTTCTTTCCAAGTTCACATACTGTTTGAATTCCTTAGATAAGCTGCTTCCACCAAACCCAAGGATCTAGCCTCGGGGGAGAAAACTGTAAGGAAAAGCTCCTTTGATAGATTTTCTTCCAAAGATTAATTTTAAAGAGCATTTGTAGAGGTATTCCATGCCCATACTTTCCATAAGCTATGGATGAGGTTTCACCGTGCATCTGGAATTAAAACAGTAATTCTTAGAGCACTTAGAGCAATTCCCTATGACTTCTGTTTGCAAGATAGAAATGTTTTACATTTGCCCAGTGAAATCAACCCTTCTGGATTGAGAAAGCTCCTCCATACTTAGTGTACAGTACCATAAAGGGGAAAACCACACCAAACCCAGATTTAGTTCTCAGATAAAGAAATTACCAACTGGCACAAATAAATACTGTACCTTTAAAAAAGAGGAGTCACTTAGGAAAGCAAAAAAACAAGTTTTGAGAGCCACTAAAGGCTTCTTTCACATCTTGAGGCAGAAAGCAAGCAAGTCCAGGCTGTTATGGAATTTGTATTTGCATACTGCTAAGTGATAATCTATGTGCATAGCTGGAAACAAAGCAAGTTTTTATTAGCAATTAGTAGCAAGGGGGGGGGGATAGATTTGTCTGAAAGAGTTAGAAAGAAAGCAAACACAGGCAGGACAACCCTTAAAAGGTTGCAAGGCAGCAAAATGGCCCCTCTGTGACAGGTCACTTTAAAAAACTAATGCAGCTATAAACTTTGAAACTCAATGACATTTGTTCCAGAAGATAAACTGTGTCTTTAACACTGACAACTTTGACTCCAGGCAGCAGTTTCCCTTGCACAGCAATTTGCAATGCAAAGCAAGCTACTTCCACTCTCACCAAGAGCAGAAGAGGAGGGCAAAGTTGGGAAGGGTCCATCTGCTTAGCCTAGATGCACCTTCCTGCAGAGTTGAGTTTCAAGTCAGGCATGAAAGCAGCAGAGCACAGGTCTAAAACAGCATGTGAAAACTTGGGTCAGGGAGGCAAAAAGAGAGAGAGGAGAAAAAAAGAGTTTTAATCCACAAACTTTAATCTATTTCATGGGGTACAATCCCCCCATCCTTCAAGCCTTTGAAAAACTTCACTCCAGCTCTGCTCAGAGGCTCAGAGCTCTGCAGCTACATTCTTGCCCCTCTCTGGAGAAAAATGTGGCATGTGGGGCCCTAAAGCACAACTATTAAAATCACATCAAGGGGCCGGCAAGTGGTAGCCATATGCTGAACCATTCGAGTGCAGAAACAAAAGCAGGCAAAGAACAGCCAGGAAGCAAGTTAGCTCCTTACCTGCTGGATAAGCTAGCAAAGTCTCCTCCATCTAGCAGCCTGATTTTGCAGAACAGAACCCCATTCACAAAGGGGACAGCAGTCAGCTCTTCCAGAGTGAAGCTTGTCTGAAATTTGAACTTCTTCTTCTTCATCAGGAAAGCCATGGGCAGATTCAGCGTGGAAAGGCCGGGAATTCCAAATGAGATTAGGGAGGAGCAGCTTGAAACACACACAGACACAGGAACGGCAGCGGCCGTTCCGGGAGCGTAAGCAGGGAGTAAATTCCAGTTCAGTTACAGTGACGGCCCTGCTTCAAACGCACAATCCTCTTCTCTTTGGTGCTTGGGTCTGGCTGTGGGGTCATTGCCACGGCAGGCTTCAGGTGGGGAGAAAGAGCACAGATTATATCCCTGCAACATCTCCAATGGAAAAAGAAGGGAGAAAAATAAGTCTCAGCTCCAGACCAGCAGGAGCTGTCCCAGTTAGAGGCTGCAGGGCTCTGTTTTCATTGGATCTCCTCCAGAAGGCATCTCTCATGGGAGGTCATCTTGCATCTCCCCGAAGAAGCCCCAGCTCTGTGCGCGGCTCCCTCAGAAAGCTGCCAGCTTCTACCTCCTCTTCTTGTGCAACCACTTCATGCAGGTCTCTGGGTCAGCCTTTGGGAGGGAAATGAGTAAATTAGTCCCAGCCGCTCTCAGGCTCCTCCTCCTCTAAAACCTGTTTGGATGGATAACATTGAGCCCAGATTCATACCAGCCTGAAGAGGAATGGCCCCAATTAGCCTGGCCCCAACACCGTCTTCTTCCTCCTTGCCTAAGGGGAGCTTTCCTGCTGTAGCTCCCCTCACAAGGTCTGTTTTTGCCAAGCGGTTAATAAGAAATTGTTCTTTTAAATCTGTTTTCACCTATCATCTTTACAAGCAATTTACAGAGCAATATCAGCCCAACATAGTCTAACAACAGCAAGTAAAGCAGGCTGGAGAAATGCACAAAACTGTTTCTTTTCTGTTTTTATAACAGCCCTGACCCGATTACCCAGCACAGCCACCGAATCGGGTCACCCGGCCGTCGAGTCCCGCTGCCTTCCCGAGCAGCAGCTCCGCACGGAGCCGCTCTCCGTGGGTCAGTTTTGGGGCCAGCGACTGCCATTTCCACAGCACCTAAGCCCCCGAGCCCAAAGCTGATTAGCATCTCAAGAGGATGGGGTTATAAACAACCCTCGCATGGACTGAGAATTGGTGGCTGTAAATTAACCCCAGCCAAGCTCCTGCTCCCTGATGGCTGTTTTTTTGTTTTGTTTTTGTTTTTTCAATTTGCTGATAAATCATCCGAGCAGACAGAGCTGCCGCGGAGCTCGGGGCAGGCTCCAAACTGCCTCACGGCGCTGCCGTGCGCTGAGCTGCCGCTCGGCCTCGGTCGCCTTCCAGTCCCCTGCACTGTGTGCCGAGATCCGGAGGGGTCTCGAGCAGCCTCTGGGCTGCGCACGGGGCTGTGGGGAGGTCTCAGCCCAGCTCCCGGACCACAAACTGCATCTGCTGAGGTCTCTGCCCACCTCCTTGCCCACAAACCATGCACCGAGCTGCAGCCAGGTCTCAGCCCCCCTCTGCTCCTCATGGGCCATGCACCGAGCTGCAGCCAGGTCTCAGCCCATCGCCTGCACCCCATGAAGCACTGAGCTGCAGGGCAAGTCTCAGAACACCTCTGGGCCTCGTGGACGATGCACTGAGCTGCAGCCAGGTCTCAACCGAT
>NW_010584957.1:80906-98096 GCF_000705375.1 Tinamus guttatus | reverse complement strand
GAGGTGCGTCAGCGGTGGAGTCGGCTAAGCCCGGTTAGGTAACGCGACACGGGAGGTGAGAGGGCTGGAAGGAGGCCGGGATTCTCCCGGGGACCGATCTGCTCCGAGTTGTGCTCCATTAAGCTTCTTAAAAATCCTTGAAACAAACCCTCCGATTAAATATTCCCAACTCATGCAGCTGACGTGCAGCAAAGAGCTTATTAAGGACCATTTTTTTTTCATATCTTTTAATTCTGAAGGATAAAACCCGTTGGTAAAGATGTGAAGGCCCCTTGCGCCTAGGAGGCGAGGGGAGCGCGTGGTGACGAGCTGCTTGCACAGAGCAAACGTGAGAACGCTGCCGCGTCCGCAGCGGCAGGGAAAGCTCCGGGCTGAAACCTGTTCAGCAAAGCCACCTTGTTACCTCAAGCGCAGACAGGATTGCGGTGTCTGCAAAGCCTGGCTCTGAATTGCCTCTCTCATATGGTAGCCTCTCTTTGCTAACTTCTCTTTATTCCTCGTTTCAGATTAGCAATAGGGTGTCCTGTAATTGAGCAGAGTTTTAGCCTGGTGTGCTTTTCCTTCGGTCTCCCTGCTGTAACGTGGGGTGTTATCCCAGGCATCAAACTCTAATAAATGCTCAGCTGCCTGTAATTATCCCACGTTAACGATCCATGTGCCATGCTCCCTCTCGGCCTGACCTGTTCTCCGTGAAGCTCAGGAACTCGCTTCCATAGCCCTTGGACTGTTAAATGGTAGAAACTGGACAATGTTGTTTTGCCCAGGCCACTTTTCATTAAAATGCATGAGCAATTGAAATGTTTAATTGCAGGACAAGTTAGCACGGTGTCCTCGCGGACCCTTAGCTTTGCTCCAAAGCAACCCTGTCAGTTTGGAAACCTGCCCTTGATTTTGATGGTTTCCTGGGTATAAAGTTTAAGGGCAGATCTTCTCCTAACACTCCTGTTGCCTGCATTAATAATTCCTAAGTGCTGTCGGGGAGAACTTGGTCTGTCCATGGGTCGCCTGTTCCTAGGTGGCACACGGGTTTCTTGGAAAACTCCCAGCTAAAAGCTAGTCAGCTCTGATGCAGAGAAGCAGCTTTTATAAAAAAGGAATATTGAGGCTTTCGTTGAAGCTTGGTGTCCCTGGAGTGGTAGGAGAGCAGTAAGTGGATGTGGCCTCTTTTGGAGGCAGAATTTTGGGTAGAGGAGAGTGGTGACCGTCCCTTTGTGTTTCCTGATGGAGTTGCTGACTGCTTCCTCCTCCTCTGTGTGCACCAGCCCCTGGCAGGACGAGCAGAGGATCAGGAGGGATTGGATGGATGCAGGGGGTGGCAGGGAAGCGTCTTGGCCGCGAGCCAGAGCCGCTGGCGACGCTTGCTAGGAGTTAACCTCTAGTGAGGGTGATGTAAGGTCCCTGCGCCGCGGTGCTGAGCAGGGGCAGCCCTGGATCCGGTGCCTCGTGGGGTGGGACTGAGTGACTCCAGCTTCCCTTTTAAGTAGAAGGGCTGGGCTCGCGCAGCCAATAGCGCCCGCGCCGGGGAGCTCATAGCCTTGTGTCATGAGACTCGGCGGCATTTCCTTCCCACCACGCACCCAAATTAGCTCAGAGAGTCATTCAGTTTTGCTTCCCCTCGCTTCAGTCTGAACAGGAGGGCGGCGGAGCGGCCGGCTCGGAAAGATGCTCTGTCTGTGTCTGTACGTGCCGCTGCTGGGGGAGTCCCAGGCGGAGTTCCAGTACTTCGAGTCGAAGGGGCTGCCGGCGGAGCTCAAATCTATCTTCCGCCTCAGCCTCCTGATTCCTTCCCAGGAATTCTCCACCTACCGCCAGTGGAAGCAGGTATGGCCGGGAGGGAGGACGTGGTGGGAGAGGAGGGCTCAGGCTCCGTAGCAGCCGAAGCGCCGAGCTGGAGGGGGAGAGTTTGGGTACAGTATGGGGTGAACAGCAGGTACAGCCCGGGCCGGTTCTCCTGCCGCTTGCCAGGAGTTGCTGTGGTGCTGTAGAAGGGTCTTTTCTTCCTTTTTGATTCCCAATGCTTGAATTACAGCTCTGTACCTCTGGGTCTGTTTCAACCAGTTAATTTTGAAGTAGGCTAAATATTAAAAGCTTTTTTTTCTTTTTTTTCTCCTGACCTGGGGATTCCTCAGCTTTGACTGACTCAACTTCTCACATCCTCTTCCTTTTTCTCGCGCCCCTCCCCTCGTCCCAGTTCTGGCAGGAAGCGTGCAATTATGTTAGCTCGAACCGGGATGCGGTTTTGGCCCAGGTGAAGGTGAGCAGACGGATGCTTTTAGCTGGATTTGCTCCGGGCAAACTGTGCACGAGGTCTGTGGAGGTCTCTGCTAACGCCCTGCATCACAGACCTGTGTTTCCAGCTGACGCTCCCGCCGTGGTACCCATGGCCATTGAGAACACAGACAGCTGCTTATAAACAGCAAAGCTCATAGGCTCTTTTTATCCCTCTGAAACTGGGGCCGTAACAGATTTAAAGCACGTGGGGTCCCCAGGTGCGCTGCAGGAGCAGCGTGTGGTGCTGGTGACCACAGAAACACCCGCAGCAGCCGTTGCTGCTGGGGAGCAGCTCTGTGTGCGGGCCCCAACCCAAACCTCTCTGCCGAGGGGTCCGTATCCCCTGCTAAAGGCAGGGAGATACCGGGAGATGCTCCTCGATGCCTCTGGAGAAGATGCCGCCAGCTTGGCATCCTCTTCCTTTGCCACCTGCCCCCGCAGCTCACACGTGTGCAGCTCCGCAGCATTTCTGCGTGGGGGGTTTGGAGGGGCAAGGCCGCCTGAGCGGGGCACAACGGGCTGCGCTCTGCCGGCCTCGGGGACAGCTGCACGATTGAATCTGTCATTGTGGCTCCGATGGCCACGGGCTGCCCGGGCTTCCAGCGAGGGGGAAGCCCCGAATCAGCTACCCAAGGCCGCTCTGCTGCCACGAGACGCGTCTATCTTTAGCCCGCGAGTTCAACGTGGGGCCATCTGTGAACTTTACAGCAGTCATATGAGAAATTGCAGCCTAAGAATACCACCGTGCGCCTCGCAAAGGTCGCCGCGGCCGCCCCGGCGCGCTCGCGCTCCGCTCGTAGAGTGATCAGGAGAAACTTTAATAGCGTTGGGCTCAAGTGACTTGATAGGGTGGGAGTGAGACAGCAGAATCTTCATGGTGAAGTACTTGGTATTGACATCCCGTCCTATGGCATCAAAATAAAGGCTTGTGGCTTGTGCAGGGTATGTCCTTGTAGGCAGAGGAAATATAATAAATTGAAGTTCACCTAATTATGGGTGAATGGAGGGTTAGTCCCTTCAGAATAGGTGAAGGGGCCTGAATCACACTTTGTTTAGTGTTGGTCACTGATTTATGTTGAGAAGGACTTACAGGCTGTCAAAAGAAACTGCCTCAGTGGGAAGGGGAGTAACAACTTCCAGAGCCACATCCAGAGCTGTCTAGGGATCACCTGCCCTGTTAACCAGGGGCCACGAGCCCTCAGGCAGGATCCTTCATTGGCTGTTGCTCAGGAGGAGTGGGATTAATCCCTGGGTTCTCTGTGTTGTCCCAGATGTCTGACAGAATCTGATCTTGCTCTGAGCTCCGTCCTATTAAACCTTTTCTTGTTCTGTGTGCATCTCATGGGAACTTGTACAGTTAAAGCACGTAGCTGCAGGGAACCCAAGCCAGTTCACAGGGATTTTCATTCTTCCTCCGTGTCCGCTGGAGCTGCGCAGGTTTGTTCTGGTTGGAGGTGGTGGTTGCCAGGCTGGCTCGCTTCTTTAAGCATCTTATGGGGCGTGAAATTTCCCCTCTCATTTAGGCGTTTTTATTGCCTGGAGTTTTGTGGTTCGCTCTTTAGGTAGATCAGTTGCCTCGTGTTCCATCCAGGTGGAGCCTCTTGCATAACACCTTACACAACCCCATTCAAGATACAGGTCTGAGATTAGGTACATGATCCTGGCAAAGTGCCCTGATAGGAACATGAGATGTTTGCTCTGCATAACTAGCTTTGGGAGAGCAGGTGACTTTCCTTCTGCATTACTGCTGCACTTAATTTTTTTTAAGGAGTTGTTATAGAGCTGTCAGCTACTTTCTAGGTGGAAAACCAAGTCATCTAAGAAATGATCTTTAGATATGGTGAAAGAAGAGTCAGATCTGTCTGAATGAACAAAAGCATCAACAATTTTTCATTGTCTTCTCTCACAGAAAATTGTGAAGGCAGGAGACAAAGACCTTGATGGACAACTGGACTTTGAGGAGTTTGTTCACTATCTCCAAGATCACGAGAAGAAACTGAGACTGGTTTTCAAGAGCCTAGATAAGAAAAATGATGGTAAACACCTTGCTTATATCATAAAGAGACTATTGATGTGTTAACTGAGAGTACATTCCGTTACTAGTGTGCATTAGTACTAACCAGTGGTTTATCTTCACAGGCCGTATTGATGCCCAGGAGATTGTACAGTCTCTTCGGGACCTGGGAGTCAAGATCTCGGAGCAGCAGGCTGAGAAGATACTTAAGAGGTGAGGGCTGAGCTGGTTCTTATGTTGTGAACAGAAGAAGTTAGATGGAGGCGTGAGGATATGGAACCTGGCTCCTCATTCTGCCCTGCACATACTTTCCAGAGACTTTGGCTCCTCCCTTTTTGCCTATTCTTCATTTTGATTTTCCCATTAATTGAAACTTTTAATGCTGTAATGCATTATGGAGAGTTACTGTCAGAATCTCTCTGCTGCCCTGTGTGGGAAGGGGCACCTGACCCTCTTTGCACCCCTGTCTGAACGTCCTGTTGCCCTGAGCTTGCTGCTTTGGAGAGGGGCTGTGCAGCTGCTGTATGGAAATGCTCAGTGCTTTATGCATGTGGCACTAACCTGTGAACAACCACTTATTTGTGCTGTTTTTTCCTCTTTCTTTCCTCTGCAACCTTCCCTCTGTCTGTTTGCCTGTCTGTCAGAATAAGGACGGGACACTTCTGGGGTCCTGTCACCTAGTAAGTATTATTTTCCCTTCAGTGTCAGTTACGTTGGCCTAACTTTGGTAGGAGGGGGAGCCGCAACTCCTGTGGTTCAATTAAAGGGGAGAGAGGAAAAAAGGGAGCCTATTTTTGACTCCCTTTATTGTTTGGTGAAGGCTCCCTAGCTGTGTGTTGTGTCTCTCTTTAGAAAGCTTTTGGTAGCTGCTTTGCAAAAACTTTTTGTTGTAGGCCTGAATAATCAAAGGGAAGGGGAGGAGGCATTGGTTGCCTGGTGGGAGTCCGTGCTTATCTCCTGTACATCTTTTTAGCATGGATAAAAATGGGACAATGACAATTGATTGGAATGAGTGGCGAGACTATCACCTGTTGCACCCAGTGGAGAACATTCCTGAAATCATCCTGTACTGGAAGCACTCCACGGTAAGAAACGAGTCCTCCATCTCAACAGGTCTTGGTAGTCTTCCAGCTTCTTCATGAAAGCTCCAGCCTCCAGGAGCTGCTCTTGGCAGTCTCTATCTTTCTCTTCATGGTTCAGTAGCTGCCTTGTAGCCCTAGAAGCCAAATTGCTTCCCGTCCTGTTATTTTGCCATCTCTCAGTGGCACTGGTGGTAGCAGCTGCACGTTCTGCAGCCCAGTGAGCGTGGTCGGTTTGCCTGCACCGCTGAGAGCTCAGACCAGTGTGTCCAGCTCTTGCTAGTTCAGAACCTGTCAAGACTAGAAACTGATAAACTGATATAACAGGCAGCTGTCCTTTCTGGAGATATTTAATGTGTATATAGCATGTAACAAGATTAAACTGGCTGTAAACTCAGAAAGTTCCAGAATAGTCCAGCTTTTCCCCATGCAGCTGCCCATAGTTAATCATTTTGTTCATTAGTATGATCCACAGTATTTTAATACAGCTGAAGTGTTCAGCAGTTCTCAGCTTCCTTCTAGTGCCAAGGGTCCCCTTGTGACATGCTGAGCATTCCCTAGCAGTGGCATTGCCTGTGGCTAGATACAGCAGTTAAGGTTAGATAAGCTGCTGATTTGGAAACAAGCACATTCAGAGCCTCAACACTTAGCACTGATAAAGAGCAATAAATTGGCAAGATTGCTGACCGATCTAACGTTTCTCAACACCTTATGCTTGCGCAGATCTTTGATGTAGGAGAGAATTTGACTGTCCCTGATGAGTTCACGGTGGAAGAGAGGCAGACAGGGATGTGGTGGAGACATCTGGTTGCAGGTGGAGGTGCAGGGGCAGTGTCCAGGACCTGCACAGCTCCCTTGGATCGCCTCAAAGTGCTCATGCAGGTAAGATGGGATGATTTTGGTTTGTCTAAATGCCCAGTCTGATTCCTTTAATCTTTTGGCCCACGTGATGCCTAGGAAGGGATAGTGTCTATCAGCACGGTGCAACACTCTGGCTGGGATTAATCTCCTTACTCTCATGTTGGTGTTTTTTGAAAGCTTTTTAGATTGAGTTAGTCATGTTCAAAAGTAGTTCTTCAGTGACTAGAAAAGATACCGACTAGAATGGTGTAGAGAAAGTTTGAGGAGGTGGATGTATGAAAATTGTCAGAAGACTTCATACTTTAGAGCACAGGAAAATTTGGATTTTGATGAAATAGGTTCAAGTCTTGTGTTTCCATGAAAGACTCGGATGAAAGTGGCTGTGCTGGTCAGTTGATGAAGCTGTTTTTTTTAATAATTCCCTTCTCATATTGATTATAAACTGCATTGTTATTGTACCTGCTCTTGAGCCAGCTGAGAAGTGTATTCTTCTAGCCTGTGGGAGCTGCTTGTTTCACCCAGCTTCCCATTCCAGAGGGAGATGTTGATTAAATTCATTAGTCAACTAGCATTAGGCTTTGCAAAAAGGAAAAGCAGCTTGCTTTCCTATTGTAAAAGTTATCTGGAAGGGATTAAAGCCTTGATAAATCTCTGGGCAAATAAAAAGTGCCCTTTTGTCCCAGGATTACGGAAGAACATAGTACTGTCGTAATCAGGACTGGAACTGATCCAAACTCGCTCTCTCTCTCCCAGGTTCATGCCTCCCGCAGTAACAACATGTGCATCATTGGTGGTTTCACTCAAATGATCCGAGAGGGTGGAACAAGGTCCCTGTGGCGGGGGAATGGCATCAATGTGTTGAAGATAGCACCAGAATCTGCCATTAAATTCATGGCCTATGAGCAGGTGAGTAAAAGAGCAGGGAGAAATCTCACTGTGAAGATTTTCATCTGACAAAGAGGAAGGCTGAGATGCAATCAGGGAGCTTCAATGCTTTGTCCTTCCTTACTTCTACAGATCAAGAGGTTCATTGGAACTGACCAGGAGATGCTGAGGATTCATGAGCGGCTCTTAGCTGGGTCCCTGGCTGGGGCCATTGCACAGAGCAGCATCTACCCGATGGAGGTAACTACAAACCCAGCTGACTGCAAACCCAGGTGGTTTGTAGTCCAGGCCCTGAGGGGCCACGGGAGGCTTTGGAGGATCTTCATGGTGTTTATTCTTGTGCTCTAGGTTCTGAAAACACGGATGGCTCTAAGAAAGACGGGACAATATTCAGGCATGTTGGACTGTGCCAAAAACATCCTTTCAAAGGAAGGAATGGCTGCCTTCTACAAAGGCTACATCCCCAACATGCTAGGAATCATTCCATATGCTGGTATCGACCTGGCAGTCTATGAGGTACGAGGCGTTTAACCCTTTTGTAGGGCTGTGCTACTTGTGTAGTTTTATTGCTTTCACACCTGTCAGTTAATATAGATGATTAAAATCACTTTTCAAAGCCATTCTGATAAGTCTTACAGAACACAAGTGGATTTTAGCCCAAATATCATAAAAGATAATCCAGTACAGTGGATTCTCCTCCTTTCCCTGTCAACAACATGCATGGTCCCTTAATATTTTTGATAAGGGAATTAAGATAGAAAATCCAAGATTTTTTTTTCTTTTTTTTCCCTGCCAGGTAGCAGTAGCTCAAGATAATCTAAGAAACCTGATGGTGCTGGCTGAAACTGTACATACTTTCCTGTGCCTTTTACTCTAGACTAATCTTATGTAATCTGATATCCTTCTGATGGCCTCTTCATTGCTAACATCTGCGTTGTTTCCTCCAGACTCTAAAAAACGCCTGGCTGCAGCGCTATGCTGTCAACAGCGCCGACCCTGGAGTTTTTGTTCTCTTGGCCTGTGGCACCATCTCTAGCACTTGTGGACAGCTTGCCAGTTATCCCTTGGCTCTAGTGAGGACACGCATGCAGGCCCAAGGTGAGAACTTCTGGGAACTCACCTCAGAAGTGTGTGAACTACTGCCATGGTCATGGAGCAGGGCAAAGGTCCTCGAGTGTAAACATTGCAACAGCAGCCTCAGTGAACCTGAGCAGTAGCTCTTTGCCACGCTGCAAGGGGACAGTGGACTTCGTCCCTTAGCATTTGGAGTCAGGCACCTCCAGGACAGCAATTTTGCTTTACTCACCTCGGAGTTCTGGGCTTAAGGCCTCTGAAGAGCAGGTTAAGCAATTGTCTGTGTTGCAGCACAGCTGTGTCTTGATGATTAATCAGATGCTCTCCCTCACGAAGCACCTTTGAACATCCATGTAAAATGCATGAGTCAAAACTGCTCCCTGAGACAGGTCTTTAAAGTGGTTTTACGAGGTAGGCTGTGTTATTTATTGTCGCTTTTCCTCCTGCAGCTTCAGTCGAGGGTGCTCCAGAAGTGACCATGAGGGGACTGTTCAAACACATTCTGAAGACAGAGGGAGCGTTTGGTCTCTACCGGGGTCTGGCCCCGAACTTTATGAAGGTGATCCCAGCTGTGAGCATCAGCTATGTGGTGTATGAGAACTTGAAGATGACTCTGGGTGTGCAGTCACGGTGACCAGGAGATGCTGAGGACTTTGAACTCTCAAATCTTGGGCAGTGATCCCAAGACGTTTAGCCATCTCTCATTCTGTGAATGTGTTGACACTAAGCTGACTAAGCAAAGCTGTGAAATCTCAGAGAGCGTGTGAGTCAGGAAGGGTGAGGGGAGGATCTGGTGTCCTTTGCCATGTTGCTACTCGAAGCTTTCATAAACCATCGTGTGGCCCTTTCTGTTGGGCCCTTTGGGAGATGGGGAGATCAGCTGCTGGGAGGACCTAACCTAATTGCTGCGGTCAGTTCTGGCAGTGCAGCAGAGTAGCAAGGATCTGGGGGACAGGTCTGCTTTCAGCATATTACATGTACAGAGCTGTTTGCCAGCGGATGAGCACCTTCTGACTTGCTGAAAGAGCTTCTTTTCCATTCAGTTGTTTAACTTCCTACCCGCTGTTTAAATTTGTACAAACCTTGTGTAGGAGCTGCCGCTGCACCAGGCTTGTTTATTATGTTTACATATATTCTTTTGGGTAGGAGACATTCATGTTCTGCTTCCAAGACTTGACATGAAATGTAACTTTGAACTATACTGTTTTTTCGAGGGCTGGTGGGCAGTGGTTTAATCCAGTCAGGCTGAAGATTACTTAGGCCAGCCTGGTGAAGAATTAGGATTATTTATTTTTATAGGTTTAAGTGTGTCTCCTAAATCCACTAACAAGATGCACTTACTAACAGAAGCAGCAGCCTAGAGCCTGCATGCCTGTATCCTTTGCATGCTGGAACTGGCTTGTCTTATACTCAGCAGGGGCTTGGAAAGGGGCAGGCCAAGAGAGCCCTGGATGGACTGGCACCTTGATGCATGGCTTTAGTGAATAAATGACAATATTCCACCGCTCCTGTGCGGTTGTGCTCCCAGCACGGCACGAGAGCCCCTGTGCAGCATTGCATGGATCTCTGAATTTCCTTCTGCCTGGTGCCAAGGCTAGATGATGGAACCTCTTCCAAACCCTGTGCCTATGCTGCTATCTATCTCTGTAGACCTCTTTGTAGATTGATGTTCAGGTTTGCATTAGTGGGACGGAGTCTCCAAGCCAGGAGCGCATCTGCCGTGTGCTGGGTGTTGGGGAGAGGGGCTAGTTGTCATTGGGAGAGGTGGGCTTTCAGTCCTGGAGACAGCTGCTTGCTTTTCTTTCAAAGGGTGCTTTTCATAAGGCTAAGGGAAATAGATGGCTTTAAAATTTCTCTTGACTGCATTATGGGCTACTTTAGTTGATAGGATCAGGCTTCTGAGGCCTGAGAGATCCTCATCCAACTTTTCATTTTGGGCAAAATGGACCAGCGTTGCATTCCACTGTTTTACTGCTTAAAGCATATTTATTTTGTATTTATTTGAACAGAGTTATGTCAAACTATTTTTATAGACTTGTTTAAATATTGTTACTGTGCTTGTCTTTCTCCTGTTTTAAAAAGTTCTCTATTTGTTCTCTTACATCACACAGCTGAGTTGTGGGGAAGGACACTGAAGTCACTCGTGTTCCTTCTCTCTGGGGCTTAAGCTGCCTTCCCCACACCTGGGGTTGTTGCTGGAGGACCTCGGCCCAGAGAAATTCTGCAGTGAGAAGCCGTAGGAGAGAAGGGAACTAGTGAGGGAGCAGTCCATTGGGCTGAGGGAAGAGGGTGCAATGTGAGGCTTGCCACATTTTGGAATTGCCTCAATACATGGCTGAAAGGGTGGCAGGTGGATGGCCGGAGTCGGGAAGCTGAAGGTCCGTGCACGTCGTATGGCACTACGGCTATTTAAGAGGTTCTTGGGGAATTTTTAGGTAAAGGGGGGAGGGGAGAAATCTCAGGGACTAAAATAAGTGCAAGTTTCCAGCGAGATGGAAGGAAACTTGCACTTGGACACAAGCTGCTGCAGTTGTGCTTGAGGCCGAGTCAGCAGATCCCACTGCTGAGCCAGAACTTTCCACATGGCAACGGGCACTGCGAAAGTTTGGGAAATCAGGAAGGGATTTGTTAGCACTCGGAACTGCCTTCTGACTGTCAGGTTTTGGCGGCTCATGGAGAACCTTCCAGGTGAGCTTTTCTACACTGACTATCCAGTGCTGTCCGTAGCCATGTGGAAATCTAAGCTGGTATCTGGATTACTGACATGATTTTTTTTCCATCCCCCCCTTTTGAGACCTGCCATAAATTCTGCAGTGGCTCCTTCCTACCAGTGTGGCCTAATGGGAAAAATTCAGAGTGCAAAAATCAATGCAAAATGACAACTGTCTCTGTAGCTGTAACCACAAATTGTTATAATGCAAATCTAACTCAGATTCTTCATGTAGGGAACAGTCTGCTAATAAAGGTCTGTCAAAGAGATGCCGCTTGC
The DNA here is from genome assembly GCF_000705375.1 of Tinamus guttatus. The sequence goes on along the minus strand of NW_010584957.1, from coordinate 86,923 downwards.
TTGTGTTTCTTGTTCCATGTGTTGTTGGTGCTGTCTGTGGCCAGACTCTTCCTGGAATGATTCACAGGTTGCAGATGCTGGGAATGATCTGCCCTGCCTGGGACCTGGGAAAACAGAATGCTTTTTAAAAGAAAAAAAAAAACAGCAAAACCAAGGTCAAATCTAATAACAGCAGTGAGGACTCAAGGATGTTCAGATACTGTTAACTTATCTCTGCTGAACCTTGTTTCTCTATTTAGTTGTTTTTTCTTTCTCTGAGAACTGAGCCTCCCAGGAAAACTAGACTGGGCAGCGTGTTCTCAATTATGCTCTTGAAAGAATCGGGCTTAAAGTTTCCAAGACTAAAGGCTTTGTACCTTTTCTCCCCCCTTTTTTTTTTTTAAGAGCAATCCTTGAAGGCCATCAAAAATCATAGTTGGTTGCAAAAGTGGCTTCTAATTTCGTTTAGAATCTCTGTGGAAACCAGACTAGGGTGTTACTGGTTGCGTATGTCCGCAGCTGTAACTCAAGGCTTTTATTCAGCTATAAATCTGCTTGTGAAGTCTGCGGCCTTGTAATCCAAGAAGCTGCTTTTCCCGTGGTGTCAGCTCCAGTCAGCCGAGGCGCTCAGCAGCCTTCCCAGACCGCGCGCTCCAACTGCTGCCCTCTCCTGCCCTTCGACCGTCGGGCTCCGTGGGCTCCTCGAGGCGGCGGGTGGAACTTGCCTCTCTCGAGCTGATCGAGGTGCTTGTGAAGGGAGGGCTGCCCCGGGACCATGAGCTCGAGCCTGGGGCTGGGGAACCAGCACCAGCCTTAGCACAGCTCGCAGCCGAGGCCGAAGGCCCCGCTCCAGGATGATGCCTCATAAATGCTGCCTTATAGAGCAAGGACTGCAGAGGGAGGAGGAGGACTCTGCTGTGTTCTCTCCGGCTTGTCCTTTCTTCCTTTTTAAGGAAGAAGGATATTTTGAGTGCTTAATTACTAGGTTGGAACTGAGACTAAATTACCTTCCTGATGCACAGTGAAAACACTTTTTTTTTTTTTTGTTTTCAACCTTACCTCCCCCTTTCACAAACAGAGCAGCAGTTGCTTCCCTCCCTTGGGTGGCTGCCTTGATCCGGTTAAGGATGAGGTATCTGGGGGATGTTTAGGACTAAGGGAGAGCAGGAATATGGGCTGAGGGCCGCCTTGTAGTGCAGGAATGTGGCTCGAGGCGCTTGAGCCTTCCCACCGCCAACGTGCTGAGCTTATTGTGAAATAGGGAAACATGATATTTCTCTCCAAAGCTGTAAAACTCCAGCCTGGATGGGGTTAGGACCCCCTCCCTTTTTGGCAGGAGAGGAACCTGTCAATGCTGTCATCCTACGTGGCAAATCTTGCCACGAACGACCTCAGAGAGCTCGAGCTCAGGCCAAAGAGTTTAAGAAGAAACATCTGCTCCAGCTGAACTACTTCTGAACATCTGAACTACTTCTGGCAGTTGGGTTGACATCAAGGAAAAGGAGGTGGCCACTTTTAGCGGAGCCTTATCTTCCTCTTCGGGCTGCTTGGTTCAGGCTGCGTTTCTACCCTCCCCTGTATTTCTGCTGTGCACTGAGCACTTGGCAGGCTCCTCCAGAGGAAGGTAAGGGATTGCCCTCTCCTGGTCAGTCTTCATTACTGCTCCATCTGCGATTTTAATAGAGCTGCCTTCCAAACTTGGTTTGGGAATATCTGGTGTGAAGCCAGAAGGACTGAATCGGTGCTGAAAAAGCATCCAAATGTCACCTTGTCCCGGATCCCTGATTGCTTAAGATTTTTTTTTTATTATTTTTTTATTTTCTTCCACACATACTAGTTTAAGGTGAATTAAATCCTACTTTTTTATTGGCAGTCCCACCCGATTTCTTCACCAAACCAGCTTGCTGATCTCTGACACCTTTTTGTCAAAATGCACCACACTCGCACAAAGCATTTACTGTTAGCAGTTACCAGCACTCCCAAACCCGGGGCTTTCTGAAGACGTGACTCCGTGTCTGCGGCCAAGGGCTACGTACGTTGCTTGTTGCCTTTTTTGATTCCTAGCATTAGGCACAGCTCCTTCCAGCAGCCCAATCAGTACTGGAATAAATCAAGCTGCCCGTGCACCAGCAGGAGGGAATTTTCCAAAGCAAGAGAGCGCATCTTTTTATTTTTATCCTACTTAAGTCTCAAAAAGGCTCCTAAACCAAGCTCAATGCCCTCCTGTTGAGCGGTTCCTCTATGTCTCTTGCAGCCCTGTTGGATCCCAGGTTTCTAGCAGCAGTTGAACTGGGGCCTGGAGAAGATGCAGCTCTCCACACCACAGAGCTCTGCTAGTGCTGTTTTCAGAGCCTGCTTTAGCCTGATGCTAAAGCGGTGCTATAGGAGCGTGTTTGGTAAAAACAAGGAGCACTCCATGTTTTTGAGAAACAGGTAAGAATATTGTACTATTCCCCCACGCCAAGCCAACGTGGTTTAAGTTCTGCCAAGACCTCTCTGCTCTACCGCTCTGCTCACCCATATTTCCTTCGGCCCGATGACAAAGGTAGCATAAATCTAGTTTGTGTTTAACCGGTTTCATTTCAGTTCTTGAGATGTGACGCCCCGCACCTCGGCAGGGCGCAGAGACCCTCCTGGGCACGCAGGACCCGCAGCGCCCGTGCAGGTGTCTTGGCCTTGCCTGTCGTCTCCAAAGCCAACATGCCGCAGGTGGCTCCTGAACCTCCAGGGCTGCAGCTGCTTCCCATGAGCGCCTGGGCCAAAGCCCCAGGTGACCCTTGTTGGCCAAATCGCCCCGGCCGCTCACTGCTGGTCACAGGTGGGCTTGGAAGCGTGTGTGTCCTCCTGGCTTTTGTGTGAAACGGGGGAGTTTTCAGGAAGCAAAAGCTGGAGGCTGTGGGTGGAGGAGGTTGTGCTGGTTCTGGTCTGATCTTGTGGCAGCGGCACAGCAGTTCCTCATGCTAGAGAGCAGCTGCGTGTGGGAAGCCAAGGTAAGGCTTCCTCACAACTCCTTGGAAAGGGGACCCTGGTCAAGCTGGTTTGGACACCTGTTTTTTTAGGATAAAAGTGCCTTGTGTGAGGGGGACAGGTCCCGTTCTGGGGTAGGGCTGGGCCTGGGTAATGCTCTGATGGAAGCGCTGAAGGAAAAGCCCCGGGAAGAGGCCGTGTCGCAGTGGGTTGTTCTCCCGCAAGCCCTCCACAGCAGGAGCGGCGCTGCCGCTGCCTCAGCCTCCTGAGGGAGCCGGAGCTCGTGGCAAGGGCAGCCCCCGCTTCGGAAACTCCTGTCGCGTGCGGAGCTTCATCCCTGGCTCTGCTTGGGCCAGTGTGAGGGCTGAGGCTGGCCCTGATCACGTAGACGGGCCCGTTTCCTTCCCTCCAGCCAGGGCAGGTTTGTTGTGCCAGGCTCAGTCCTTCCTTGGAGCTGCTGGAGGGACCTCGGCCCCCATGGAGGGACACGGGCAGTGCAGGGGAAAGTGGCTCTTGCTGCTCCTGGTGGCGTGAGCTGCTGGAGCAGCCGCGGCTGCTTTACCTCACAAAAATATCCGCTCCCCTCCCTTGTCCTGGGATACTACTGGGGGGCTAACAGGGGCTGTGAGGAAATTGGGCGGTTCAGGATGTGTTGGAAATGCAAGTTTTGCTCAGAGTGCCCCTGTGTCGCTCCTTCCTCCCCCGCGCTTCCCGAGCCGGCAGCGCAGGGAAGCGGAGGGGCCCTTAGGAGCCTTCTCCCACCTGGAGCAGCAGCTGCCTCAGCTGCTGTTTCCCAAGGAGGCCACAGGACTGGGATCTGCTGCCTGCAGCCACCTCCCATGCCGGTGGCTCCGGGTGTGGGATGGGGCCCCTCTCCCTGCTCCTCAGTTTCCTGCATGGAGCTGCTGGAGGGAGGCGGTGGCAGAGGAGGTCGCTGCGTCCCCGCCGCAGCCATCTCGGTCCTGGTGTTAATTAAGAGACGCATCCGGCTTGCGCAAAGCCCGCATCTGTCTCCATCCGCCTTTTCCAGCTTGGCCCGCGCCGCGGGCGCCCTCCCTGCCCTCAGCACGTGGCGACTCCTGGGACTTGATGGGAAAATTCGCAGGATAGAAATTCCTGGTTAGGATTGTGCTAGCGGGAACAGCCCCTGGGCCTGGGCACTGCCGCAAGGCCACAGCTGGGGATCCTACCCTGCTCCCCGATGTGCGGGGACAGGGAATTGCCTTGAAAGGCAGTAACTGGCTCTGGTTCTTGCTGGCCAGCATCCAAATGCCCTTTTTAATCTTTTGGTTTTTTTGATCGTTACGGGAAGCAGCAGCTCTGCAGAAACGGGAAATCCTGCCTGGTGCAATGCGGGGCCTGCCCCCGCCAGGGGCACGGGAGGCCCCGGGGCTGCATCACGCCGGCGCTCTGCCCTTACGCCACGCGCTCGTCACACACAGTTTATTTGGGAAGAAGAGCAGAAAAACAGTGGGTTGCCAGGAAGAGTGTTCCGTGTCTCAAGAAAGGAATAATAAACCTAATCACCAACGCGCTTGACGGCAAGTCCTGGGAGCGCGTGGAGAGGGCTGCTCTGCATCGTGCTGGCAGCTCCCGGTGTGGGGCGGCCTCGGTGGCAGGAGGAGGAGGAGGAGGCCGATGCGCAGGGCTAGGCTGTCTGCGGCGCCTGCGTTGCCTCGTCTTCGTCTGGCTGCTCCCCGGGCACAGGACACGCGTCCTGTGGGGAGAAGGGCCGGTATCAGAGCCCCATCTTTAGGGCAGGGGTCTGCGCCCCTCGCGTGGGTCACGGCTGTGGTGGTTTTGGGGGGTTTCGTACCTTTTCGGAAACGAGGAAGATTTCGTCGTCGGCGAACCCGTGGCACGCCAGCTGCGCCCTGAACTCATCCAGCCGCTCCTTGCTCACGTGGAGCGAGCGCGCTGGGGCAGGAACAGCGGGGTAAATTTGGGGCAGGGAGATCACTTAATAAAGACGGCTCCTTGGCCGACTCCATCGCCTTGGCTGGAGCCCTCTCAGGAGCCCCGTGGCGGAGGGAAGGTAGGAACAGGGGCCCAGACTGATCCTGAGGCTTGTTGTGGGGTCAGGATGGGCCTTTAGGAGTGGGGCAAGTGCAAAACATCATACTGGGAAAGTGCAAAAACTGCCGACGGTGGATGGCTGCGGGGGTCCTGCCGTAGCCCCAACTCCCTCTCATCATGACCTGGGAGCCTCCCACAGTCTTTCCATCTGTCCCCACTCAGGGGGCAACTGGGGCATTGCATTTTGGGGTTGGGATCCCTCCACGGGCCCTGGGTCAACGTTACTCACCCGAGAGGCTGAGACCGGGGAAGCCGTTGTTGATGTGCTGCAGGATGAGCAGGTCCTTGCTGCTCCTGATGAGGTGGGCCATGGAGGTCACCTGGCCATCGACTGGGCAGGGAGCAGCGACGTGAGGGCCCGGCCGCCCGGGGGGGACATGTGGGGGACGCGGTGCGGGGCCTCTTGGCCATGTCTTACCGTGCATCAGCGTGTTGTTGTGCCGGAAGACCTGGATGGTGCTGGTGTTCCTCGTGACGCACGTCTCGTTCCTGCGGGCAGAGGGGCCCGGCGGGGTGAGCGCGGGGCCGCGACGACCCGGCCGGGTCTCTAGGGTGGCTCCGCAGCCCCTCGAGGGTGGCCGCTCGGAGCCTTGGGGACGCCGTGGAGCGCCTCGGCCTTACACTCGCATGATCTCCGTGACATTGAGCTCATCCGGGTGGCTGCCAGGGTGGAAGAAGAAGGTGGCGTACTTCACCGACCGCAGCTCCTCCAGGTGCGGCGGGTACTTGGAGGAGCCCAGGAGGTAGATCCACTTGCCCAGGAGCTGCGCGGGGAGCAGAGGAGACGGGAGGGCTGGGGCGATGCTGGCTGCTTCGCCCTTGTCCCTTCTCTGCTCCCTGCAGGTTTTGGGGTCCCCCGAAATCACCCACTGCCTCACCCCCAGCTCTTATTTATTATTAATTTATAGGAAAAATAAAGGTGCAGCAGCGGGCGGGCAAGCTGAGGCAGCGCTGTGTTTCCACCCGGTTGTTGCCCCGGGAGGGCCGCCGCCTCC
>NW_010584957.1:57972-73349 GCF_000705375.1 Tinamus guttatus | reverse complement strand
GCAGCTCTTCCCACCAGGACAGACGCCGGGATGTGCAGCAGCACTTACCGTTTCTCCACGGCTGCCCTTGTCTCCCTTCGGACCCTGTCACACACAAGAGAGCACGATGAGCGCTCGCTGCCTGCCTGGAGGCATTGCCACCTGGAAGCTTTTTGCAAAGACCCAGGCACGGCTCTAGGCAAATCAGCCCAGGTTGCCCTACAGCCCTCCTCCCCTCCACCAAACATACAGAGAGGAAAAAAAAATATAGCCATTACTGGACATTTGGCAGATTAAATGTGGAATGGGCACAGAGAAGTGTCTCTCCATACACATCTGGGAAGCTCCAGCACACATGGAGCAAGGGGTTGGGACTGTTTCCCTTGCAACTGCAGGCACCGAGTCGCTACCTTCCTTGGCTGCTGTGAACAGCAGGAGCCACTTGCTGCCTTTTGGGCACGCTGACCCATGAATCCCAAGCACGGACGAGGTCTGAGTTAATCTTACTGGTTTCCATTTCTGTCAACATCAGCTTCTTTCTTCTCAGCTTTGAGTAACTTTATTCTCATGTTTTTATGAAGCATTGACCTGAACTTTAGTCTGTGCTCAGTGCCTTTGGCATTTCAGGGCAGGCAGGGTAGGAATCCCAGGGTGGATTTTCAACACTTCCCAGAATCCAGCTGTTCCCAGTTTAATACATTTATCAGATTTTTTTTCCCTGGGGCCTCCCAGGCTGAGCCATTTGGAAAATCTGGCAACTCACTGTACTGCTTACATTGCCTTTGGAAAAAACCTTCTGAATAGCATTCTTGCCTGTTTGTGCTACAGCTTCTATCAACCCAGAGTTGCTCCTTACATATAAGTTAATACCTCTGCTTCCCACCCAGTATCTGTGCAGCTAGGGACTAAATCTGCACTTCTCTCAAGCTGTTCATCTTCAGGAGAGTTTGTTTTGCCCATTACAGCAGGACCTGGGATTTACTTATACTGGCCTCAAGCAGCTTGGATCTCAAAGATTCTTCTCAAAAATACAGGAAAAAACAAACAAACAAACAAAAAAAAACAGAGGTAGATACTCACTGGACTTCCCGTGGGACCCAGAATTCCAAGTGGACCAATAATTCCTTCTTTTCCCTAGAAAAGACAGGCACCCATCACGTGGGAACCCACAGTCTCTTTTACCAAGGCTGATCCTGCAAGAACACTGAGTATCTTGCAGCCTTTCAGTGCTGTGATCACCGTTGCTGAAACAAAACCGCTTCAAAGACAGGCCCAGAGAGAAGAGCCCTCGCAGCACGGGTGCCACAGCCCAGCCGGAACCTCGGAAATTGCAGAATCAGAAGGATTTCACCCACACATACGCTGTCCCCAACGGCAGCCCAGCCCCGTGCACGTAGCCAGGGGTGAGCGCGGGGGTTGGACTGGTACCGGGGCCGTGGCTCGTGGCCCAGCGCCCCGGCCAGCCCCTGCGCTCTGCTCGTTACGGCACCCCGGAGCCTCGCAGGAATAGGGGCCGCGGGAAGGAGGGAGAATCCACGCAGACAAAACAAACCAAAACCCACTCACCATGAGGCCGGGCGGCCCACGTGGCCCCTGAATGCCTTTGAAACCGAGGTCTCCTGGGGGCCCCTGCAAGCAGAGAGGAGATGCCAGGTGCTGGTAATGCCTGCTCCCAAAGTGGGGCCTTGCTTGCAGCTCTGCTACATGGACAGAGGTGCCACCTCTTTGTGTGGGAATGGGAAGGGCCAATTATTAAAAATTCTTTTCTTGCTTCTGTTTTGTGAGCCCTTTGCTCCCTTCAGCAAACAGACTGGTTGCCCTTTCCCTGAGAAACTCTACCCAGGGCACAGAACAAGGTGAGGCTACATTTCCAGCCAAGACTTAACATGAGGAGCACGTACCAGTGTCACCGGCACCAACCAACGACTCACACTGGAGATGCAAACATCTCTGACAAAGCGAGAGCAACAAAGAAATACAAGTTGGCAGAACCACTTTGGGATACAGGACAGGCATTTTCCCGCAATTATTACCCATTTAAACACGGCAAAGCTCCATCAAACCATGTGTAAATGCACACTCAAGGATTACTTCAGAAATGAAGATGCATAAACCAAAGGAAGTTGGAATCACGGCTTAGTTTCAAGAGTTCTATGAAACTACTAATAAAAAATTTGCATCAAGGATTTCATGGTCTGTCCCCAGTAAAAAAGAGGTTAGAAAACCAACAAGGCACAAGATATTCTCTTACCTTTGGCCCAAACATGCCTGCAATGCCTGGAAATCCTGCCTCACCGAAGTCTCCCTGGATATGACAGCCAAGACAAATACAAGAACAAAGGAAAACATTAGGTCAACATTGAATGGCTGGTCACTCAAAGCCACTCCAAAAGTTCAGGAGCTTCAGGGGAAAAAAATCAAGTAGTATTTTTCAGTGCAAACAGAATCAAGACAGCAAAAAGTACAAAGGAAACCTGAGGGTGGAATTACAAAAATGTCAGGCTAGAAGGAGCTCCCGAAGGTCTCACGGACTCAGCTCCCTTCCCAATGGAGACACGAGTTGCACCTGCAGTGTTTGCAGTAGACGCTTGGCTAGTTTGTCCTGAAGCATTGATGGTGAAAGAGATGTCTCCCTTTCCCTCCAACGCTGCCCGTGTTTCAGTGCTCTTACTGCTTAAGCTTTCTTTAATGTCCAGTCATCTAAACTGTTTTTGATGCAATCTAAGTGATTTCTCTTTGAATTTCTCTCCAGTTACAGGCTAAAATTCAATCCTCCTCTTTGATTAACATGTTACCAATGATTCTCTGCCCTCGAGGTGCTGGAGGTAAAAGGGGATTGCTTGAAGCATAGTCAGCAGAAGCAGGATGGAAATATTCTCAACATTGGCCTCAAAACCCTTTAAAGCAAGCTCTTCTTTTATTCTAATATCAACTGGAGCAACCAACTAAAGAATAATTTCAAACTCTACTTGCTCAAGCTGTCAAAAAAGTGCATGTTCTTACCACATAAACTCCCCCCCGCCCCAAACCAGGAAAACTGTGCATATTCCCCAATTCTTTTCTGTTTCAACCCTTCAGGGATTTTTGCTCAATTTCTCAAGAAAAATAATAATAAGATAGTTGGAAGACCACCAAGTTTGGATTAGCACATAGCATGCACTCTCAGAATAAAAAAACACACTGGGTAGAATGCCTTTACATAAACACCCTCATTTCATCATGTTTGAAATTTATGTCCTTTGATATTTGTGGGTTTCCCAGATGTGAAAATGCAAAGTGATTCACCATTGCGAGAAAAAAAAGACAGAAACATACACCGGATGACTCATCCACACTCTTAGGAACTTAAGTGATGGAAAAGGTTTGCTTGGCCTCTTGGCTGGACTATGTGACCATGCTGGATTGTACTTTATGGGATGTTTTACAATGTCTCATTCAGCCCAGTTGTAAATGACTCAAGAAATGGGGTTTCCACCACCTCTATTACAAGGCTATTCCAGAGTCAATCTATAGACCTCTGTTAGGAAGTTTTTTCCTGCCCCAGTAGTGAGAAACAGCTTGGCAAGAATGGGCTTGTTTGGAATCGGTGGAGCATAAGGAACTTTCCAAGGATACAAGATGATTTAACTACCCATCTAGGGATTCTGGAAAGCAAACATGCTACTAACAGAGGGCCAAGGTCTTTCCTGCGTTAGGAGAACTGACCAAGCTATCTTTCTAGAGGAATTTATGACAGAAGTAAATGGAAAGTTGGAAGAGGTTTAGAGAAATCTCAGATCCACCCCTCAGCTAGTGGCACCTGATTGATATTTATTAATCAGGGTAAGCGACTACAGTGTTGGGCAAATTAAGCTGCTACAGAAGAGAAAAAAATGATATTCTTGGGCTGTTGGCTAGTTCCTTTCAGCTTGGTTGAATACTGTCATCACAGGGTTTGATAGAAAATATACAAACATAGAGACTAGCTTTGGGTGAGGTAGCTGGGAATGAATCTGCATGCTGGTCATTAATTAGTCACTGCCCTGAGCCCGGTGATGCACAGGTCACACACATGGGCTAAGCCCTTGGCGTCTCCTACGGGCACACGCAGCAGCCCAGGACACTGTGTGGAAAGCAGGAACAGGGGCAGCTCACGATCGGTGCCAGCCTCAGCTCTCCTTGGCCCTTATTTCATGTCACTCCTAATCTTTCTTCTCCTAATACTAGTTTTATACTCTTGGCTTAACTACATCACCTATTGGTGGTCATCTTCTTGAGATGCTTAGCCTCTCAAGGGCTGCACATGTCTGCATTTTTCATATGGCTGGAAACCTCACTGCTGCAATGAAGAGATAGAGCTGATAAGAGAGATTTAAAATAGCTCCTGCTTCAGTTCCTGGTTTCTAAAAGTATCTTAATAAGTGATTCTACAGAAATTTAGTAGTTAGAATATCCTCTGTACAAGTAAGCACTATTCTTGACCTAAAGTGGTCCCAGTCTAAATAGCTTATGCATTTGCAATATAGCCTCAGTCTGATGAAGTGCAACACACAAATGCACACACCTATCTCCAAAACAGTTACCTAATCTTTAGGGATTTTACTTGTTTTACTAGCAGGACTGTCTAGCCTTAGGTTCTGCTTTTACTGAGGGCTCTCAGGATTTCCCCCGCTGTGCTCTGACCTCACAGCTCCATTGCCTAAGAGACCACACCAGGACATCTCTATGTTCCCAGTCTTCCTGTACAGCCCCCAAGGAGTCACCTGCTGCCCCATGTACTTTTGGGATAGTTTGGATTACAGAGCCCACTTTTGAAGTCCACCTCTCCAAACTTTCTGCACTCTATGTCCCTATCATAATGTTTCTCATCAGAAACACTGCTGGAGAGCCTGTTTGATAGGGTTCTGTGTACCAGCTGCCAGCCCTTGTCACAGCCTTGTGGCTACAGGAACGATGATATGAACAGTGCGACCGTGCTGTCTCAGGGAACACGGGCACGGGTCAGACCTCCCTTGCACAAGGGAGTGCTGAAGAGCAGCCAGGGGTGCACACTGGAGGAACTCTGCTGACACACAAGCCAAGCATCAATTCTCCTGTGAGAGATTGTCTTCTAGGTCAAACCTGCTATCCAGGTCTGCAGATCTAGGTCCTCTTCACACAGAAAATAGATTAAAATCAACTCTCATCATTTCAATTGATCACTAACCGGCTGTCCTTTGGGTCCTGGATCACCTGGGCTCCCTGGAAGCCCTGTTCCGCCTGGTGATCCTCGCTTCCCTGTTTGGCCAGTCTGTCCAGGCAATCCTCTTTCACCCTAAAATAACAGAAACCAAGTAATTCCTAAGAACAGGAGCTAAATATAGCAACATTCAGCTGAAATAGCCATAGAAGGAAAGCTGGAAAAAAGGGCACAGTAGGATAAGCAACATGGTTTTGTCAGGAGACCCCTCAGGTCTGTGAATGTGGATCGTTGCGGGATATGCACTGTGAGACCCTTGCTGCGTTTGGCTGTGTCCCCTCCTGTGCTCCACACAGAGCAGGAGCTCTCAGCGGGGCAGTACTGCCTGTTTGGAGCTAAGGACTTCAACTTCTGTTTGCACTTCTGTATGCTGCCTGTCCTGCCTTGCAGTTTCTCATAGCAATTGATGATTAATCCATCTAAAATGTTGAAGACATTCCAAGGTTTCAGCTGAAGAACCTTAATCCAAGGCAAAGCCAACATTTTCCCTGGCACCAACCCTGCAACTCAAGGACAGCAGAGAGGTGCTTGAGACTCACCACTGCACATTGTGCCACAGTCCTCTACCTTGCAAAGCCCCAAGAGCAATGCACACCCAGCTGCACAGACCTGGGGCAGCCTGTGCTGAGGAGCGAAGAAAGCGAGTGCTCAGGCTCTGGAAAAGGGGCAACAGATTCCCTAGCAGCAATGGTGTGAGCCTGGCATAACCACTCAAAGAGTCTGTCAGTCACTTTTGGTAACAATAAGCCTGTTATTCTACCCAAGGCAGCTGGAGGGCAGCAAGTGACAGTAGGAGTGACATGTTAGACATAATTTATATCAGATCTGATGGCCTCCCCAAACATATCTAGAGTCTTTCCAGCCACACTGTCTTCCTACAAATGGCTAAATTGCTGCTGGCCCAGTTCCTATGGGCTACCTGCACAAGATAAAGACCAGTAAGAAATCCCAAGGGCACTAAAGAAGGTTTTCCCTGCCTCTTCGTGTCAGAGCAATGCCCGAGCTCCTACTGGCTCCAGCAAGTCCAAATCTGTAAATACATGCTAAGGAAATGAGCAGTTCAGACTTCCCATCAGCAGTTCAGGCCTCACAGGGAGCAGCTGGGGGATTCCTGAGTTTGCAGCAGTCATCTATCCTGGATTTCCTACAGGCAGGGCCATTGCAACTTCTCCAAGGCTACATACATATATATATGTTTTTTTCAGTTGGGTATGTACTGAAATGAGGTTGGAGCATTTGTAGCATGGATATGTGTATCTGGAGACTCCTGAACTCAGTTAACTTTGACAAAGGAATAAAGGTCTCCAGGATATTCAGCTTCTAGAGCTTTCATTAAAGTGGATGGCTGGATGAGGAGAAAGACCTATGAAGCTTCCAGCTAAGTGAAAGATGGCAGCAAGAGTTCAGCTTTATTAGAGCCTAGAGAATCCAAACTCTAGATTAAAACCCCAAGGAAGCCAGGCTCACAGAATTGCGAGGAGCAGTATCTTACGGAATCAGAAACTCACCTTAAATCCTGGTGGTCCCTGTGCTCCAGGAAGTCCTGGTATTCCTGGGTTCCCTCTTTTGCCTGACATCCCTGTTACACCTTCTTCCCCGTCATCTCCCTGCTCTCCCTGGAAAAGAGACGCAGCAGAAGTTAGGGAAACAAAACACTCTCTCCACCTGTGCACACCTGCTTGTGCAGGGACAGGCGAGCGCTGTGATTCTGCCTTCAGCAGCATCTTGGCACGGGTGGGTTTACAGACACATGCAGAGATCTGTGCACGTAAGCGCCTGTCAGCCAAGAAGCATCATTTTGTGTGCAGACTTGGCCACGCAAAGTCATCTGCCTGCCTCTGTGTGCATGCAAGGTTTTAAGAGCAAGACACGATCCACTCTGGCTACATATAAAAGAGATGGATAGCTATATAGCTTTATATTCTACGAACATAGCATATAAAATAATCTACAGTTGAACTATATCCACTTGTCCTGTGTTAATTTTTAGTTTTCCAGCTCTTAGTTGCATTTGGTGCTATGAAATTACAATTGCAAACTCACCAGCGTCCCAGGCACGCCGTCCTTCCCGGGCACTCCGTCCACTCCAGGGGCACCCTCCTGACCCTGCCTGCCCACCACTCCTCTAGGTCCTGGTAGCCCAAGGGTGCCCTAAAATCACAAAGGTGTTAATGCTGGAGGTGCCTGCACAGCTCTTCCTAGGGTGTAAAGTTGAAACTTCACGTACCGGTGAGCCCCTGCTCCCCGCACTGCCTCGTGCTCCTTGCTTTCCTTTTTGACCCTGCAGACGAAGCAGACAGACATCTAAAATTGCAGCAGTTCTAACACAACCCCACTTTGCAGCCTGATTTCAGGGTGTGCTCTAGATAACGTTTGAAAAACCTTTATAAAAAGGCGATTATAAAGCCAAGTTGCTGCAGCATGGGGAGATGAACTGCTATTTGGTTTTATTACAAGCGGTTCTTCGTATGTCTTGTGAGTTCTAGGACAGGAATGAATAGCTAGAAGGCAAGGACCTACATTTTCATAATACAGAGCAGATGAGGACAAATAAAGCAGGATGAACTCGAGGAAGACTCAGTCCGCTGGCAAACATTAGAACAAGATGCTTAAAACCTGCATCCTCTGCCAGTTCCTTGACAGCACAGTGCAGTACTGAGCAACCAGCAAACCTTCTGCAGACCACTCCGTAAGAGCTGCTCTGAGCCTATTCCCTGCTAGGCTACTCACTCTCTGCTGAAAAGTTAATAGAAATTAAAACACTAAGTGTCCTGTGTCTAAAACTTGCAACTCTGCTTTGTGAATAAAGAAGTAAAAGAAACATCTCTGAGGTTTATTAGCTGCAAAAAGGATTTATTTCTGCAGAACGAATGGAAAACTCAGCTCATCACCTTCATGAGGGCTGTCTTAGTGAGGTCCCATACTAAAACGTTTTTAAATTAGAGCATTGCATTTTCTGTGCATTGTTTCTGCAGAGGACTAGGCCAACTACAGAAAGAAACTCCTAGGGGCACTTCCATTGCTACTCCACTGACCCAAAGCAGTTTCCAACCATCTGCTGGTGGGTTGGATTGATTTACCTTATCACCTGGGATACTCCTTGCCAGAAACACCTACTGTAATTTAACTAGTCCTCTGGCATTTAACCAGTGGGGTCAGATTAAAAACCCTTACATCTGCCAAGAGGGAGCAGGAATTTGTTGAGTATTGAGGTCATGTGCCTGTGTTTTAGCAAATGAAGTTCTGGACCACTGAGGATAATTAGCAAGCTGTCATTTCAGCCAGAGGTGGAGGTAGGAGAAAGTATCAGGTATCACCAAGCCTTGAAGGAACCGTGTGGTGTGTTTTCTTGCTCAATAAGGGCAAGAAGTTAAGAGGGAAGGAATCTTCCAAGAAGCAGAAGAACTCTAAGGTTAAGTAGACTCCAAATTTGGACTGTTTCAAGCCAGAAAAGCGTATGGTCCAAATGAGGGAGCAGGACATGTGCCTGGCTCAGATACCCTTTGAGACAGGAAAGCCAGCTGGAGGCAGGAAACACAGTGGTATGGGAAAAAGACACAACCCGAGGCAGTGACTTAGAACCTGCCTGAGACTCACCCGTGCTGGAGTTGTAATTGTCTTAATCTCCTCCAGCTCCATAAAACCAACAAACTATTGGTCTTAAAGGCTCAAATACATGTTTATTATCCTCCCTTTAGATTCTCCACAGTCCTTCTAGGCATAAACCATAGGCCAAATCAAATATGCTGGAAGAAAACCTAAGAGTCCTGTTTTCTTTACACTTAGGATGCTATTAATCCACCCTGCGGAAACCTACCACATCACCTTTGGATCCCTTTGCTCCTGGTTGGCCTGGTGGTCCAGGATCCCCCTAGAAAAGATGATCAAGAAAAATCTGCTTGAAATTCTCTTCTGGCAGCAGCATGTATGAAGTATAGTGAACAGCATTTTTTGTGGCCTTGACAACACTGTCTGCGTGGAAACAATTCAGGGGAACAGGCTGTGCCCAGACAGGCCTCCTTGGGAAAAAGAAGCATAGAAATGTCTCTGGAGAGCACTTAGCAGGGTGTCGTTTGTAGAAGTGATGCCCTCCCTCGCTTGGACGATGTTTGTATTCAGGGAAATCATCATTAAAATCCAGATTGCTCCTGGAAAACAATGTTGAGAGGCAGACAGGAAGGAGCCTGGTCTGAGAAAGGCTCTGCACAAGCTATATGCAGAACTAGGACCTATCAGTCCCTCACATCTCAGGGGCTACAGCCTCCCAGAATAAATTAACTACATTGGTGAATACAGCAGTTTTATCTATTTCTAAGCCATATAACAGAGCTCTAGGATTTTAACCCCAAGATTGAATCTGTAATTCTTTCTAGAAGCCTTGCAAAGAATGCACGTATTTCTTACTGCAGCTCTTTCTCCCTCCCTCCCCTTTTGCACCTGTTTTTCACATGCATCTGACACTGAGTAGCTGACAATAAGGCAGTATCTCTTACAGGTAAACCTTGCTGTCCAGGTTTTCCTCTTTCTCCATCAAGCCCTTCTTGACCCTTGAATAAAAAGAGAGAGGGAACATTAGTTTGTTCCTAGGTACTTTGTTGGCAAGAGGGAACAACGACCTCTGACACCCAGTGAGCAGGTGCCCAGCATTACAAGATGCCGATATTCAGGACTCACAATTTGCCTTCAGCAGTTTTTTTTACCACTTCAGGTAAAAACAGCTGAATTACTCCTTCTTATTTGAAATAGTCATGTGAGCAGCGGACAGGGACAACACTCAGTCATGAATCATGACTGTTAGATGAAGGGTGGATGTTCTGTGGTCCAATGCAGATTGGAAGCAGTTCCCCAAGACGATCTATTTGTGAATCACATACTGAGAGAAAGACTCACAGGATAACCAGGGTCTCCAGGCTCCCCTCGATCACCTCTGTCACCAACAGGGCCCTAAAACAACATAGCAAAGGTTTAAGGCCAGTGCAAAAAGAAAAAAAAACCCAACAATTTCTTATCCATAGTATCTATATGGCTTCTGCATGCTCTACAAATCCTGAAGCAACTCAGCTAGAACACCTGCAAAAGTCAGGCCAGGATTGATCAGAGAAGGGATTTAACATCTTACTCTGTCTCCAGGTGGTCCCTGTGGGCCTTCTACTTTCCCATCATCACCTTGTTCTCCCTGTAAATAAAAATATATCAGTATTAATATTGACAACAGCATATACATCAGGTACTTCTGTCCAGACTCGAATGAGTCCTTTCACATCCTGCGTTCCTAAACCAAAGCCTCTATTGAATTTAACAGTTTTCCATCTAAAGGAAGTCTAAATTACTTTTTTTGTTTCTCAACCTGGTGCACATTGAGTCACTGCATGCTTTCTGGTTTCTTTGGTGGTTGTTTCTGCCTGGTGTAACTGTCCTCTCTACAGAACCAGGTGCAAAGAGTTACTTGCAACAATTTCTAAAACTAAACAAGAAGCATGTAATTAGGACAATATGGGAAATAGCTCTCTGTCTCTGAGTTTTATTGCCAACAGTCAAGCCAAACTCTTTAATCAAACATTTTCCCACCCTCACTGAGGGCTGCCTGGGCTGTCAAGGGAACAAGGGTGGTCCAGATGCTCTCCCTGGTTGTTTCCCACTAGAGGCTCTTCCAATGACCAGTCAGGTAGGACCATCCATCCCTCACATACTGTGTTAGAAACTCCACTCATTGCTGGGATGCTCCCCATCAAGATCTCAGAGCTCATGGTTTGGCTGGCAGGTAACATCACCTGGATTACTTATAACTGCAGTCTCTCTAAAACATCCACAGAATGATCCTTCAAGGCTGTCAGCACAGACACTCTTATTTTTTTTTTTTTAATTCAGTTGTAAAAGTCACTTGGGGTCATGCTGTCCTATTTTCTCCGCAGTCCAGCTCTGAGTCGGCAGTTTCTTAGCTCCCCATAGAAGAGAGCTACATTCCAGCTCCTCTGGTTTTTGGCTGCTTCGTATCACTGAGTCTCTGGCACTCTGGCTCCTTAGGAAGGACGTGTTTCACAGGCTCTTTGATGTTGCAGCTACTGGAGAGCAGCACTCTGGGGGATTCTGGCACTGTTTGGACTACTTGGGGTGCTCCTAGAGCCTTGAACATCCAAATCTACAAAGTCAGATATGCAGAGCCAAGGTTTTTGCAGATTTATGCAATTCTCAGTGGTTGTATCAGCCTTTGCTGATGTATTTATAATGAGTCTTTATTTCTGCCACTCTCATCTTCTGTTCGATTTGGAGCTTATGGCAAAGGTACTTGGGCAATTCCTCGGTGATCCAGCCGCGGGAGGTGGTGTTTAGGGTGCTTTGGATGTGATGCTTAGTAGTGACACATCTGGAGCAGCAAGTGACCAGCAGTGAAAAACCTCTTTGACAGTGGAGCTGAGAGCTTGTTTTCTGTAGGAATTGGGCCCATGGCTTGGAGCCAGGGTTGTACCACCATTGAGGGGGACATGCTGACTTCTCCCTGGGGCTGGGCACCAGTATCGCCATTCACAGACTGGAATGTTATGACTCCTTGAGGCTTGATAAATCCCTTGCAGTTATCCTCAGAGGCTGCAAAGAGCTTGCTGCATCTCCCTCCATCACCCGCCTGATGATAATGGTGTTTTCTTTCACAGCTGCTGCAACATTTGCTGGATGAGGGTTGCTAGGATTTCAAACACGTTCTCAGGTGATATTTATAACTTCATGAAGAGAAAACACTAAGGATGGTGAATTGCAGTATACTTGTGTCGGGTTTTGGGGGAGTACGTCGATAGAAGAAATTTTTAGGAAGAAAGTGTACAAGGACTGCTTGAGAACATAATATTGAGCAATGTGAATGGAGATTTGGGTGGCAGAGCAGAAATAAAGTAACATTTAACAGTCTCTCAATCCCTGCCAACAAATCTTTTGTGTTAATGAACTTGCCAGTTAAAGGTGGCAGCAGAATACCTGGCAACTGGCTAACATTCTAGCCACTATCAAAAAATTGGAGGCTACAAGGGAAACAAAGCTACTGCATTTCTCAAGTCTCAAAAAAAAAATCCTAGCATGCATATTAATATGCAGAACTCCTGGCACTGATTGCTTCTGCTCAAAGAGCAGAATATGAACACCTCTCTATCGAGATGCTGAGGCAGGGACGATGAATGTGAAGAGAAAGCTCACTGTTCTGGAGAGCTCTGAAGAGCATCAAGACTTGCAGACTTCCTCCCCGAAGTGGAACAGTAAAGCTCTGTGTCTCCTTGAGTCTAATTCCCCTCCCCACTTCATTCTTTGTCTTCTGAAGGAGAAAACCCTGCAGAGCTGGTCAGCTCTAGGACTACGAGGCTGGGCTCCTCCAGCACTTCCTGATGCCTCAGCTGTTCAAGAGGGAGATGAAAGGTCTGTACTAATTTTATGGAAAGTTGCAGCGAAAAAAAAAAAGTTAGAGTAAAGGGCAACAAAGTAAACATGTTGGGATACAAATGGAAAATGCATGGAGAAGAAGGGAAGGCTTGTTGTTGCTGGCTCCTGTCCCAAAGTGAGATACACTAGTTTGTAATTCTTAAAAGGATCCCATCTGGACTGCTTTAAGCAGCTGCCAAATGCAGGCGTCTGCTCTGAGCAAGGCCTCTTTGAGGTGCTGTAAATGTATTAAATGCAGCAGAATAGCTGGCTGGAATAGCACAACGGAGCTGGATTCCACAACAGGCCTCTCCCCAGCCCACTTAATTCCCTGGAAAAGGGAAGACCTATCCCACCATGAAGTACCCTCCCTCTTCAGCAAAGCTAAATTCATGAGGGTGTTTAAAAACTCACAGAGCTTTCATGCTCCCATCTCCATTTCCTCTTCAGCTTCCAGACTCAGGTTTTCATTTGGGTGCTCACATGTGTGCTTGAGGTTAGAGGTTCAGAGAGAAGGATGCTTCCTACCTTTAGGCTTGGTGCCAGGCACGTCTTTGGGGATAGGAGGGAATGACAGATGAGAGAACATCCATGTGAGACCTTGTGGAGCACCTGGATGCTGCAGGGAGCGGTGCTGGTGGCCCAGCACATGCTGCTGGGCTCCCTTGTTCAGTGGCAGCTGGTTGCCCAGCACGGTGTT
Organism: Tinamus guttatus; assembly: GCF_000705375.1. The sequence goes on along the minus strand of NW_010584957.1, from coordinate 60,051 downwards.
AAGGGACCTCCTGTCTCAGTGAAGACATGAGCAAGATCTGCCTATTGATGCTGCTTAACTGACCGGAGTGTTCTCAGTAGAAGGCCTTAGGTGCTCTGGTATCTTTGCCCAGCTTCAGGTTAGATAATTACAGAGCTCATTTTATTATCCTCGACTGAGCTATCTGCACCCTGGTAACCAAACATCCATGTCACCTTTGAGGAAGTGTCCCTCTAGCATCCACATGAAGAAAAGTATTCTTCTAGCTACGTACAATCACTGCTTTTTACTCTTGCAGGCCCCCTGTGATTACACTTTTTTTTTTTTCCTGTGGATCCCAATTATTGTTAGTCCAGATCACTGGCAGAACATATCCCTAATGCATCCTCTGCCATGAGTAAAGAAGGGTCTGGAGCAAGGCTTAATCTCCAGAGCCGTTTCCTTGAGCCCGACTCCCCTCACAGCCGAGACTTGGCTCGTGGCTCTGGTGCTGGCTGCACTTCACCAAATGCAGGAGCTGCAGCTGGGTGAAGAGCAGGACACAGGCAGCTCTGTCAGATCAGCACAGGGAAGAGGAGGCTGCTTCACTGAGCACTTGAGATCAAGGATTTGGAGACCATTTGAAACAATGGGAGCTTTCAAGATGACAACTTCGAATGAAAACGGGTTAAAGGAAGCAGCAGTTGCAATTTAAACAACAGAGATAAATATCTGCATCTTTCTTTCCTCTTCTCCTCTAAAGGCAATGGCTGATTTCACTTTTGGCAGTTACTACTCACAGATTTTGCCAGGATGCTCAAGTTTCTATAGTGCAACTGTGAGAAACCTCTGGCCAGGCTCTCAACAGAAAGCACTCTGGGTTGCGAGCGTTAATTAACCTGAGCTAATTAACGTTATTAACCTGAGCTGGTGCTGCTTGGTTAGCCTCTGCCACTTCTCCAATGATCACTCAGCAGAAATGCCCCTAAGGAGAGCTCCTGAAGTTTGGAAAAGCTAGACGGACACCTAAGAAAGTAGAAGGGGGCAGCACCAGAAAGGCTGGAAATAGGAATTGAACAAAGCAGTGATGGAGATGAGGAGCAGCAGGAGCACAACCAAGCAGTCCTGCTCCATGGGTATGTTCTTCCTCAGGAAACATGAGAGAAAAAGAGGAAAACATTGTTCATCTGACCCACTAACTGCTACAGCACCAAGATTCTGTCCTGCACAGAAGGTTTCCAGGCAGAGCAAGTGTAATCAGGTGTCCTGACATTCAGGATCCTGAGCTGGAGAGATGCACGCGCAGCCAAGGCAAGGATGAGCCCTTGGGATCTCGTCTCTGAGTCTCACGAACTCCAGCTACAGGCCACGAAGCCCCAGCCTGCAGATATATGTCTACAATCCCACCCACGTGCAAATCCCCCGTGCAGAGGGAATGCCAAGAGCTTGCTCAGCTGCGGCGACAGCAACACGAAGTGCAACACGAAGGAAAACCAGGAGCGAGTTCACGGGACTTCTCCTCATTTGATGGGGACCCCACATCCACCATCTCCCATTGCTCTCACATCCCTTCCCGCACGGGGGGCCGGAGCGTCGCTGCAGCTACTGGAGATGCGTGACTGTCTCCAGCAGCCCTGCGAGTCCAGCCGAAGCCCGCGGGGACGGTCCGGTCCTCGGAGTGCGGAGCAGCCGGCTCTGCCGACAGGAAACCATTAGAGCATGAGTCACCTCTCCAGCCTGAACTGGTTATGGCGGCCCTGACTCAGCAGAAGGGGAACAACGCGAGGGGAACGCGGAGCAACGCTCCGACCCAGCCCAGCGCGGCAAGGGGCTTGTGAGGGCCGTGGGGGGACAAGCAGGGATGTGGGAGGGAGCGAGAGAAACGGGGCAAGGGCAGCAGAGAGGAGCCCAGTGCTGCCTCGCTTACAAACCGCTGCCAGCTGATTTCCCGAAGATGGGCTGGTTTGTGCTGGCTGTTCTAACCCGGTATCAAAATGCTGCTTAACTTTCATCTTGGGGATGAAGCAGAACTTGTGCAGGAGGAGAAGGACGTGTCCCCCACGCCTGCCCGCTGGCCCTTCTGCGGATGCGGTGGCACACGGTGTCCAGCGGGATGTGCAG
>NW_010584957.1:32163-57943 GCF_000705375.1 Tinamus guttatus | reverse complement strand
TGCGGGCTGGCACAGCAGGCTGGGAAAGCCCTTTTTCCAGGAGAAGGGAAGAGCGCTCAGACACGCGCTCGTGTCACAGCAGCGTAACAGAGACCTCGGCTACAGGAGCTCCCGTGCCAACGCGCTCAGCGTGGCCAGCACGGAGGAACACAACACCCCAGAGCTCTGTTCGAGCAGGCTGGCTGCGTTCCCACGGGCGATGTGCACGGCCCAGCTACACCCACGCACGGTAACCGGAGCGTGTGTGAGCTCGGGCAGCAAAGACACCATAAACCGCAGTGCTCCTCCTAGTGAAGATGGTCATCCCGATTGCTGCTTTGGCCTCAGGATGCCACTGCTTCTCTGTGGCTGCTCTGTGCAAGGGCCATTCACGCGAGTCTCTGGGGCTGAGCTTTGCTGCCGAGGTCCGAGCACAGCAGTGCTGGCTCGTGCACCCTGCGCTCAGTAGTCTTACCTTTTCCCCCTTTGGCCCTGGTGGTCCAACTGGTCCTGGTGGTCCTGCATGCCCCTGGGGAAAGCAGAGAGCACGTGAGGAAACGCAAAGAGCTGTTTGTCCAAAGGTCCTCCCCAGCTTCCTGCTAACTCTCGTGAGCCCTGCACGGTGCATCCTGGAGGGACCCAAGCTGCACAGCAGAAGGAATCAGTTTGGACAAGCCCTCACAATGCAAATAAAGATCGGAGAAAAAGCTAAACTAAACTCAGAGAAGGATCATAAATAGAACTTATTTTAAGACAGGTTTTGCATTTTAGAGCAATAGTTTGGCTATATTTTAGCACAGCCAGAAGCTAGAGGATAAAAACTAAAACTTTACCTGGTAGCCCTTTAAGCCTGGTTCCCCTTGAACACCCATCCTTCCTGGAGCACCCTGGAGAGGCAAGCACAGAAAGCATCATTAGAGCAGGCTGCAGGTGCTACCCCGTGACCCACGGGGTGTGCTGGGTGCCAAAATCAATGCTCAGCATTGCAGAGAGCGTTTCAGCGCAGCCATCCACTCCCGTGAGAGGCTTTTGCTCTGGCAGTCTCAAATAATCTTGCTTGGCTTTAATGCTTTACGTGAGCGATATTAGGACTCCTGTCTCCATCAACAGGTAGCAATAGGTTCCTCAGCTCATTCAGGTTTGCTACCCATGCACCCAAGCTCTTTCCCACATGCAAACTAGCTGGTACTTTGGGCTCCTGAAGCTTGTAGAGCTACTGCCCTTGCCTCTATGTTCCTGCATTAGGCACTGATACCTGTGAGCATGTCCTGGCCACCAATCTCTACATCTCCTCTCCAAGGCAGCTGCAAAGTCTCCGAACAACAGCATGTGGATCCTCATTTGCCAACTGCTCATCACTCCCTAGAGCTTTGCACTAGCAGTACAAGTGGCTCCCCAGTGCGTGCACTTTGCCTGCCCCTCTGGATGTCTTTATGCCAAATTGCCATTGCACTAGGAGGTCCACCAGTGAGACCATTCACACGCAGCACTGAATCCTAACTGAGGATTCAGGGAGGAAACTTTTGCTGTAGGATCTGCGGCCAAAGAGGGAGTTTCCTCAGCTGTAATGATCTGCTTATTGCGTCTTCAGCAGTCTGAACAGAATGGTTTAAAACAGACCTCACGTTAAAGTAAAAGGCAAATTTACCAGATAATCCCATTTAGCGTGAAAGAAAACCTTGAGAGAGACTGCAGAGACATGTTCAGTCCAACCGACTGCTTTGCTGCCCTGTGAAATAATCCATGGAGACTTTGCCAAGGAATACAGAGGGAGGATATGCACAGTGGCCATAATTTTAATGCAAGAAAGCACTATCAGCTGAACTGTTACTCCATCACTCCTTTGCTACTGTTCTAAAACAACACTGATTCCTGGCTTTTAAATTACTATATTCCCTCCTCTCTTTCACTAAATTCTAACAAAATAAGTGCAAGAAGTTTCTGTGCCAATCTGTGATGTGTGAGGAGGTATTTGGTACTGCTGCTGCCACCTTGACTTATTCATCTCATGTTCCTAAAGCAAATGGACTTTCTTGGCTCTTTGTCGTACCGCTCCTCTCTTCAAGTCTCACCTTCAGTCCTCAACTGAAACCCTTCTCCATGCTGTACTTCTTCTTGCTGCAAGTGTTTTAGATAAGTACATTGAGAGTGGGTGTAGAGACAGGGCACGAGGCCAAGGCAGAGTTCCTTATAAAAGCACTGTTTGACTTGGAAGCTGCTCTCACCATGAGTGTGCAGTCTCAAAGGGAGAGCTTGGAGCAAAAAATAGCTTATCAGCTCACTCCCCTTCTCAGGGACTATCTCCAGGGCTCCAGCCTGTTCGGGGAGCTCTGAAGAACTGCCACGGTGTAACGTGAGCTGGGTTCACGGAGCACCAACGCAAGCAACACTTGGGAGTCTCTCTTGTGCAGCGCAGAGCATGCGATAAGCTGTTTTGGTAAATCAATCCCCTCTAGCTTTGTTTGCTCCCTATGCTCTGAAACCTCCGCTCAGCTCCTCCAGCTTGGGCCTGTGCCCGCCCCACCAGTCGCATTTCTGCGCGTTGTGTTCGACCGTTTGCAGAGCTCTTCTCACCATAGGTCCCAGGGTACCTCGGGATCCTTTAGGGCCTTGGTTCCCCTTCGGCCCCTCCTTGCCCGGAGGTCCCGTCTCGCCGAGCTGCCCCTGAAAGCCCTTGCTGCCCTGCAGAGCAAAAGCACGGGCGTCACCACAGCGTGAAACTGCTCCTACAAACAAACAGCAAACACGAGCCAAGGAGGAGAGATCCAGAGGGAAACGTCAGCAATGGGAGATGTTCCTACCTTCTGGCCAGGCTTGCCCTTTTCTCCCTGTTTTCCTGGTTTCCCTTCGGGTCCCTAGGGGAGCAAAAAGAGTCACTGGAATGAGAAAGCAAAGACACCCCTTCCAAACACCTCGTGGGCACTTGTCTGCTGATCACAGCCCTGATGGCATCCTCATCCATGCGATCCAATGTCATGGGAGAATAGGGGAATAGTTATTTTATTTTCTATTTATCTGCCACACACCTTTCTGCTAACTTCCTGCTTACAATGCAAAATCTTTTCCTCTGTCTTATTCCTACTGCAATGCATAGTATACCCAAAACAGAAATCAAAACATACTCCTTTCTAGAAATAGACTCAGATGCAAAGGTGGAAGTCATAGCAATGAGATGCAGAAATATTGGCTTGCTTTGCACACCCGGCGTGTCTCACATGCAGCAGAACCTGCGACCCATCCTTGCACACACAGGACAGCAACTGGCTGCAGTGAGCAGCTAAATATAGCAGGCTGCTCCTCGGGAGCCCGGAGAGCTCCTCTGCTCAGTGCTTGACCCTGCTGGCTGCAGGGCAGACAACAGCTTTTTGGATTTGACAGAAAGAAACAAAAGCATCCCCGAGAAAAACAACTCGAGCTTTTTGGCAATGGCAACAACCTTCTCAACGGCATCTACACATCAGCAGGCATCGCTCCCTCTGAATTTCTGGCTCGCACTTAAGAAGGTATTATTATTTTCACCACCCTTGATGTTGCAGAAAAGCATCAGTCTCTTAGCTAAACAAAAAGAACTTAGAAAGTTAGCCATATCTGGGAGTTTTCACTCGGATCTGAAACACGGGCCTCATTAAGTGGCTGCTCTTAACACAAAGGAGGGATTCAGGCTGTTATAGCCCTAAACAATCATGTCAGTTCTTCACTTCCCCAAAGGGAACAGCTCCATTTTATATAAGCTGAACATTGCAAGAACCCTCCTTGCCAATGCTAGGAGAGCTCCACAAAGGACAGTTTCTCCACGCAGCAGTGTGTGATCCATCCCTTCCACATTGCTCACGCATTTTGCCTGCTATTTTTGCTACCACCTTCCAAGACTGGGTTACGATTTCCCATTGGAGCTGGGCAGCCTGGGCATCTATGTGATGAATTCCGGGTGCCAAACAGCTGGTGTCAAAGAGCAGCAGACTGGGAAATGACCATCCGTAGCCTCCTCCACAGCCAACCTGCCACAGGCTGCGCTGCCAGGTCCCTTCCCCACCTATCAGTCGTTATTTGTGTGGTGAAACAACGCTAACCCTTGCAGACCCTGCTCCACAGCAGTGTTGTGGGGCTCAGCAGCTTGCAAGCTTGGAGAGGGAATAGTGACTCTCTAAACAACAGCTTACTGTCAAAGCAAGACATGAACAAGTAACGACACAGCTGGGATTTCTAATTAGTTATATAATATTTCTCCATCAATCTCCTTGGACTATGCAATAAGGTCTTTCGGAAGTACAGACGAAAGAAATTCCTTGCAAATAGGAGAGAGCCCATTTTGAGCTAAACCTCTTCCTGGCCCTGGTGACAAGTCCTTGCTGTTCACCAGCAGAGCAATTTTGCACATCTCGTGCACTCCTGAATTGCTCTGTTGTGACATCTGAACCGAAACCTGCCATGCTGCTTGCATCTGCCTCCCCGTGACAAGGAAGTGTTGCAATTCATGTAAAAATTACAAATGCTGATGAATTGACCAAATGTATTCTTTTATGAATGCATGGGAAAGAACTCCTTCCTACAAAGGGGAGGGCACAGGCGTCTCACCACTATATGAGAAGAATCAATCCAGCCTGGTTCCTCCCCATCCGGATATATTTCCCTCCCTGTATCATCTTATTCCTTATGACCCACTGGCCTCACTGAGCAGGGACACTCATCTACTCCAGAAGGCTCTGCTGAGTCCTTGGCTGGGGTGCAGCTCCTTCATTGCTGGAAGATAAAAAAAACTGGCAGCATCTCTAAATCTTGTCATCGATCGCAGTGAAACCAGCTGTCACTCCCAGTAAAACACTGAGATCTTAGTCTGAGCTTCCCTCACTGCTGTTAGGTCTTGTCTGCTGGTGGAAGGCTTTGCTGGTGTAAATAAATGGGTCAAACCACGCTGGCAACACACCAGGAGCAGAGACGTGGCTTGGATCTTGCAGCCTGAGCCACCTCCTCCGGTGGACTGAGCTGTATCAGCACAGGGTGTTTCTGTGCCCTACCAGGCTGCTTTCTAGGACTTTGGCCAGCACAGCCCTGCTACCATGTGTCCGATTTTCCTGGATGTGCTCTCTCTAGCTGTGCAAAAAGTTTGTGCAGATGAAATTAGAGGATGTTTGTCTGGGCTCCCCAGGTATGTGGTATCTCAACTCAAAACGTCTCAGATGTGGTTGCCATCCATTGCAGTCCCTGCAGTTCACAGGGCACCTACACGAAGGGCTTTGCAGTTCCTAGAATTCACGTGCCCCACGACATGCAGACGCCACAGCAAACCCAGCACCAGCTTTGGGAGCCTTTAAAAAGATCAGATTTTTTTTTCCATTCTTTGGATGCATCTGCCTAAGAACAGGACTGGAACAGAACAAGAGAACTAAAAAAAAATCCAATTCTGTGTGATTGTAACTTCAGCTAGGGTTTCCAGACCACATCAGGAATGGAGCATCTTCTGGTACCAGCTTCACTGTAGGCTGTTTCCAGGCTTCCTCCACGCTCCAGCAGAAACAGCAATGAGAGGCAGAAAATATAGAAAAGTCTATACATAAAAATAATTCATTCCCAAGTTCTTTTTGCTGGATTTAAATCAGCAAGTGTGCCAAAGCATTAAACACTTGATGCTTTTTATTCTTGGAATTCGTACACATTTTGTTGTATGGTTGAGGTTACTGGTTTGCTGAAAAAACAAATCTTTCCAAGTTTCTTCCACAAGTGGGATTATTTTTAAACAGTGATTTCTCGTGATATACTGTGCTCTTTATTGGACTTGTGTGCCAGTACCGCCAGAAGAGCTTGGTGTTTGTGACTGGGGTTGTGGGACACAGCAGTTTTACAAGGTCATGTGCTTTCAGGTATGCCAAAATAATAAAAGAAACCCAAAACTATAATCTTAGGTTTATCTTGTTTAAAATAACATTGCCAGCTTCACTAAGAACTCAATTTTATATGTTTTCAAAAATGGCATCAGATATTTCCCTGGGATAAAGCCAGACAGTTTGCTTTCCAATAATTCCAAATTGATTAGGTTTCAGGGAAGAAAATGGTGCTTTTGGCCGCTGATGGCTTGGCAGTGAAGTTTGGTCTCTGGCACAGCTCAGCAATGATGTTACTGGGAGCAAAGAGATGAGCAGCCCAGCTTTAAATTCTCAAGGCATCAACAGTTGAAATCCATGTTACAGCAACAACATCCAGAGAAAGAAACGGAGGAAGCAGGACTGTGGATAGATATAGCCCAAATGGAGCTAACAACAAGGTTGAAATCCATCCCCCACATTAGTGGTTCACACACCAGACCTTGGGAAGCACCAACCAAGCTGCTCACCAGGCTGGTTTCACCAGGGAGAGCTGTGGCTCTTGGCGCTTCAGATGAGAAGCTTCCATTTCTGCTGCAGACTTGCACGATGGCCCAGGAGGGAAGCACTGCGAGGGCCGGGGCCTGGTGAGGCTTCTTCCTGAACCCCATTGCGCACAGGCCCAGGGCCGCTCCAGGCCAACGCGGAGCAGGAACTTACTGGGAAAGCTTCTAGATGCCAGTGAGTGAAGGCTTGGGCTTGAGGATGACTATTCTCTACCAAAAATGAGACAGGAAAAGTAGAACCAGGATACAACTACTGAGGAAAGAGAAAAGAAGGCCAATGGTGAAGGAAAAAATTGGGGATAGTTTGAGGCACCAGAAGTTGGGAAGACAGAAAAAGTAAAGCAGCAATAAAGGTAACAAAGCAAGAAACCTAGGACCATGCCCATATTTGTTCCAGATCCAGCCAACCAGCTCATTTAAAGGGAAATGAAAAAGCCCTGTATCATTTCCTACTGCTCAGCAATGTCTCCAGATGAGAAACTCTGCTTAATAAACTTTGATCGAGAGAAGCCTCCCCCTATAGAGGACAGTTCACAAACACTCAGGAAATTAGTGGGATTATTGGAGCTGGGCATTTGAAGACATAAACATTTCAGATTTATAAGAAACATATTTCATAATCTTTGTCTAGCAGTAGTGTGGGAGAGGAGGAGACTCGGCAGCAGCTCCTGAATGAATATAGGGGAAGAAGGAGGACTCAACTGTTCTTGAGAAAAAAGACCTGATTGAAATTTAGGGTTAAAAGGACTTCATTTGGGATCACTGGGAAAAAAAAAAAAAAAAGGGTCATTGGTTAGTTTGGGAAAACCAGACTCATGGTGAGCACAGGTAGAGCTGGCTGGCTGAATTAAACGAAATAATGGGGAAATCCTATAAAAAGAGCTCAGATGGAAAGAGTACAGCTAAAATCCACATGACTACCCTTTCACTTGAATTCCTCAGCTTAAAATGTGAATTCTAACCCCAAATCTCATATCCAAAACTCCCTGCTTGAATGGAAGTTCTCAAGTTCTCATCTGTATGCAGATGTTGCTCTCTGAGCTCCCACTCTGAAATATGTGAAATCCTGTTTTCAGGAATGGGAACTCTGAGTGGGTATAGGGTTTGTATTTTTTTCTAAGCAGCCACAGGGTAAGTTGGCAAAGAAGACAGCACGCAGAACAGCACTGCATGTTCTGAGCTGGCTTGGTCGGGTCTGATAGACCTGAGCTGCTGCTCATTTATTTTTCTGGGAAAACCTTTTTTTTCTCCTCTCTGCCTTTATCTCCTCATCTCTAACACAACACAGTGTGCAAAGGTGCCACCAAAACATGGCTTGATGGATGGGATGTGCAGGAAAAGCGTCATCTCCTCTGGATGGTGAAGCTTCCACACAAGGTGAAACCAAAACACTCCAAAGAGTGAAGCTATGTGCAGGCTGAGGACCAGGAAGGAAGGACCAGGGTGAGCACTTGGGGAGTATTGCTCCTATTTACCCTAACAAGTCCTACTTGCATCTTTTTGCTTTCCTTGAGACACTAGGGGTTAACATCTTCCTTTTGAAGGACACGAACACCCTGCGGCTGTGGAAGAGGAGGGGAATGAAATCCTCTCTCTCAATAAGGAGGGGAATCTTGGAGTAACTGCACAGAACGTACGTCTCCTTCGCCTGAGTCAGGAAAGAAACCGTGCCAAGTCAACGGGATTTATTTCAAATTCTGGCTCATTTCAACTCCTATTAACTCTAAACGAAGACCAGCTGGGCTGAGCCTGCCTTCCCGAGCAGTGTATAGACCGGGCAGAGGTGGCCGATGCCCTGCGAGGGCAAAGGGCCCCTCCTGGCGTGCTCGCCTTCCCCCGGCCCCGGGAGCACACGGCGAGTCACGGCACGATTCCTCGTGCTCCGAAGCTACCACAGCCCCTCCAAAGGTGTCGATGGACTTGATGGACTGAGGAAGATACCAAAGTAGCAGACAAGGGGGGAAAAAAAAACCCTCAAACAACAAACCCCTGCACTTTACTCCCCACAAAATGGGATGCTTAGAGTTCCAGAGAGGAGATGAACAGGGGCCCTCGGAGATGCACTGGTTATTCTAGCAATAAGAGGAGAAGCCAATTGCAGCTCAAGGCAGCGCTGCACAGGGGTTTCAAAGCTCCTTCCAGCAGGGAAGGGGAGAGGCCTGTGGGCTGCCTCTGTGCACAGCGGCCCTCACCCTGGCCATTGCTCTGGCCCTACTCAAAGCAAAGAGCTTAAGCGTGTTTGACTTCCTGCCTCATCAACCCCATTCCCCTTTGATCTTGGATGCAAGGCGAGGTACCTGCTCATGGCTCTGCTGGATGTTTGTCCACGCTCGTAACAACACTCCAAGGCTATTACATAATGACATACCATGGCCAAGTGCAGACACGTTCCACTATAGAAACTCAACTCCAGCATGGGAACCGGCCCTGCCGACGTAGCAGCTACTGAAAGGGATGGGCTGCAGGCAGGAAGGGTGTCTTCTGTCGTGTCCTTCCTCCCGCGTGGCTCTGCCTCAACGCTTTCCCAAACACATGGCCCATATTCTCCATTCCTTCCAGTGCTGACGGAGAATAACCCCATGTCCTTAAGCTGAGGGAGTTGAAGATGCTTCCTGCAAATAAGAGCTCCTTGGACAGCCCATAGACCATGGCATGAAAACTATCTTTTCCAGGAAAAAACAGCTCAGCACATTATAAAAAAAAAAAAAAAAAAAAAAAGCAGATTCCTGCATGAACAACACAGATCAAAACCATAAGTGACTCCAGGACTGTTCTTCAGCAGCCTTGGTATTTTCAGGGGGCAAATGCCATGCAAGTGCTGTGACGTTGCCAGCTGTCGCTGAGTTCATGTGTTTGGAGTGAATGGCTGGATTCAACAGCAGCAGAGTGAGGCACTCTGATGCAAAAAAGAAAAACCTTTGAATCATATTTTCAGAAGCAGGAAACAGAAAAGAACAAAGAGCAGAAAACCACTCAAAGACAAGTTCTGCTGTAAGTGATGTTTGGACATTTGGTTATACTAGAGCAGAGTGTCAGACAAAAGCTAGCCCCCTCCCTGTCCCTGCATAACACAGCCCAGAAAGCAGCCCAAGACCACGGTGTCTCTGCAGCAGCACTCCTAGCTCAGAGGAGATGGACCCTCCAGGCCAGCAAGCCTCCCTTCTTCAGATGATGGAGATGGTCCTCCTCAAAGGGCTGAGATCCCTGCAAGTTTTCCCCCAAACATTCTCAGACATCCACCTCCATTTCAGGTTTGTAATTTTGCCCTCTCTGCCTTGGGCAATTCCAGACAGGGAGAGCAAACAGAAGGATCCTGGAGCTGGTGGTGCCTCAGCAAAGGAATTCTCTGCCTTAGGAGCTCTCTTGGAGCACACGTGCACTGCGCGGCAGAGAGGGCAGCCGCCGGCGCGACTCTGATGTAACCGGTTTATACAACTGGAGGGGCTGGCTAAGAGGCTCTTTGCCTCCTGATGTGGCTTGAACAGCACTGCAGATAGGATTTCAGGTTAAAAAGGAAGTGGAAAAAGAAAATGACTCCGCTCCCAGTTTTGCTGAACAACGAGGGATTTTCTTGTTTTGGAGCATGTTGCATTTCATTACCTACAGGCTCTCCAGTTCCTTTCTTGGAATTGTAAAAACCTCGCTATCAGATGTCTGCCTTGTGCAACGACCAGCACGTTAGGAAAACCACAGCGCGCAGCTACGGAGAGCAGCTGGAAACCCCCTGCCCTGCTCCTGCCAACTGGCTTAGGCCTTCCACACAGCCACTGGCTCTCTTGGAGCCACTCGGCCTCCAAGGGAAAACTGCTGTGTTTCTGGAGATCAATAGGGACAGTGGCACCGGGGAGCACTTCCAGAGGGCACTTACTCACAGTGACGACCTGCCTGCGTCTGGTGTGCTGGTTCCATGTCAGCAACTTGGACTTTTGATTCTTGGCCTCTTTTGCAAAGAGCAGGATGGACCAAGCAGCCAGGGTTCACTGCAAGTGCCCCTTGCACTCTGACGTCACCTGGATATTCCAGGCACTGTCACACTATCCTGTCACAGTCAGGAGTCAGCAGATAAATCAGCTCTGTACTTTGGCAAACCAAAGATGCTTGTGGCACGGATGCAGGTCCCATCGGGTTTCCCAGAGCTCTTCGGTCTTCTGGCCTCCCACTAACTGTGGAGATGGATCCACGTCCTGCCTATTCATACGGAGAGCCTCAATGTCCAGGGGATGATTCTTGCTCCTGCTGCTGGCGCTGCTGATCCCAGACCCTTCAGCACTTGTGTCTGCAGCTGTGAACCGAGAGGCCCAAAACACTCCCTTGCACTCTGCAAAGACTGTCAGTCTCAGCGCTCAAACAGACCACTTTACAGAAAAGCAGCAAAACGGAGGGTCCGATGGCTAAGTCCAGAAAAGAGCCAAGATCAAGTAAAGGCAAAAAATTGGCATGAAAGGAAACCCCTGGGCAGTGACCACACATAAGAGCGCAGCTTGAGAGGTGCACACTGCTGCTGTGAGCTTCCAAATCTCAACTGGGGACTGCGTGAAGCTGGGCTGCGATGTTAGATGCTCCGATTTCTTTCTTTCTACCAGAGGGACAACTGGCCTGTCCCTCTGCTGAGCAGGAAATGGAGCAGAACGGAGCAGTGTGAACTTGGACAAAGTGACCAAAAGATAGAGGATACTCGTGTTTCATGGCTCCAGCTGCCTCGAGGGCTGCCAGCCACAGCTGTGAGACTCAGGGCCCATCTCGGTTGCCAGGTTTGTTTGCTGAAATCCACTGGCTCCGAGACGTGTACAAACTACCCCTGGGGACGCGCCTGGGGCCTCCCTGCTGCTTTTGTTTGTGATTTCAAACCGCAGTGGAAACCGATTTTCAGATATGTTAATGCTGGCGGCGGCGGCACCAAGACAAAGCGAGCGGTCTTTGACGAACGCTCCTCGCGCACCCAGGGAAGCTGGGTCGCGCTCGGGAACGTTATATCAGCACCGCGACAGCTTTCTGGAAAATAAAATCTCACTCGCTAACGCTAGACCTGGGCCTGCTGTAACACTGGCTGGGCCAGAGCCTCTTCTCTGCATGGCCCAAAGGGGCAGAGCAGATGGTTGGTGTTTCCCTCTGGCGAGTGTAGCGTGGGTTTGGCCGTGCCCCGCCAAGCGCCCCTGCTCCTGCCTCATCTGCGGCTCCCGGGAGCTGCCAGCACCGGCCTTTCCTGAGGGTGTGTGTGCAGGAAGGACTGCACCGGGAAGAGCCACGTCACTCCAGAGGCAGCAGCCATCCCGTCTCCCACATCTGCTAGTGGACACTTGATATCAAGTGCCACATTCCTCTGAACATAAGCAAAATAACCATTAAGACTAAACACATCCATGGAGTAATGGGGATTTCTTCAAAAAATGCTGCAGCTGCAGGGATCTGTGCTGAAAAGGGGATTTCTGGTGGCCATGTAGGGCAATCTTGGCACACCAGCGCCAAGGGCAGTGCAGGACCAAACCCAGGACCTGGAGAAGACTCTATGTCAGTGACTTCCTCGAGCTCTACACGAACCTCTTCCAAACAGAGGGTGCACTAGATGCTGGGCTCCCAGCCAGCTCCACATCAGTTTACTGACGGTTGGATACGGGTCCCTAGACAAATCCACACGCACGTGTGTGTGTTCTCTTCCACCACTGGCACGGGAGGAGTAACACCACCCCTGCCACATTGGGATGTGCCCAGGATACCTTAACATTGGAGCTGAAGCTACTGTCTCTAGCCCAGGGAAAACACGATGCATCCAAGCACGGAGCGCAGCGAAACGCAGCTGTGAGGACTCCTGGGGACCACACCGGGAGAGACCTGATGCAGACGCGAAAACTAAAGATGAAGGTTACTTTAAAACCATCTAAACTGATATTACTATCATGCATGTATCACATCAGGTGTACTAAAAACATACGCAACGTGCACAAGGGGGAAATGCTCCATGTCTGCAGCATGCCCAGTGACTCTTCCCTGGTGGTGTCACACTAGGCGACAGGCCTCTAGGAACCTGGCACAAGAGCTTGTCACCATGCAACCTCTCCGTTTGCCCTCAGGGGAACATCCTCACCATTTTCCCCTAAGGGGACCTTATCTTTGTCCAATAGCCTTAAGAAACCTTTCTCCATCACATACTTTTGTGGCTGGCTGTGCCTAAGGTGGCTTTGGGGCATCCATTTTACAGAGGGTGATTTTATATTCCAGCTTCCAACACTTATTCAAAAAGGAGGGGATTGTAGTTATCTCTAGCGGTTTGCACCTCTAATCTGCAAACTTTATTTCGGCAGAAACCTCAGGAAGATCCCACTAGTATTTGTGCATTTTCTCCATGGGGAGTCCAGAAAAAATATCCTCAAAATATTGACAGAGAAAGTTTTTGTACTTCTGTCAGAGGACTTCCATCTTTGCATTTCCTCGGTAAGGGCAGGAATGATGGCCTATAAATTAGGTTATGGCCAGACATTTGGCAAAGGAGGCACCGCACTCTCCATCTTATGCAGGGCTCAGTCTGCTGGAGTTTAGACGTAAGGAAGCACATTAAAATAGTAGATGGAAACATAGCACTCCACAGTAAAAAAAAACAAAGGGGAGTGATTATGAACAGGAATCTTGGCTCTATTGACTTTTTTTTTTTAATAATAAAACAGAAAACGGCATCATGTTCCCAGGGACATGCTGGCAAACAGCAGGGATAGAATCTGCGAGAATCTATATTTTATGCGCTATAACTTAATATGGCTTTTTCGTAATCGCAGTGTTTTTATTGGTCCCTAAGCATGCGCAAGGCAAACACGTGGAGCGGCCAGGAGCGAGGCCGTGTGCTGGCCAAGCTGGGACATTAGGTAGCACCCGGGACCACGGTCCCAACGGTCCCAATCCTGCACAGAGCTCCCAGCGGGGATGGGGGGCTGTGGCCAAGCGTGGCTTTATTTGGGGCGGCTCTCCAGCCTCCTTCTGCACATTTATGGTGTTGCAGAGCGGCACAACGGTATTAAGCCAATGTTTCCACTTTCTAGTCGAGTCAGAGCTCAAAATCCCAACCTCAACCCAAAAATAACACAAGTCCAACCCCTTTGCTGCTTCCATCCCTTCACACCCTTCCTCCTGCTCTCCTTTTCACAGCTACAGTGTCACCAAAAGGAAAAACAACATGGGCAGCAGGAAGGGAGCATCCCCCTGGGCACTGTGATACCTGGCGACTGAGGGGGCATTTTGGGTGCCACCATCAGCCTGACAAACTCGGGCCACTCGTCCCTTCCAGGATGCTGGGGCTGCACAAGAAGGTGTGGGGTGAGAGCCAGGGAGTTTCTGGCTGCGGAGGTTGTGCAGAAGCACAGGAGCGACCCACGTCTCAAATCTGCACCCTCATTAAAGCACCAATCCTTCTCCCTGGGTGTACATTTTTGCAAAAAAGAACATACTTGATGCCAACCTGTCCTCCATCTCGGAGGACTCCTTGTCCTAGCAACCAGTTCTGGTTGGTTCTCTGCATCTTCCTTTAGAAATACCAGGTGTTTTGCTGCAACACAGCATGCCCCGTTACAATAATATTAATATCTACAGTAATTGCGGTCCTTGAGGAAAAAAAGGAAAAGAAAAAGAAAACCGGCCCGTGTGTATTTCTTGCTAGATTTAAAGGAAATCCAGTCTCCCAGGCACAACACTACCAGTTTTCTTTTGCCCTCTTGTTGCAGAAAGATCTTGTGTGTGCAGGCGAGCTGGCTGGCCTTGCACCCTGCAGCTCAGCTGTGCCTGCAGCCCGAGCCGGGGTGCAGAACCTCGGCAGGGCACGGGCAGCGCCCCAGGACGGGCAGCGCCTCTCGCACGCAGCGATTCAGGATTTTTTCAGGCCAGGATGCAACTGCTGGTTTGGGAACGCGTGCGGTGACCCTAACGAGAGGGCACAGGAGGTTTCTTGAGCCAAGGCTCCTCATGCCCTTCAGAGCTTGAATTTTACACACCCAGATGGGGAGGAGAGCACTAGGCATTAAGGCATTATAGGACCGGCCGACGGGGACCAGCAGGCTGGTTTCTCAGACTCACTCGGACACCTGTGATTCCCGGATATCCAGGAGCGCCTTCTTTTCCCTTCAGCCCTTCGTTGCCTTTTTCTCCTTTCTCTCCTTCCAGGCCTTGCTCTCCTTTGTCTCCCTGTGGAAGAGAGGAGGGAGTGAGCTCTTCATACCCACACAGCACTTGGGTCACTGTACAGGGCTCTTGCAAGGAAAAAAAACACCACATAATTAATATTTCAGGAGCGGGGAAGGAAGAGAGCCTGCAAACAAAAGGATGAATGAGGCTGAGTCATAATACACTTGACATTTAACAAAATGAGCAAAACCAGTTATTATTATTTTTTTATTTTAAGTCTCTTGGCTGCAGAAGGAGGAACTTCCCCATTACACAGGGTAATTTGAACCCTTTGCTCCTCCTGCAATACAGCCCGAGCCTCCCACGTGCATGAGAGAGGCGGACGAGTCTGAGAGACTCCCTTGCCTCATCCAGAAGCCCTGAGCTCAGGATGCTGAAAGATTTTTCATAGGACGTGTTTGTAAGGATCGCCTGCTTGGCACTTGTTGCTAGATGGGAATCAGCCCAGGGCTCAAATAAGCACTCTGCAAAACAATGTCATCTTGCCCCAAAAAGGATTTGTGGTTGGAGCTGTAGGTATCACGTCCAGTCACTTCTATTACAATCGATGGCGCACAATTTTATGGAGACAACCAAAAGAGCCAATTCTGCACTCCCAGCAGCACCGACACTTGGGCAATCAACTGGTCCTGATGGAGTGATTCCTGATTTGCAGCTGTGCTGATGAGAGCACAGTGTGTCTCTTATGGATAAAGAAATGCTTGCATAGCCAAGGCATATTCAGGCTGGAAAGATCAGGTTTGGTTCAAGACCCCTTAAGGACAGAGGGGCAAGCAATGGCAAGAGAACACAAAGGTCTTCAGAGCCTTTAATCTTTCAGTCTGACATTCAGAGATAAGGAGAAATAGAGATGCATGGCAAATAGTTTAACTAGAACAAAGCAGTAAACTGTTGTGGGACTGGCTGCTCTCTCTTTCCATGGAACAAATGCGTTGGCCTGTGTGGAAAGGCCGGGTGCACAAGGATAGAAATCAGAGCCCTATTCCAAGGGCAAGGCAGCAGCCTTAGGGCTCCTACGTATGCAGGGCAACGTGAGACCTGAGTAAGCATTTGGGATGCTGCCAAGAGGAAGGGGATCTGGTTTCTTTACTCATGAGCAATGTTATGGTCAATGGTGCGGGGCAGAATGATGGACGATTCTTGATTTCCCCTGCCAGGACCAGGAATCCCTGATCAGTTGGAAATTTAATCCGTAAACTCAAATAAACCAGACAAATTGTTGGAAACTAGACTTTGAAGAACTTGACCTTTCTGAAGAGCTGATCCTATGCCAAAAATGTGGGAAGAGCAGTGAAACATGAGGAATCCTTTGTAAAAATCAAAGCTTTACCCAGCTTAAATTTGACAATATGTGAACTTGCAGGAAAAAAAAATCCTTAGTTCTTATTTCAAAATAAATTGTTGCATAAATCTGAGAAGCAAGGGGATACCAGACAAGGGACAACTTTGCATCAGAGCACCTTGCCTCTGAATCCCAAATTTCCCAAGGTTGCAGCTATCAATCAACAGAGAAGGGGAGCCGCAAGCCATGCCAGGCCTCTCTCCATGCCAGGCAGAAATATGACCCCTAAAGGGATGGAAATGGTCCTTGCAATTCCTGCTCCAAGAAAAACTCAGCTTTGAAAGGAGTAACAGAAACAGAGCAGAGAGAAGAAAGACTTAATCTGTGGAAAAACGGATCAGCTAAAATGCACAATAAGCAGGAGAGATTGCAGGAGGAACAAGCAGTGGAAAAACCCATCACCCCCACAGCCCTGCCGTGGCCACTGCTTGCCAGGGACGCAGCTCTGGGGTGAGAGCAGCGGTTTTAACAGGTGTAAGCAGGTAAAAGGAGGACTGAACATCACGTACATTGAACTTAGACCCCGAATGATTCCCAATTGTCTGAGTAAAAGCCTAATGAATGATCTTTAAGGCAGGGAGAGTCTTTTATAGAACTTGAAAATACCATCCAGCATCCATCAGGTCCTCAGCACTGAGACCTACTGGCACTTCAAGGTAAGGCCACGCTGGCTGGGTAGGACAGCAGCAGAGACCTTCCTTTAGGAGCAAGTGTGGTTGCGGGGGCTGCCTCCTGCCTGGCAAGGGGAGCAGGACAGATGCTTCTGCACACGGGTAATAATCCCAATACCCGCCGTGGCTTCCAATGCCCCCCGTTTCCTGCTCATGGGAACGCCGTGGGCCTGAGCGCGCGGACAGTGCGCGACTGTTGGAACCGGGCACAGCAGCTACGTTTACCTTGACGCCATCTGGGCCTGGTGGTCCGCTGTCCCCTTCCAGCCCTGATTCTCCCTGCAAGACAGAGAGGCAAAGAGACATAAGGCCGTGTCCAAAGCTCTTTTGGTTGGGAGCTTTTGGCAGGGAGCATTGCAGAGCGGCCGTCGGGACCGGGTGCCACCTCTGTGCCGATGCCCTCGGGCAGGGGAAGCTGGCGCTGTGCAAACCCTTCCTGGAGCAAGAAAAGATGGCAACTTCTTGCTTTATCTTGAGCCATATTTTCTCCTCCACAGTCCCCACCACTGGCCTGTGGGAAGACCTCTTTCCCCGGGTGGAAAAGACGATTCAGTCTGTATTCATTTAACCTGGGGCTTCCCCATCCTGCTCCACCAACTGACTCTAGTCCCAAGCAGGGACAAGTGGCATTGCCGGCATCAATCCACGCATTCATGCCCGCCTGGCTCCCTCCCACGTGTGCACAGTGCAGCCAGTGTTCCCTGCTTAATGCCAGCCTCTGCCGAGCGCTTCCCTGCCCCGCGAGGCCGCCCGGGCGCGCACAGCGTGCGAACAGACCGGGCCTGTTCCCACACAGCCCCTTTCACACTCCAGCCTCTCCGAGGGCTTTGGCTGCAGGCGGGAGCCTTCCTTTCTCATCAGTGGCTCCTACACAACTGTTTTATTGAGAGAAAGTGGCCAGGATATGGAGATCTCCCCTTGAACTATTTTCAGAGCTCTCTGTGACCTTTAATTTCCAGCTGCTCACCCAGATGACTGACAGAGTGAGACAGTCACTAGCTCTGTAGCATCAGAGAGGCTCCTGTACGTGGGTGAGCTCAAACTTACAGCCCCTGTGAGGAAAACATTTCTATCATGCCAAGGGACAGGAGGGTTGCAGGATTCCCAGATCAGGGCTTCTTTGCCCAGGCTATGGGCAAACAGGGAAAACGGCATCTTGAGGATATAGGGAAGCGTTATAGCAGAGTTGGACTGGAACTGTACTCACTCTTTGACCGACGAGGCCTTGCTCTCCTGGAACTCCCAGCTGCCCAGGATCACCCTAAGAAGAGAGAGGCACAGACATGGGGACAAACTGCTTGCTGATGGCAAAGCCTCGCTGGGGAGACGGAGCGCGGGCCATTCCCGGGAAGGCAGCGAAGGCGCCGACGGGGAGCCAGGAGCACAGGAGCCGGAACACTAGTGCAGTATTGGGACGCCAAAGACACAGTAGCTCCAGTGAAATGTCAGAAGATTTGCCAAGGAAAACATGGCAAAGGACGGCAGTGGGGGTGGGGAGCGAAGAACAGCAAAGAGGAAATTGCATTTAATCCCAAATACAGCCTGTTCAAAGGCTATGCACACAAGAATGATCCTTCAAACGAAGCAAAGAGGGGGACAGAATAAAATAAAACTCCCTTTGAGCTGCTAAGCACAGGGATCTTATTCAAACAAAGAGGGTTTTTTGTCCTTTTTTTGTGTTTTTTACAGGCCTTTCCATGCCAACAAGAAGGTGCATTCATGGCTTTGGAGCAGGGCACCTTCCCTTCAACAACCATCAGTGAAGGTCAGTCCCCAGGTAGCCGAGGCTTGCAAATGGTGTCAGGATCTTCTCTGAGGGTATTTGCACACTTGGGACCTTCCCAAGACCCTTCTCATTTCAACCAAGAAGCTGCCAGATCTCTGGGACTCAAGGACTCCCTTCGCTGCTCACATTTCACAGCTGTGAAAGAACTGAGCTGCATTTTCAAAGCCCTGTGCTGGCTCTGGAGGCAGGAGATCCCTGGAATGGTGCTTCTCCCCACACAGACAGCATCCCTCCTCTGGCACAGAGATAGGGCTCAGGAATTTGTAAGCAAGAGCTTAAAGATAACCTTTCTTTCTTTATTTTGGAAAAAAAAAAAGAAGTTTTTTGTGGATTACAGTGGCTGCTTTGGCTGCTCAACAGTGAACCCACAAGGTTATCTTCTCCTGGCAGAGACAGAAGTGACTGTTATTTCTCCCTGGTCTGACAGAGAAGTTGCACGAAGGACTTTTCCTTACCTTCATGCCAGGTTCACCTGCAAGGCCAGGCTGTCCCATTGAGCCAGGTGGTCCCTAGAGGAAAAAAAGAAAAAGATGGCGAAAACCTCCATTGTAACGAAGCAGAAAACAAGAACAAAGACATAAATTCCATCAGCAGAGCACTCCTGGGGGAGTGGAGCCCTCGCTGCAGTGTAATTACCTCCCTGGCGCTGGCCCGGGGTCTGCGGCATCGAAGGGGTCACGGACCCCCTGGTGTCCTGTTCCTGCCAGGGCTGGGCCCATCCCTCACGCTTCCCTCTCCCCAGGCCTGCTGCAACCTCCTGCCAAGCCACCCCTCATTGCTCCCAGCTCCTCTGCTTTCTGCGGTGAGAAACCACCCTGGGGAGCAGGGTTGGCCCTCGTTAGGGATGGCGGGAAGAGGTACATAATTGAACTTGAAAGGCACTCGTAAGGGCTCAGCGGGCTGGCTAATAGAGTGGGTAACAGAACTGTTCAGCTGTTCAGGATGGCTTCCTCAGACCAACCATTACCCATTCTAGTGTCATCCAGCACCCACTTGCTCTGCCTGGATGGGCCAGCAAACACCCAGAACCAAGAACGGGGCTAGGAACCCATCGGCCAGGCCCATCACCAGGCTGTACTAGCTGAAAAAAGCAGCTAGTTGATTAGGTCTTGTCTGTCTGAGCTTACGTCCTGACACACAGGGCACTCAGCATCCCCCAGGCAGCCACAGATGTGTGCCTGACCCAGAAAATTATGGAAAATAAGGTGGGAAGAGACAGGACGAGAGAACAACCCTGCAGACTGTTCTTAGTAAATGCCCCGCTGCTGCTAGGCTTGCAATAGCAGAGTGACCTCAATTAAGCACCTTTGGTACCACAAAAATTTGAGAGCTTTAAACTTTGTACATTTTCTACCACCTCCAGGAAAGGATGGAGAATGAGAATCTGTAAAAGAAGACTAAAGATGGGACAGCAAAGTTTGTCTTTAAAGGATCCGAGTGGCTTATTGGCAACTCTTTGCAACTCAGAAGAAAGGAAAGAGCACATAGTTATGGGAGTTCCCAGCTGCTCCAAGAATAAAGCCAGCTCCTAGCTTGCTGAAATGAATTAGGCTGAGGAGGAAGCAAGATGCACCCAACAAGTGGTCAAGTCAGGCAATGAGAAAATTCACGCTCCAGTGAAAGCAAAAGATCTTGCTTTGGTTTCTCCAGTGGTGCCAGTGCACAGAAAGGCTCCTGAAGGAGACTGATTTGAATAAAACTCTGTATTTTCTTGGTTGGAAACATCGAAAGTGGCTTGGTAGCAGCCTTCCAGCTCCCCAGTGTGGTTTACCACGCTGAGAGCGTGCTCCATCCAGTCTAGCAGCTATGAGAACGGAAACTTTCATGACTCATGTGTTTACAGCAGACTGTATTAAAAGGCACCTTCGTTGCTGTTTTCACAACCAAGTGAATCACAACCTAGGGAAAGGAGCCTCACAAGGAGAGCTGGTAGATTTGATGAGGGCTAATAAGAAGGTCAAATCAACCCTGAGACTGCAGAAGAGCTGGAAGCTTCTCCCACAGTCCATGGGCACTGTTTGACAACTGCTCCTGCTGTGGGTTATGGTGCGTTTGTGCCATTGCTTCAGGGCAACAACAATTCAAAAATCATAAGTCAGAAGCAAAGCCATTTCTCTGAGCTTCCTCCACTGGCCACAGCTACCTGCGACAGACTGCCAAACTGGTTGACAAAACTGTGTCTGATCACAACGGCAGCAGCAAGGAGAGGGGGAGAAAAGACCATTTTCAAGTCTGAATTGCTGCTGCATTTGTGCTCGGCTCTGCACTGCGGTATGGAAATGTGGTCTCTGGCACACCAGGGGCCTGCGACACGCTTGTGAGAGCGTGGTCAGCTTTGAAACATTTCTCTTGTTATGGAGACGGGTCTGCTCATCTGCCAGTTGGGTTTCTATGGTCTGCCTTTGATGAAAGTGAGCCTCCACTTTCCGATTTTTTGCTGTTTGCTTTGGAAGTCGACCCGTGGGAAATCCTTCCTGTTCGTGTCCGCGGGGTGCAGAAGGATATGCCTCTGCACCCTTACTTGTCCCTCCTGTCCTGCCACTCTTGGTGCGAGGGGAGAAGAAATGGGAACAAACATCAGACCTACCTTATGCCCAGTTTCTCCCAAAGGTCCAGGTGGCCCCTGTGGTCCTTGTGGTCCCTGAAAAACAGAAATACAAGACTCTCTTCATACAACTGTTTTCATTTCTGAAAGGCTGACTTTTGTGGCCTGTAAAATAAAACACTGCTTCTCCCGTCCCGTCACAGTGGATCTACACAGTGTGCAAGAGCCAGCCAGCGAGCTACAGAAAACAAGGAGGCACCTTGTAAGGAGGCACAGCTAAACAACTGCTCAGCAAGCCCTTGATCTTGCTAGCTCCAACCTGAAACAATTGTAGTTGTAACTTAAAAATGTCTGTTTTATCCTCTTCCCTTCACAGTCCAGGTCAGCCATAGAGAGCAGATGACACGTCCTTCTGCTCACATGGTCTTGCTGGCGCTCCCTCAGGTTTATGTGTTAATCTCCCAGAACTTTCCTCAAGCTTGCAGGCTCCATCAGGCTCCAGTTCTGACTCCATCAGCCTCTATCCTGGTCCCTCTTAAACCCTCTCTTCCAGCCAAGCCGAACTCCTCCTGTTACATCTAACCCTTTCCCAGACCCAGCCTTGCCCTTCTACCCTTCCTTCCCTTCAGAAATCCAGTCCAGGCTGCATCCTATGCTCTTCCTGGTTTATCCATGGCTTCTTTTTGCTTTCCAGAGATCTGATCTTTTCTTTCCTCATGTCTCCTAGGACTGTAGCCAAATCTTTCACATCTCTGACCATGCTGGAGTTGGCAGGGACAGAGAAGCCATGAGTGGGACTAGATAGAGGGGGAGAGTCAGACAGAGTTAAACACATATATATAAATATATATATATATAAATAAATAATAATAAATAAATATATATATATATAAATGAAGTGTCTGCCTGTGTGCTGGGGGAGAACAGACGAAGAGAGAGTGATAAAACACTTGCCGGGTCGCCTGGAGCCCCTTTCGCTCCTGGAGGTCCGGAAGGTCCTTGGATACCCTGGAAAAAAATTAAACACATCAAGGTCAGCTCCAACCCTGTAGCAATCTTCCATGCCTCTCAGCACACAACACACATTGCAAGTGCTCCAGTAAAAGGAGCAGAACGGTGGCCCCATAGCCTAAGCTGCGATGTTATCCAAGGTTTTTTTCAGCTGGATCATGGACCCAAAATTTAAGGACTGGAGTGAAACCAGCAATACAAAAGGAAGCAGAAGGGATGAACACTTACTGGGAAGCCACGTGATCCCATCTCCCCAGTCTCTCCTATCTTCCCCTGCAAACACACAATGACAGTGATTAGCAGTTGGGAATGTCAGTGGTGTCACTGGCCAGGAGAAACTGCAATTCCCTGGGCGTTGTGTGTGTGTGGCACCCGCAGCGGGGTCTGGCACCATGCCACCTTGGCAGGCACCAGCTCTCACAGGGGACATACCTGCAGCCCGTCTGGCCCCAGTTTGCCGGGTTCCCCTGGACGTCCCTGCAAACAAAAACCAAGGGAGAGATGTTGGCAAAAATATGAGCTGGGTTGACGATGCTCTTTTGGCTACCTATCCCCGAGGCCGTCATGCAGCAGCGGTCTGTGCGGCCAGCTGCCAGGCTCTCTTTGCGCCAGGTAACTCCTGCCATGTTGTTTCTTTTCATCCTAAACTAACTGACAGAAGGTCCATCAGCACAAAGACGCATTTGGTAGGGTCATGTTTTACCAGTCATGTTAAATTGGTAGGATTTCTGTGTGAAATTCAGAGATAACAGTTCCTGGCGCTCGCTGCCAGCTAAGCTACTCCCTTGCCTGTGGAAGACCCCATTCCTTTAGCAGAAGCTCACTGACATCTGTGGATGTCTCTGTGTTTGGGGGTCTAGATCTCAGTAGCAAAGGCCTTGATGTGTGTGTGGACAGGCTCTGCTCTGGCTGCACGATGGACCTGCTGTGGTGCCGGATTCTCGTAGAACCGTGGAGCCTGCCCTGTTCTTGAAGGAAGACATGACTTTGATCCTGCCCGGGGGCTCTTACAACAGGGCTAAGAGCAGTCTCAGGCAACCTGGCCATCTGCCGACACTCACCTTGACACCTCGCGATCCTGGTTCGCCTACTGGGCCATCGGGTCCTCTGGCACCCTGGAAAAAGGCAAGAGAGAGGAAAAACTAAGAAAAGGGAAGAGAGGGAAGAGTGCCCTGTCAGTGCAAGCAGCAGGCATCTCTTGTACAGTGGGTTGGGATCTTGGTGTGGATGGGATCTTCCACCGCAGCCTGATCCCTTCCACCTCTGCAGTGGGTACTAGCTCTCTGCCTGGTTCCCAAACCTCCTGTCCTGGTGACCCATCATGTGCTTCTTGCTCAGTGAAGAGCATGGTTTGCACAGGGAGATGGGTGGTGGGAATCCTGCTTGGTGACAGCTCCAGCCTCAACACCCTTAGCTGGCCTTGCACTCCTGCCCCCGGGACATTAGTGCTTCACAAGCTGAGGTGCCACAAGTTGGTGCCTCTGTTCACCCGGGCTAAGCCTTCTCCCTGCAGGATTTGTGCAGATAGTTCACCTGGAATATCAGTCACCCTAGCTCTGGACACCAAGAGACCCGAGAGAGCAGTCCTGGAAAGGCCTGGCTAGGCTGAGCATGGCAACTTGGACGCATGCTCCCACGAGCACTACTGTGCTGTGTTTTGTTTCTTAACATTTCCCACCATGCAGCAACAAAGCAACTTTTTATACCTGCTAAGTCATGCCCAAACCAAAGCCAGAGAAGAAAGGTAGGTCAGGAACAGTTTTGTTTTTAGACCTTAAAGGACAACAAGTTTTGCATGGGCTCACAGTTCTAGCCCTATTGGTATCCAATGACCTCCTCCCCAGAAACCCAGCTTTTCCAGCTACCTCTACCCTGAACCCTTGGCACACCATGTTGTCTCATGATCATGATCAAGGTGATAAAAACGCAAGCTCCACAGAAAGGCTCAGCTCCCCCACCATACAGCACGGTAACAACCGTTTGGGGCCTCCAGCTCCACGTAGAGCTCCACAGATTTCCTGGCAGGCCTGCAGTTATAGTTACCTGCTATTTAAGGAGCTGGCTGCTGTATGAATCAGGCCAGGTGCTCATGCATATGCATGTTGGGGAGGAGTGTGCCTGGCTGTGCCACTTTGGCAATTATGGACATGTGCCAGGCATCTGCACCTGGGTGCATGCCTGTGTCTGACCCCATGCATGAGCCTCGCAAGGTGGATGGGGCCAGCATCCACACTTCTGCCAGCCGAGTCACCAGGAGCCCAGGCAACAAGTGACTCTGGTGCTAGATGCTGAAATCGAGCAGCTCATGGCACAGCTCAGGGATCCTCAGCAGAGGGGCACGCTTGTTCTTCCAGAGGGTGAAAGTCAAGGAGAGCCTGGTCTCTCAGAGTGGGCAACTATGTCTCTTAACTTTCAAACTGATCTCAAAACAGCTGGACACGGACCCCTCTGCACTTTTTGAATGCCAGAAGACAGTCCGCGACACTGACAGACATCAAAGGGAGCCACGGTCAGCAGCAGTGAAACAGTAGAAAAAGGACATATTAAGAGGCTGTATTGACGCTCATGATCAGGCCAAGATCTCAGTTGGGACTCTAAGGCGCTACTGCAATATAAATAATAAATAATAACACAGAGCGGTGCTAGAATGTAATGGTAAGAGGAATTCAGACAGCAGGCCAATGTGGAAATAGAGAAAACGAGAGCCAATGTGCTTAATCGGGATGCGCACTGAGTGCCAAAAGTAATAACAGGGTTAGGGAGCCAGTGCGTTAGAAAAGCAACTCCGCTACAACAGTCAAAGTGAGAAACTCACAAAGAAAGGCAGTGTAATAGCAGAAGATGCATAGGAAACACAGCCAGATTATTCCAGTAGACAAACACCATCAATATAGAATAATGCAAAAACTTTTACCGTGCTTGGCAAAGCCTGGTGCCGCTGAGCATACTCGAGATGAAATAACCACAAGCCTGTATTGTGTGCCAATACGAAATGGCGCTGAAGAGTGCTCAGCCTGCTCTCCAAGACAAACGCACAGAGCGGGACCGTGCACCAGACGGGAACGGCACGACCAAATGGAGTGTTACATGGATCGACGCTTTGCTACACTAACATAATGGCTGCTCTCACCAGCCTTAAAACCTGAAAGCCCCGGCTCATGTCAGCCACTAACCAAAGAGCAGCAAGGACCAGTGACGTTCTGCTAATCAACACCCCGGTAGACCTCGAGGAACAACGCTGTACGGCAGTGATCGTTTAATAGCTGCCATGCTGAGGGCTTCAAGCCAGAGAGTTCTGTGAATGAGAGCAGTGGGACAGCAGTGCTCGGAGGTGTTTCTGGAGCCGTCCGCAGCCTCGCAGAGACCCAGTGATCGTGTGAAGCACCACAGAGACCTGCCCGAGCCGGGCATGGCACTGCTGGAGCGGACAGGGGTCAGCTCGGCCCTGAGGTAGCGGCAGAGCTACCTATGTCTTTGCTGACAGAAAACAGGCAGCAAAGGACAGACCACGTCCTGACAGGCAATGTGTGGTGTTTTGCTTTGCCTGAAAGCTTCTCTTAACACCTCACCAAGAGTATCCCTGAATGTGCCTGAATCTCGCAACTGGTCCTCCCTGTTATGGCCAAGGAAAACAAGCTGCTCCCTTCTTCAGCTCTTCAGATAACTGTAGAATTACATCTTCACTATCCAAGATGATGGTGACACCTGTTTGTCACAGAGAAGTGCAGATGGGAAGGATTGAATAGCTTGTCCCTTGCGCTACAGGACGAGAAAGCAGGGACCAGAGAGAAGCGGGATGTGAAAGCAACTGTAATGACCTGAGAAGAGATCTCTGTTCTAGGATGGATGCTGCCATGAAGCAAAGGAGGACATATGTGCAAACCAGCCCACGCTGGCATGGTCTTCTTCCCAACACATG
>NW_010584957.1:0-32133 GCF_000705375.1 Tinamus guttatus | reverse complement strand
AGACAAACGGGTCAGTCCAAGGAGCAACTCAGGTGGGCAGTCCCTGTGCTCTCCTCCAGGCCTAGGCTGGGCACCACAACCATTTCACCAGGCCACGCAGGGCCGTGCTGGGCACAGGCTCCGAACGTGAGGAACTCCTGCTCTCCTCTAGCACCAGGGCTCGTTTGAGGGGCACATCAGAGCCCAAGCATGGAAGGGCAAGATGAGCCCATCCAGCTGTGCTCCTGTCCAATCTCTCTGTCAGCAGTGCTGGACCTCTCTGGACTCGATGGAGGCAGCAAAGGCGGCAAAGGCCTCACCTCCCTGCAGCCCGGCCTGTCAGGGCTGCCTGGGCAGTGTTTGCAGTATCCACGTTTTCCTCCAGCAGGGCCCTGTCACCAGCATCACAGGATCTGCCAGGGCAACCCCGCTTCACAGCAGTCTCCTAACTAATCCCATCACAGCCCATCTCAGCAGCGGCCAACTGAAGGAGGAGAAAGTGACCCTGCGCTCACCAATGCATGGTGCAAGCTTCATCTTCCCCAGCCTCCTGGGCTAGAACCCGGATTAAAGCATTCCCCTAATCCAGCCTGACAAGAAAGGCTACGTTTAGCCAATTAGTTAAATCTTTTAAATGCTCTTTGACTGACAAAGCCAGTTAGAGATGAGCGAGGTCCTGGCAGCGCTCCAAGGACACACCCATGCCTGCAATGAGCAGCCCGACGCGTCCCTCCTGTGGACCCCGGCTCTTGGCCTCACTGGCCCATACCTCCCCTGACCCCCCTGGGCTTCTTGGGGCTTCCAAACTGAGTGACCGTCTGGGCACTCCTGCACGGAGCAGGGCTGAGGGACCAGGGCACGCGCAGGGTCCTCTCAGGGACCACGCTCCTAAAGGCAGCCACTGAACAGACCCATCCAAAGAGTGGGGTAAGGAGATTGAGGCAAAAAAACATGGGTTTATCGCTGCTGTCAGCATCACTAGGGGACCTTGAAACAGAGATGGAAGCTTTTTTTTTCTTTTTCCCCACCCCCTAGTTTTTGTTAGTATTTCTAAGGCTGTTATGCAGCTCATGAAAGGTCCTGCTGGGCCAGAGCTGTACAAACAGTGCAAGCTCTGAGAAGCTTTGCAAAGTAAGCAGGAATAAAGGGGGCTTAAATCAAGATCTGACCTCCCCTGTGCACACGGGCAGCTGGGGGGTCACAGGTCTGTGGCTGATGGAGCATTTGAGAACCTGCTTTACCCGAGTTGGGTATGAACTGGCAACTCAAAAGCATTGCATGCCCATCTCAGTGTAACCTTCCCAAAGGCACAAGAAGAGACACCCTCAAGGCTATGCAAAGCCAGGCACCATCACGCTCCTGCACTTTTAAAGTTCTAGTTTCAGTGCCCTATGTGGGCACCTTTCTCTCTGTAATCCCTGCACGGGTCCTCACTGAGCCACACAGCAGAAGGCCAGTGCAGGTCCTTGCAAGTCTCACCTGCAGTCACATTCTGCCTTCGAAATGACTAGTCTCTTTTAAATATAGGCTCCAGGAATGGCAGCAAAACAAGCCACAGTGCAGTAATATTGTCACCTAACCCTCAGAGACATCCACTACTGCGCAGCACTATCAGCAATCCTAGACTAAACACAGTTCCCATTTTGGCTAGATGCGAACATCTCATCTCACATAGGGGAATTCAGCTCCAGGCTACGCAGCTCAGGTTTATTGCTGGCCGCTTTAAGTCAGGAGAGGCATTCCCTAATGATAACATAGATAACATTCCTGCAGGATAGAGCTAAATACTCCATGAGGTGTTTCCACAAAGCAGTGCTGTAGTTTGCCTGTATCCCTGTTGAAAGGGATACAGGATACAGAGCTTAAAGGGAGCCAGTAGCAACCCCTGAAATACCAGGAGCACAAACAAGCAGTCAACAGCTCCTTTCTATAAAGCTCTGCTGCTGGCCACATCCTTGCCCTTTTGGCATGTCCAACACATGAACTGGTCAAACAGATTCAGACACACTAAGTCTGAGGTTTCAGTGTCTGAATTTAAAGTCCTCATATAGATTTCATGCTTAGAAATGCCTAGTAAGGAACAAAGACATCTTACAGAAACTGCACAGAGATATTCCAAAGGATGCAATACACGGGCCATGGGAAATCAAAATAATTTCCTTTGCTTAAAGGAGTTTAGGGGATTGCCTTCCAATACACTCACTCACTTCCATGATCTTAGAAGGCTGTAGCTAACTTTTCCTCAAACACTTCTAAGGCTTTTTCAGCCAAGAAAGATCCCTGTGAGCAAAAAATATACCTCTGCTTTTTCTCCATGAACAACTTCTCAATCATCCTGGCATAGGCAACTAATTTCAGGTGTGCGTAGATAACTCCACTTCACAAATTCCTCGAGTTTCCAAATCCTTGCAGTGTGGCTGCAAAGCACCACATCTCGTGTCAGACAGGCAGCGGTCCCGTGCCCAGACTGAACGCGGACGGCCGGGAGTGCAGACGCGCACGCGGTATCTTGTCTCACAGGTTTTATCTGGACAGCAGTTTATGCAAGAGCTTGATGACCCGGCAGCACAAGGGAAGACAGAAACATGTTCAAGGGTTTTGCAAAGCTCTTCTGAGTCACCTGAGCCAGTTCATCGCATCCCTTCCAGCAAGAAGATAAAATCCCAGAAATATTGATAGCACTTTGGCCAGAAGGACAGGGCAGCATTGTTGGAAAGACGTCAAGCGGGGCTTTGCAATGTGCGTGGTACAAGCATGGCTCTGGTGGATATTTGGCCTTCTGTGGGGATTCTCAGCCAGTATCTGGGCTGAGCTTATGTCAGAGATGCTGGAGGCCAGGCCTGTTCCTGATGTGAGGAGCTGATTAACAAAATGAGCTGTTGAATATATTGTGAATGCTCTGCTTGGATGATTCATTTTCAAAGTAGGATTTGTTTTTCCTCACACTGGCCTGGAGTGCCTGGGAGGTAGCCCTGATGGTGTGAGGAGGAGTCTTCAGCAGGTCACAGACTTGGAGGCTGTCACTGGGAGGACTATTTTGCGCAAAGACAACTCAGGGAAGCTGTGAAGTAGCAATAGGTTGGGACGAGAATCAACTTTTGTGAAGACAGACACCCTCAGGAAAGTTGCCAAACATCAGGAGGCTCCTCACTCCTGCATCACCCACCAGTCTTGCCTGACTGTCAGCGCCCTCAGCAATACTGTCCATCAAACACGGTGCCTTCAGTTATGTGTCACTATCTGCCAGTGTAAATCAGTTCTAGAGAACATAAATGGAGTCATGTTTCCAACCAGAAGCAATCCAAAGCTCTCCTCATGGTCGTGTGCCAGCTGTCCTGCTGCCCTTGGGGACAGGGATCTCCCTGCTTTCTCTCCAAGATTTTCAAACACTTGGGTGGGAAATCAGCTTGCAGGCTTTCTGTATGGGGACAGTATGCGCAGGGAAAGAAATGGCGCAGGAGAAGGCACTGGCAGCATCAGCTGTCTCCAAATTTAAACCTGGATTCAGTTAAACAATTAGGTTTAATCATGTGCATAACTGTCATTAGCTGAACATTACGCTCATGACTAAGTGCTATGCTGAACAAGGATGAAGAGAAACAAGCCTACAAGTCACATATCCAAGTTTCCTGTCCTTAGGGAAGAGGACAGAAGAGAATGACTTTGGTTCACAAAGATTGTTCAGTATCAGTTTGACAGGCTAAACAGAAAGGAAGGAACACTGTCTGCCTTGTCATAATGGAAAAGTTACAATTTTTAGAGTTTTCTTCTTAAAATTTATACTTATATCTTGACAACACAAAAGCTATCACATCTTAAATACAGACCCCCCAAAAGAATCTATTGTTCTTTACAATCAAAACCATATTTGCTATTTACGTTTTCTCCAAAAGTGAAATTGCTTTAACGAAGTATCCACAAACATAGCCCATGGAATCCACAAACATCTGGTGGAGCCTGCCTTAATGTTTCCACTCTGAATTGAATTATGTCCCTTTTGTAAACTGGAGTAGACAGAATGTTGCAAAGGGTAATGTCTGAAATTACAGTTGGGGGGAATCATTTCCCCACACTGAGAAAACCAAGAGTCTGAACAGGAGACAGACTGAGCAAACAAAGAATCCTACAAGTCTAAAAAGTCTTCTGAGAGTATGGAGGTGGGAGAAAGAAAATGCAAGAGAGGTCAGAATACAAACACCACTCTGTTTCCAGGAGCGGGCTGGAAACGTGGGCTTCCTTGATTCAGGAATATGCAGGGGGAATGACTGGTCTGCTGCACTCAGTACCTGAAGAGGAAATGCCACCCAAGGCCATCTTCTCCAACGTGTGGTTTGTCACCTTGGGGATAGACTCGCTGATGGGATTGCTCCTGAGGGATCAGCACCTTCTCTCTGACTCTGCCTACACTCAAACTCAGGTCCCTGCTGTGCAGGCCAAATTCCCTTCTCAGGAGCTGAATCCACCTTTGCTCTTAGTGTTTTACCTTGGGTGAAAATAAATATCTCTTGCAGCAGTCCTGACAGTATGAGTGGAGCTGAAAATGGGCTAGTCAGCTGAACACTCCTTGTGGCTCGGGGGGCCGTAGGCCAACACAGAGGCCAGAATCCCCAGAGGATCTGTGAGAGTGAATCCCTCACAACTCAGGAACAAACCCTATGGTGGTGCATGGCTGCCTGCCGGTAGGACGGGCCTGGTGGCAGGGGACACAGCTGGCATCCCAGGCTGGCAGCTGGGAGAAGGCCATGCTGGGACTCTGGCTCTGTCACTGCACACATTGAAGACACGGGCAGCAATATCTGGTGTTCTCCAAGGACGCACCTCTCGGAGCCCACACATTTGGCAGCCTGGGATTCATTCAGAAGCCATTTCCTGTTCATCTCTGTGCTGTAGTTCTACCTTGAGATATTTCCCCATTTCATTCAAAACCTCCTGTGAAAGATCATCTCCAGTTTCTTATCCATCCTGCTCATGGATATCCCGAATTGCTCAATTAATTGCTGCTGTGTAACACGAAGAAACCTCAACCCCCAAAGGGACCTTCAGAGAGTGGAGCTGGGGAGCGACAGCCATGAGCCTTCCCACCACGGGGAACAACAGCAAGGAAGCTGTTTTTATCCAGCCACGAGTTAAAACTGGATCTTGATACACATCTGCCAGGCTCGGATGTTTTCAGTGTCCTTCTAGCTGTGCTTTGAAAGCCCAGAACAGTTCCAGGGTACATAACTCTGTGGTCATAAAGCTTTCTAGTTGGTTATTCCATTTCCTTTCACCCTGCCCCAGCTATTTGAAGAGAGTATTAGTTTTAGTATACAGAAACATATGCAATCCTTGGCTGCCCTGAATTCCCCAAGCAGGACTTGTGGTAAAAATGTAGAATGGGGATAGGTAAAATGTATAGTTCACTCCAGCCCAGATCTTTGAAAATGTAATATGGAAATAAATCTTATAAGGTCCTTGGAGGGAGAAATGCAAAATATGTTGTTTCTGAGGCCTCCATCCAAACCCACGTGAACTCACTATTACTGCTTTAGAAACCAGCTGTGCAAGGAAAAACAGATCTCTGCTTCACAGAGATGCTCTTGCAGTAAATGTCCTGCTCAAGACTGAGGAGCTCAGTGGGACACAGGCTGGATATCACAGTCAGGAAAGCAAGCAGCTTTAGCGGGGCTAGAGCTAATTCCAACATCAGCTCTCACTCGAGCAGAGCAAGAGGAACTGCACCAGGTGCCTGGGAAGTGTCATGAACTTGAACGGCTGCAAGTGATGCCAGCTAGTACCGGGAGTCAGTGCCAGGCCGGGGCCCTGCTGCTGTCTCAAGGCAGGACAGGGACTCATGCATACTTTAGCAGTGTGGTACTGTTTAAATCTAGAGATAAAAACCAGGGACTAGTGTTACTGGCTGGACAAACACATGGGAGGACACAGGACATGCTGTAATTTGCTCCATCCAAAACACAAAAACACACCTTTCCCACAAGCCTGCAGAACTTTGCCAAAAGGTACACGGCTGACGAGATGGAAATGGGAAGCATGGGAAGAACAGGCTGCCAAGCACCCCGTCAGCTCCATTTCTGAGTGCTTCATCTCTTAATTCCATTTCCTGCTTTAACCAGCTCCAGTTAAATCACAGCACTTCAACATCTCAGCTGCTCTCTGTCCCGTTGCAACAGACACCTTTTCTAGCCTTCAAACTACTCCCTTTTCTTCAGCTCAGATCTGCCCTCGTCAGACTAAACCTTCACCATCCTAACCAGAAGTGTCCCTAATGCCTGTTTAGCACGCAGCTGGTTGGAAAACACAAGCTGGATGTCTTCCGCAGGAGCGCTATGCTTGGACACCCCTCTCTGCCCATGCCCATGACTCACATTCATGTTCCTGGTTACATTTGCTTCAAATAGAGCAGTTGTCCTACACAGCAGAAACCTGCCTGTGCCCCCACTGCTGCTCATCTTCATGCTCAGGCACTGCTCTACCAGGCTGCCACTGAAGGAAGAGAGGGGTAAGAGCTCACAGAAGTACTTACCCTGCGGCCTTTCGTCCCTCGTATCCCTGGTGCACCACGGACTCCCGCCGGACCCTGGAAGGGGGATAGGAAACAAACTGAAGATGCAGAAGGTGGAAGGCAGCAGCCATCAGCAAGACCCCATGTCACCTTGTGGCCTGCAGGAGCCTTGGACACAGACCCGGGATCAGCAGATCGACTCACTGAACTTTGCCAAACACATCAGGATATTTGCCTCTGATTTTGGACACAGTGATTGGATTATCAACAGTCTGACCAAGGACCCTGGCTGAGATTTGCATGCTGAAGTGTCTGCAGCCTGTTGTCTGTGCAAGTGGCATGATTTGGAGAGCAGCTAAGCACTGAGAACTCCCTCGGAAGCTGTTAAGAGCAGCCGCTTTTCAGTGTCTGTACAAAAACAACAACAACCAGGATCTCTTTTTCAGTTGTCCAAACACAAAATCAGACACCTCATGTCAGGTATTCAAGTCTGAGCATTTCAGCCAAACGCTGATTTTATTTTCAAGTAAGTGTTGTACTGTTAGTGCTGTATAAATATTAATTCTGGCGGACAGATGCTAATTTCATTTATCCTGCCAATGTTGAGAATTGTTCCTGTTCTTCTCATACGTACACAGCAGTTTCAGGTTTTCTTTTATCTAGGGCTTGTGCACACTTGATGCATTAACATTCAAACAGGAAATTCAGAAGGAAATTAAATTACCTTTCTTCTGTTACCAAGGTTTATGAGTTTCAAAAATTAAAGGATGCATTCCTTTAAATTAACAGGATTTCTTGCTATACTATAACTTGAAAAACTGCATCTAAAGTTGGTGCTTTTCTGCTGTCAGAATAAAAACCTCAGAATGACACATTCCATTCTTACTCTCTCAAAAATTCCACATTGAGATTTGCTATTTATATATTAACAGCTTTTGCCAACTGACAGCCCTGCAAATTCCAGCAAGGATCGGAATAAAATTAAACTGTGATCTTCCTACTGCTTGTATTACTGCCACTAATAAGGATTTTGCTTTTGGAACCGAGCTATCATTCTGCACGGCATGTAGGTCCCAAATACAAATGTGTAGCTGTTAGCACTCAAGATGGAAAAGAATCTAGTTAGCTGTGCTGTGCCTATATTTGTAATCATAGTAAATCTCAGTGTTGCTGGTGAGGTCAGCTGGGACTGGCACAGACAAGGAGCAGATGTGTCGGATGCATATTTTATTAGGATTTTTATGGTAAACACATACTGAAACGAAATACTCTGCTGGTATTTGGAATATTCTACTGGAAGTCTCTGCCTATTCCAAGCAGTTTAGAAAAAAACATGCACGTAAACACTTATTGTGATGGCAAAGTTCTGAGGGAAGCAACCAGATCCCAGGCTTGGGGTTTCAAGGACAAGACACTCAGCTGAAATAGAGGTCAGATTTTCCTACCATTTACTGTACCTTTGTTTCCCACTCCCAACCACCCTTTATTGAATTAAACAGACTGCTGAGGCTCACTGGATTGCTTCATCCCCTGAAGATTTTTGCAGCCGAATATAAACAACAACATTATGCCACAGGTCTGGCTTAAGAAGCAAATGAGGAAGGTTTGTTTGGTGGAAAAATAGGCAGAAACAGCTGGAGTTAATAAGAGTGGGGATTTAATATTAGGGGATTATTTGATTTACTGGCCTTGCTGGGAAGTTTGACTTACTGAATTATGATTTTTTTTAAATACGCTCTTGAAGGAAACCTTTTGCTTGGATGAACCTGCTGGTTATTTCACTGCAGGAGAACAGGGCACTGAAGGAAGCTGAAGGACCTGCGGGCTCCCAGAGCTCATGTCTTCACTCATGCTGTTGTCATCATGCCCCAGCAAAGCAGGACAAAATTCAACCTTAACTAAAAGCACTAGTTACTGGCACACTAGTCAGTATTTCAGGACCTGGGAATTCTTTCCAAGGGACTAGTGTAGAACCCACCTTGGCTAAGAGGTGGACTCTCAGTCCATCTAAGCAGGGCACCCACATAATGCTCTGGACATCCCAAATCGTACAGCAGCAAATGGGCTAGGAAGGTTGCTAAAAAGGGACACCTCAGGATATCCATGCCCCTCCTAATTCTCCTGTCAATAGTGAGCTTGGGAATTGCTGTAAGGAGCCAGGCAGAGGCTTATTGCTGGGGACTACAGGCAGCCTCGCAGCCCCGTTATTGCAGGGGGGCTGTTGGACAGCCGCGCCATCCACACTCCATCAGACCCTGCTGCTCGGGTCACCCTGAGGGGCTGTCCCATCCCAGGCCGTGCCCGTGGCGTCCGCAGACCTGCGGCCACGGAACGGCAGCAGAGCCACAGGTGGCTGCAGCCGGCGGGGACGGTGCCCAGAGCTCCCCGCAGCCGGCAGAGCTGCCGCGAATCCGGAGGCCGGACCCTTGGCACTGCCCAGGCATTTCACCACAGCGATCTTCCTCCCAATTAACCACATTGTGAGAATGCACAGAGTGAGTGAAATCCATTCCTCGTCTTCTGCCCCCAGAGCTGCTTTTCCCCTAGCTCCAGCAAGCGACAGGCGTCGCCTTCACGCGGTGGCGTTTGTGCTGCCAGGAGAGCCAGAGCACCAGCTAAACAAGGGCTGTGAGAACGCAGAGCCAGGCTAGGATCTACCTCCACAGTGATTGCACGCTCCGGCCAGCTGCACATGTAGCAGATGAGCAATTCCAGATGGAGGGCACGTCCGGGGCAGCTGCTCTGCTGCGCCCAGGGTTGCGGCGAGGGGCTCTGAGACATGATGCAGTCACGGCCCCGAATGACACCGTCACTGCGCAACGCAGCGTGGCCCTGCCAGCAGCTCCCAGCAGCAAGAGCAAGAGCGTGCAGCAGTGCCTTGAGCTAGGGAGCTGATGTTCTGGTGAGGGAGTAAGGCTGGATCGCGAGTTCTGGACCACATTGCTGGGGAAACGGCCTACAAAGGTCCAGACAAAACATTCATTCAAGCCTCTCCTGTATTTCTCCCATTCATTCTTCAATATTTTTCATTTGCAAACTGTCCTTCAAGCTCAAAGCATCTGGGACATGGTTGCTTGGCTCAGACCTTGAAGGCCCAGAATACAGGATGCTGATTTTGTTGTGTTGATTTACAAGGTGATTATAGTCTTTACTTACTGTTGGGCCAGGGATTCCAGGAAAACCCACTCCTCCTGGTGTTCCAGGATGCCCCTAAAAAGGAAGCAAGAACAACAGGCCTGATGTGAATTCCTTGGATCTGCTCAACCCTTCCTCCTCAAACCTGCAAGGCAGAAGTATGGCATCCCTGCCTGCTTGCAAGGTCAGGAATGACTGTTATTTTCCAGGGTAAGAGAGCTTAGGGGCAGATGATGAAGGCCGGAGTGCCCAAAGCCCAGCTTCAACTTTGCTAGAAATACAAGCAGCCAGATTTTCTGAACAGCCCAGGATAGCATGGGCTGAAATATGAAAATCTCTCTTTGGTCTTTCTTTACGGCATACAGGGAGCGAGGGGCCCTCTGTTAAACTCTTAACAAATGTCCTCAAATATGCCCATAGCACAACAAAGTAGTATGGCAGTGCTGGAAAAGCAACCCAGCCTCTCCAGCTGCCATTGGCAGTGTGTTGGGATGCGAGCAAGGAAGTTTGGAAATCCCTGCTCTAGAACCCTGTCTTTTCAGGAGCCCAGTTGCTTGGAAATGGGCAATCCTTCAGGGCAAATCCGTAGCTCGCAGTCCCCAGTTATTGCTGTTTGATCAGTCCTCATCTGATCGGGGCACAGCACCCATCAAGAGCCCAAGTTTTTCTGAAAAAAACATACTGCTGTACGATGGGAAGAGGTTATACCTCAATATAAGCCACCACTCAAAGATGGCAACAATTTGCAGCAATTCTCATTTAACCCAAAGACCAGGAGGAGCTGAGGGCTTCACAGAGAGAGGCAGAGCCCGGTCAACCAGGCAGCAGCAAGAGCGAGAGAATGCAGACTTACTCCTTACCATCGACCCCTTGACTCCTGGAGGGCCTGGGGGTCCCACCGAGCCACGGTCACCCTGGCAAGGACAAAGGCACACGGAGAAGAGCAAGTAATTTTATCAACAAGCACCCTGAGCTGGCAGCAAAAGGGATCTAGAGCAACAAAGTGACCGCAGTCTATGCGAAAGATTTTTAGCACAAAGGTTTCCAGTGAAAAATAATCATCACCCTGTTTGGAGCATCTATCTCATTAAAGTAGCTGAAGAATAACAGCAGGAGGTAGCTAATTCACTGTATCTCAAGAAATGGGGCTTTACTTCCACTACCAAACCACTGTGGAACAAGAAACAAGCAATTAATCCAAAGCCACCTTCCGGTAAAGACAGTGCTGGGACTGAATCACAGGAAAGCTCCATCTCTTCCCACCAAAACACTGCCTGGGTCAGCAGAGCTGTAATCCCTGTGTGCTCTAATACTATCAGAAACCTGGACTTGGCATCAAAGAATTAATGTATTAAAATCACTTATTAATTCTGAAAAAATCTTTCCTTTTCCCCCATGTACAGAACATCCCACTTCCTCTCCATACATCCATGGTTCTTTTGGAGCCGTCAAGAGCTGGAGGTGAGGTGTATCCCTCGGGAATACTGCTGGGGCCTGCTGAGGCAAGGGTGAGCTGTAGGTGCAGCACTAGCCATGGGCTGTCAACTGCTCCTTCGTGGAGAGGGTGGCAATTGCCACCACCATTGCCTGTCCTTTCTCTCCTGCGATTCCAGCAGTGCATGGGGAATTAGGTGCATGAGGCAAGGGTGAGCTGTAGGTGCAGCTCTAGGCATGGGCTGTCAACTGCTCCTTCTTGGAGAGGGTGGCAATTGCCACCATCATTGCCTGTCCTCTCTCCTGCAATTCCAGCAGTGCACGGGGAATTAGGTGCGTTGCATTTGTGTGCTCGGGGGGATGAGGAAGGAGGAGGTAGCAAATGGTGCCAAGTAGTTTACGCCCAAAATCTGACCTACCTTTCAACAGTTACAGTGTAAGGAGGGAATATTCCCCAGACTTCAAGCATCTTATTAAAAACAAACTCCAGAGTATGCATTGTCACCAGTTGGCCCTTGTAAGCCAATGAAGATTTTCTTTTTTTTTCTGTCTGCATGGATTTTATTAAGTATTAGCTGGATTGTTCTCTTTGATCATTTTTGGATTCTACTTGCTTCAGCCTTAAGTTTTGCAGCTCTCAAGAAGAAGATTGCTGACTCAGCTATGTCTAATGAAAGCATATTTCCCACTTCATTTAGCTCAAAGCAACATAGTAAGCTCTAGGACGCCATGCCAACTGGAGGCCTAGCTGAGGTTCTGATTTGATGATAGTTATTTTTGTCATCTGTAAGTTTATTTTGGTAGAGAAGGAGAAGCCTGATAGAAATCACAGCTGCGCTGAGGAACTCCTAGAATAGATTTGGAGAAGACAGCCCGAGTTTGCCCTGACACTGATGTAACATGGTCACGTTACAGAGCTGATCTGCAACATGATGACGTGGTAAAGGCATTAGCGTGGAAGTCACGGGGTCGGACGTAGATTTACTGAGTGGAAAGAAGGTCTCTCCATAGCTCCTGCATAGCAGGTCCTCATTCCCCTTTCGGTTCAGGGCTGCAGCTACCATTGAGCCCTAGAGACAATATTGTCCCAGCACTGATTTTCTGTGCAATCACTTTGGACACGTCACAGATTCTTTAACCCTTTGTTAACCTTCTCTGAAACGGAGCCTCCATCATGTAGATCCTTTTACTTTTTGCGTGCCTTAGCAGTCCAGCCTGTGCCCACTTCTGTTACTGCCTCAACACAGGGAACAGCTCCTGCAAAGGGCTTGCCTGAATCTGCTGCTAGCAAAAATAAAAAGCCTTTGCAGCAAACTATCACACTGTCTTCACATTGTTACCTAGAGGACAGGGCTTGATGTAATAAACGGGGGAGAAAGAACTGATGTGCGGAGCATAAATACGATACCTTTTGCTATCGTTACAGCTGGACTGAGAATAATAAAAACCATCAGTGAAAACCAGCACTCTACAAATGAAATGTAACAAACCATATAGGCAATTTGTCTTTATAAGCTACCCCCAAATGAAATTTTACACTCCAGTAGAAAAGGAGTTAGGAGCCATTTACCTTTCATGGAAAATAATTTGTTCTCCCTGAAAGAAGCATATATCTAGACTGCACACAAGAGGGCACCAGCCCTTAATAGCATGCCCAGCGCAACCCCAGGGCCATGCGGGCAGGAAGGTCCTTGCCAC
The DNA here is from genome assembly GCF_000705375.1 of Tinamus guttatus. The sequence goes on along the minus strand of NW_010584957.1, from coordinate 19,385 downwards.
ATAAAGAGGAGAGATCTGGAGCAGCCCATGCTCATTTACACGCTGCCTTTGCCCTTTTCTCCTTTCTCCACACCTCACAATCAGCTCAGCGCTCCCATTCAGTGCAGGCTGAGCCTTGTCCCCTGCAACCGCTTGGCAACTCAACGTGGGACTGGAAACACATCTCCGAGCAAATGTGTCTGCGGTCCAAACTGCAGGGACTCCTCCCCTGACCAGGAATTCAGGGCACACAGGATCCTTCATTCCCAGCATTGGGGGTTGGAAAAAAAAAGGAGGAGGGTCTGTTAAAAATCAGGCTTTCTGGAAGACTACGAATGAATGAAACTTCAAAAATTTGTATTTTTGGAGAATATCTGGCAGCATCTCCTTGGAGAATGAGTACAAACTAATTCCTAAATACGAAGTGGATCGTTTTTGACTGATCCAGCACTAGCTCAGACCCCCTCGAAGTGCTGTGCTCCCAGCTGGGTGTTGCACTGACCTGACAATTTAAATCTTTTCAATATTTCCCCTGCCCCGGTCTCCTCCATCCTGCAAAAGTTATAACAACACATTCTCTGCAAGCAATCTTACCTTTTCTCCCACCATTCCAGGCTCCCCTACTGGACCAATAAAACCCATTAGACCCTGAGGAAAGAAAAGCACAATTAATTTTCTGTGTTATATGCTGAGAAAGTAAACAGTCTTTTTGGTCTACCTTGCTGGCTGAAACAGCACAACATCCCTCATATATGGCTCAGTAATTCCTACTGGCTACCAGAGCGGACAGAGTTGCTCCAGGCCATGGGAACGTCTAACTCCACAGCTGGTTCTGCTTTAGGAGCCAGCTGGAACGGCAGCATTAGGATCTGCAAGAGCCACAACACATAATATAGGGGACGAGTGAAGCACGTTTTGCAGAAAGGCCCAGGCCACAGCATGGCTTTATTCTGTAAGTGTTTCCTAAAATGTCAGTGCGGCTTCCCCAAGACCATCGATAGCAGGAGCTCCTGTGTTGCACAGACACTGCTAGTTCTCATCATTTTACAATCATTTTAAACTGCTGTGTTGGGGAAATATCTTATGGTTTAATCTGAACTGCTTCAAACCTCTGTGCAAACTAATTTTGCCCAGGGTAGTGTCACATTGTTAGTAGGGAACAGAGGTCCAAGGGCTCAGCCAGAGAGGACCATCAGGGCAGCAAATCTGTCACACTGCTCAGAAAGCATCTTGGACCCCCAAGTTCCAAGGGTCAGTGGTAGATATAAACTCCTCCAATTAATCTGTAACTAAAAGGATTCATCTCCTGTCAAAACACTTCATAGCCTGCCTGCAGCTGGCAGGGGTATTGTCAATTTAAGCCATGCTCCGGCTTGTTTGATTTTAGGCTACAGTCTTATTGCTCCTGGGAAGTGGTTGCTGAGATGGGAAAGGGATTTTCAACTTTATTTCCCACAGTTTTAACATTGTCCCATCCATCTTCATTCTTAAATCATCTGAAAACTTCATGATGAATTGAAAATTCCTCTCTACCAATGCACCTCACCTATCTACTTCAAAAATCAAGGAGTTTGTCCAGGAAAATTCTCTCTGAGCAAAATATTCAGTACGCACAACTACAGCAGGGCAAAAAGCAACGTGAGTGAGTCAACCCGGGTGGTGGTGTCAAAGGTTTTCACCCTGTAATCCTCCTTCCCAGGGAACAGCAAGAAAAGGAGCAAGAGTTTCCTCTCTATATGCCTGCTTCCTTCCTTCCTCCTTCCTGGCTGCTCTGAGACATGCCCTGTGTTCACAGAGCAGCTGTCTGCAATCTCTGCATCACTCCGGTTCAGTTTCCATCTGTGCTTTGCGAGTGTTGAAAACACCGCAGAGCTCCGGAGGAGAATACAGCCCTGAGTGCAGCCTGCTGACATGTCACGCCACTTCCACAGCTGCCAAAAGCAGCCATGTCCATGAAGTCACGAGCACAACATGAAGTTTTGTCATCTAACAACCAAGCTCAGCTGCTATTCCCATGCATGAGGATCAGTAGACTCTGTTCAGAGACTTAAGATCCACCACTTTAGTGACTTTTACAGGGAATAACTTCTGATGGCAACTTCAAATACCAAGAACTAGATGCTCTCGCTAGAAATTCTTCCAGAAATGGTCTAGGAAAGCAGCATGCCACTATGATGGGATGGAAACACAGATGAACCACAGGAGGACAGCTACTACCAGGAGAGATCTCCATCCAGGAGCTGGAGGCTACCAAGCCTTTGACGCCCGCACTGTGATGGTCTTTGCCATGTCCAAAGCTGAAGCGTTGCCACTGCACAAGTATTTCACTGAGATTAGGCCACGAGGACAGCACACGTGACAGCAAACCACTGCTTGTCTCTAGCAGATTACCCAGTGCAGGACCGCGACGGAGAAAAGGCAAATTTACAACATCTGCATATGCAAGTTTGCCACTGGGTGGCATTGCTGAAGGCTGCTGAATCAATTATTTTTTCAATTAGACACAAGTGCAGATACAGAGCTGATAACTGTTTCCAGCCACAGACAAAATTTCCAGTAGCCCCAGGCTGTGCAAAGGTGAACGTTAAGGCAGAGACAAAGCAATGAGATGAAGCTCTTTAAGATGATTCCTATTTACCTTGGGTCGGTCCACTACAAAAGCCGAGATCCCAGCTCTTGCAGCAAATGTGTGCACTGCTACCAATAAAAACAACGCTGTGTCAAAAATACTTTGGAGAGGTCAGAGGTGCAGTGTTTCCTACCCAAACCCAGGTTTAAAGGCAGTGGACGTTGGATCCGCTGTCCACAGCGGCATCAACTCCCACCGCAGAAAGTCTCTGAGGAATCTGGGTCATGAAACGAGATGCACTGGTTGTGTTTGCTGGCCAAACTGGTGGTGCTCTGCAGATGGTCGGCTGCACCCTGATTACAGCCCGCCGAACGGAACGCAACCCCAGCACCCTCCTGGGAGCCCACGCTCCGGCACAGATGTGCCATTTGTTATCGCAGCTTGCGCAGAAAGCCGCCGGCGCTGCCAACACAAGCAGGGTAGGGGCAAACGCTGCACCTGCTGCGCTGGTGAACGGCGGGATGCAGGGGGAGCGCAGCCAAAATTTCCAGCCTGTTTTTCGCTCCAGAAAGAGGAGACAATTCTGTCTGTGGTGGTACATCGTGTTCCAGTTGGAGGGAAGACTTCGCTTCAGCTTGTGCACCTAAGGGGTACCCTGTGGTGTCACTGCGGCGGGACGGCGGTGGGGACCGTGCGACGTGAGCACGTTTCCAGCACAGCAGCTCTGCGGTGTTTGCAGCCAATGCTGTCTGCTCTGCGCTGAATTAACTAACGCTGCTGTGTCTGCAAGCAGACAGAAAATGAAATAGATATGTCTAGGCAAAATAAATCTCAGTAACTTATTGGGAGTACATGAAGCTACTAGAGGAGATTGGATAACAACATTCCTCACTGGCCAAAATGGGACACAGGCTGAAGGGAGCACAAGCAGCAGAAGATTTAGGTTTTAGCAACCAGAAAAGCCATGGATGACAATTACTAAATCAAAGGAAACTTGAAGTGTGGTCACTACGCTAAAATGGCTGTGGCGTATGGTATTTTCCCAAGTTCCCAGGGTCAAGAGGAAGCCCTGCATCAAACGCGACTGCAGGCCGTGCGTGTAGTTGAGGCACATGAAGTCCCAGCAGCGGTGGCTGCCCCAGTAACAGCCCGTTGCATACAAGAAAGAATGTAAAACACTTATATTAGACAGGGAGTTCAGCATGTCGCTGATTCAGTCTGCTGTATTCCCCAGCCAAGGTCATGGCGGAAAGGGGATGTAGGTTGTTAAACAGTTGCTGGGGGGTTTGGCAGGGAAAGAAGGGGGGGAACTGGCAGATTGTAATTCTTAACTCCTGTCTGGCTTTCTCCATTTATTGTCCAGCCCTGTCATAATTAAGCCCCCCCTCTTGGCTGCATCAACAGAGAGCAAGTCAGCAATGAAGCCTTGCATAAATCATAGCCCATTTGAGAGCCCAACCGAAAGGCGAGCCCAGCGTGAACAGGGTCTCCCAGGGATGGGACGGCCAGTCGCTCCCAGCAGGAACCGATCGGGGCCCTTTCTGTTTTACTGGTTCGCTAGAACTCAAAACAAAACAAACCGGGGACAAAGGACACAGGGAGTAAATGTACAATCCTCCCATTCAGATGAAAGAAAGGGAAAGTAAAACAGTAAATATCACAGTTTCAGGGAGGACGCTCTGACCCGCATAGAAAATCCATGCGGTTTAACCCTCTGTGCACCAAAGCTCAGCTCTACTCTGAGGCCACACCAGGCTCCATCGCCCTTTTGAGAAATGAATGAAGGAAATACCATGACCTCAAGAAAACAGCTTGGCAAATCAAAGCAGCTCCATGTGCTCAAGTGCCTGTAAAGCCATGAATGAGAATGTCAGAAAGAGGCACTTTGGAGGGAAAGGCGCTCCTCTGATGTGGGAAACGACAGTGCAGTGCCCTGCTCTGAGAGCAGCTACCCGTCCAACCTTGGCCAAGTCCACCTGCAGAGTGATATGGATGGGAAGAGGGGACAGCTAAGATTAGGGTGCTCAGAAAGCCACCACCACCCCAAGAAATGGGCAACCCAGCGTGTTTCGGGGAGGCAGTTCCCTTCACAGAGTGACTCCAGACCGACAGCCCTTCCCCGTAGGCTATGACGGGTTTTCTGGCCGAACCTGACACCACCGCGTGCACAAACAGGGAGGTCGGAGGCCTTGTGCAGGAGGAGGGATTCAACAAGAGGTTCCTGCTGTGATGGGACCTCCTTCTTCCTGCTACGGAAGAGGTCAACCTCAGCCTCTTCCAGCTGGCACGGTCTGTCCCTGAGCTTTTCAGCAGGCAGGGGGACCATGGCCTTGAGGTCCCCAGTATGCTATTCTGTCTCCAGCGGGGTGCTTCCTCTCTCACAGCGCTGTCGGAGCCTCGGGGACAGAGACAGGGGCAGCATCCTCCTGCTTTGTGCTCCCAGCTCTGCAACGGGAAGGCTGGTGGCCTGGGCTAGCGACGTTGTCTTCTTCATTATATTCTTCTGCCTCCATCTGCTGGCAAGGAAGGGTTAAATCACACATTTCCAGGGTACAGGGGAGCCCAGCAGCTGGAGTCCTTCCAGCATTTGAAGACAACAAGCATCTTATGAATGAATTTCCTGACTCAGTGTCTTTGCAATGGAAAAAACATTGCACCAGGGGCTGCCCTGTGGCTTAAAAACTGTCTTCCCAGCTCTAGCTCGGTATCAGTGGAAACCTTTCAAAAACTCCCATGTTTGCCTAAACAAATGTCCATAAGAAAGGGAAGAGAGTGCTCTGATGAGATGGATGGATGATTACTTTGCAGCTGTTTATGCTGAAGGTTTCCAGTCAAAGGAAACTCATACGAAGGTCAGAGAAGTGAGTTGGAAAAGTTTCATCACTCATTTTTGTGCCTATGGAATAGAAAGCACATAGGTGTCCAAATGGGAAAAAAAGAGCCTAGGTGAAGATCGGCCTTCCAGCAGTGAGGGAGCTTGTCAGCCTGACCTCCCAGAGCTCTGCAAAAACCCACCCAGCCCCAACACCACGCGCTTAGGTAGAGGGAGAAATTAAAGCCCAACACTCCAGTGTTGTTCTGCAAAGGTGCGATAGGAAAGGACGTTATTTCCCATTAACCTGGGGCTGCATTTTTGTTCTAATGACTTTACTAGCACAGAAATGGAAATTCTTTCTGGGTGATATTTCTAGACAGAGACTAATTGACTAAAAATAATACAGGCAGCTTTCATACCACTGTGCTGGTTTCAGTGTCAGCGGAGGCCAGCTGTGTTTTCTTTTTGGTGAACAGTGCCTACAGTTTTCATCCAAGGTCAGTCCCAAGGGACATTAAAGAATAATAATCGTACTGGTGCTTTGTCCTTCAATGGCAACTTCTTGTTAAGCATCTCCGAGCCCTTCTATACAATTTTAACAGTAACACAAGAGTGTCCATAGGCACTGTCTGAGATCAGGAGGTGTCCTACCAAGAGCTCTTCAGAGTGAGGTGTTCCTGGATTTCTCATCTCCTTGGCTCTGCATGGGACAGCAGCTGCATCATGCGTGCCCTGCAGAAAGACCCGCGACACAGCGCCCTGGAAGGTGCTGCTGCACGTTGTGCAGGAGCAGACAGAGCTGCAAAGAGAGGCTGGGCCCTGAGCTCGCATGTGTGCAGCAGCTTTGCTTCTTCAGGAATTGCTTTTTGTAAACTATTAGCTGTAATTCAGAAATGGCTCTAATATCGCAATGGAAACAACCACCTAGAATTCACATTAAGGCCCATCAGATGGCTGGTACAGAAAACAATCCATCTTGTTTTTTTGGACGTGTTTGGTCAGAAACCTGTGAGTCAAAAGACCCCCAGGTGCTGGACACAAGGGCATCAATGCTGGCAAGCTAACCAAGGCTGACCATCGGGGCAGGGACAATGCCAGGAAGGATAGCTGTGCCGGGGAGGAACGCTCCCTTGCCAGGAGCTGCTGCATCCAGCTTGGTGTGGTCACACAGGAACGCAGAGAACGTGTCAGAGGCTCTGTGGCTGCAATTTCAGGGTTGCTGGTGGATGAGGTGGTTGGTTTCAATGATAGAGACATGCAGCGATTGTTTCTTTTTCCTCGCCTCTGCGGTTCCCCGAAGCCTACAGGGACAAGCTGTGTCCCCTGCTTCCCTAGCAGAAATTTCTCTCTTCCAGTACAACAAAATGTAGCTCTGTGTCTCTGTCTTCCAGGTCTAGTTCTTTTGGCTGCTGTCTCCTCTGCTCCCAGAAAATCTATTAGGAGCCCAAGGAGATCAGCACCTCAAAGCTGAGCTCTGCCCTCAGAATCTAGGAGGGCAAAGCCTGGTAAATGCCCTTGAAGAATGAAAGGAAAACACTGAAATCCATAATTTTTCCTTGCAATGACTTTGCCTCCTTAATAACCACTGGATAAGCACACCAGGTCATGCGTGTTACAACACTGCCAATGCTGACAGTGCGTCAGTCAGCTGTGACTCTATCCAAGCACTCTGCCTACCGGAAAACCGCCACTTTACACCACATCAAGGCCAGTGCTGGTACTACTCATTGAGAGCTCTGCTCTGCTGGAGCTACAGCAAGTTTCCCACTGTAAGAGTCCAAGCGCTCCATCTCTGAAGATCTCAACTGGCCAGAAACACCAGCTTGCCGCCCTCTGGCAGAACCCTGGGCTCTCGGTGCATGGCATACCCACAAAATCATCAAGCAGACAAGGAAAACAAGGACTTTACCTGTTCACCAACTTTCCCCGGTCGGCCACGGTTTCCTGGCTCACCCTGCATGACAAGCAGAGAGATGGCATGATGGTTACTCACTTGTCCCAATGATGGCCTAAGGACAGCATGATGGTTCATGAGATGAACAGTTATGTGCTTCACCCAGGGGCAGGTAAGCTGCATTTGGGAGGTCTACCAGCAAGACTGAGTTAAATTTCCCCAGTTCTTCGCAGAACCATTACTTGGGCTGCTTCACGTGAATTGTGGAATAACAAGAAACAATCTCTTACAAAACCTGGTGTAACTAGAACGATAAAGCAAGAACCGTAGCTGACACAAACAGGGCACAAACATTCACTGTTTTGGAGTGAAATGCCCCCCAAAACAACAGGTCCTGCTGTGGTGAAATAACCTACACAAAATCAAGCTTAGATATTGAGAAATAAGCTGTCTGGCTTTCTGTAGCACAGCCTAGTCCTGGTTGTTTTACTCTCACATCTAGTAAGGCATGAGTTCTCCTCAAGGATGTTCCTGGAGCTGGGGTGTTTCTGCCTTTCTGCAGAACAGGAAAGGACTACGATTAATCAAAAGATTTGAGGAGCACCTAGAAGAAGCAAGAGTGTGGAAACCAGGTGCAGTTAATGAATGACAATGTAGAAGGGGTCCAGAGGATCCCCCTGTCAGTGAACAGATCACAAACAAAGGACAAGCCAAACATTCCCAGGCAGTGCTGCACCCTGATTCTACTCGTGCAGAATCTCAAGTGTCTGCACATTGCTGCTCATGTGGAGCGCCTGCATGAAAACCAGAGAGCAACCCACAGTGCAGTATCAGAGAAAGTCAGAGATGAGAAAAATGAGGGGTGAGGAGAAAAGCAGGAGGAGGAGAATTTCAAAGCAACCAGGGATAAGGGCCGGCCGCCGTCCTCAAAGGCTGGTTGAGCACCCCAGGGCAGGCTATCCAGAGGCACCTCTAACCAGTATTGTCCTTGGGTGACAGCAGCTGTATTTTCTCAGTAGGCAGATACTCCAGATGTGCTGCCAGACCACATTTTTGTTATTTACTGTTTGAGGAGGTTGTTTTTGTTGGGTTCTCTCTTTCCTTTTGAGTGCGGGTTTATGGAGCGGGCTGCTCTGGGATGGCTCCTGCTGCTAATTAGGCAGCAAAGATAGGAATGATGTGCATTGTTTTAGAACAAAAACATGGAGAAGTAACAAAAAAAAAAGAAAAAAAAGAAGAGACGATGGGGGAGGTAGTTAATATCAAAAGAGGAACACACTTGTTTGCAATAAAGCACATAGCATTTTTTTAAAAAATGCCCTGTCTTTCTTTTTTTGCACTGAAGAAACCAGGGGCCAAGACCCCAGAATTCAGAGAAATCCTCAGTTCCCATGTCCCTGTTTTGACCAAATACCTTAGGCTGAGAGCATGTTAAAGGTGGGAAAGGAGGCTTTCCATTCCCTCTCTGCCTTCCACTTCTCTCAATATGAACAAACCCTTTCCTCACCTTTGGACCATCAGGACCAGGTCTTCCTGGAAAACCTTTCCGGCCAGATCGACCCTGAAATATATAGAAGAGCAATAAATATAAAAAGTAAGGAATAACTGCTGTTGTTCACAGCAGTGGGTCTGTAAACTTATATAGTAAGGCACAGCTTTCAAGCCACGTTCCCAGTGAATTAAGCGCACTAAAGATGGAGTGGTCCTCTCTGATGCTGAAGCAACCATGGAGGAAAGCACCGTGCCTCAAGTGCTCTCAGTTTGATTCATGGGGAACATGTTTAGAGAGCTGCATCAAGGATAAGTCCATTTCTGCTCCTCCAATTAAGTTCCATTACTTCAGTTTTGCATCAGTAACACTATGCATGAGCTACCATCAACTAAGCCAAGGGCTTTGTCACTGCCCAGTGGATAGTTACATGCTGCATTCAGCCCCATTTCTTCTGCTTACAGCAGTTTTTTTTGTCTGTTTTGCGGGACACTCAGCAACCTGAGCATCTGAGGATCATATTTTGCTAGTGAGTGTTGGAATTGAACCACGTGAGCTCCTTATAGGCTCCATTCCTATCATCCCAGAGAGGACCAGGGAACAGGAGCACCCTGCAGCGAGGGGAACCCAGGCTAACATTCACACCTCTGCTTAGCAAACCAGGATGAAGCCTGCACACCAAAAGGTCCATGTTCCCTCTGGTTAGAAGAATAATTTTGGTGTTGGTCCAGGCACTGAAGTAACTGGATCTGCCATGTTTCTCCAGAAAACACTAAAAGCACCCACTGGATCACAGGGAGGCAATGCAAGATAAAATATTTCTCTCCTGATCCATATAGAAGCTCTCAGCACAGTTACCAAATTGTAAAACAGTAAAATATCTTGCAATGATAATTATGTACATAGCCATAACCATCATAAAAACTTGAGCTGGCAAGTTCACAGTTGCAGTAACATTGCTTTTACTTCTCCTCACTGGGTTTCCGAAGCACATCACTATGTTCTAAGTGATGTAGAGATGGAAAAGGCTTTAGGTCCCTGTGTTATTTTTCTTGATTTTCTTTCCTTCAAACTAGTATTTCCTCATTCTCATTGAAAAGAAAAGGAACAAAGCTGCTGCTGAGGCAACACAAGAGGATCAAGCATCTGGACCAAACCCTGGACAAAACAATACATCTTAGCAGGGAAGATCTCTTTCCAAACCAGAAGGTTTGAGGCTTTACATTATTTTAATTCTTTTGCAAGGTCAATGGAGTTGCTAGTAATAGATCAAACCATTTAAAACCAGTGAAACCTACCTCTGGACCAGGGACTCCAGGTGGTCCTAAGGGTCCTTCATCTCCCTGAGGTGGAAAGAAATTAAAATAAAGGTCAAAATAGTGACAAAGTTCAGACTCACCATACAGCAAAAGTGAAAGGTCTGCGGTCTGGCTGGCAGTTAAGCACGTGCTGTGTGCTCAGCCGTCACATTTTAACAACGGAGTCTTTCCAAACTGTAGGGCACACAGCTCAGCTAAACGCTTCTTCGGGCATTTCCTAGGGCTTCTCATCTCCTTCCTTATCTCAGGAATAAACTGCAAAGCTGAGCCCTGCCAACAAGGGCCACATGAAAACCCACTGAAGTCAACACCAGTTGGGTGGGCTTATCCAGGGCTGGGTTTGGCCCAGGGATACACTTGTCAAGCTCACTGGATTCTGCTTCGTCTGATTTGACAGAGGATACAAACGCTGCAGAGCTCTGAGTGCCTCCCCTCCCTCCAGAAAGAGTTTGCAAAATTCCCACGGAACATTTGGCAACTGCAGCAAGGTTTTTCTTTTGCTTTCAAATGGAACTAGACACGCTGCAGGATGGAGATATCCCAAAATCTCACGCAGCAGTTGGACTGGGTCCTCTCCCTTGGCTCTATACCAAACTCTAATGTGATAGGATCAAACCCAGAGTTTCCAGGAGATCTTCGGTTAAACCTCCCCGAAATCATCTCAAATGTCTCTAAAATCCACTGCCAAGAGAGAAATTATGTACCCTTGGCAGCCACAGCAGTGGTAATGAAATGACATGAGCTAGTGAGCTGAAGACAGGACTGGACATCAGGGTGTTCAAATAGGGTGTATGGGCTCGGATAAGCCATCCCAAACTTCCCCACGCTTCTGAAGAAGGTGAAATCCACAGCATGAATCTCGCCACCTTGGGTAACAGCAGCAGTGAAGGTAGGGCAATATAGCCCATTCCAAGTGCACATCCATGATCCTTACTGTTTAACTAGCCAACTGGAGTAAGTTGAAGGCAGCTCGGACATGCTGGCTTCCAACTGGAATGCAAGATTTTAATTCCCCTCTTTGTAAAATCCTTAGAATGTTTGTTTTTTTTTTTTTCCTTTTTCAGTGCAAATAACTAAGCTAATTTAGATTAATCCCATTTAGAAGGCAAACAAAAGAATTCACAGAAAACATTAAGAATTATTATTGCTATTAGTGATTTTGTCCACCTATGCACTGAGTATTGCTTGCACACTGCCTCAGGATGCCAGACAAACAACTTGCACTGGCCTAAATGAGAAGAAACTTCACCAAGGTCACTAGATTTACAACAGGATAAAGACAACGGCACTCAGGTCTGCTCTACTACTGCTGTAAAGTATTTACAGCTCCAGGAATATTAATTCAGTGGTTACTGTTGCTTCATAGAAGCCATGAGTGGGATGAAACTTCAAGTTTTTGCATGAATCAAAAGGTGAAAACTGAGACGCCTGGTTTTGCAAAACAGCAATTTCCATTTATGCTTTCTTTTTTACAAAAGGATATTGCTCTGTGTGAAAGACCAGAGTATGAAGGTCCCAAAGTTGAGAAAAAAAAAAAATCTTTTTAAAGGAGCAGAGAGCAAAAGCCAGGTCAGGGCATGTCTGTGCAAAGGGATATACAGGGAAAGGGGATTTATCATGCATTCAGGGGCAGGAAGGTCCAGGGGAACAGGACTCTTCCTCTTTTTAAGTAAAAAATTCAATGCAGGATTTTGGGTTAATGGATTCCAGCAGTAACTAGAAGCAAAGATCACAAGATTGCAACTTAGTAGAAGTTCCTTTTCTGCAGATTTCTCATCAGTGAATTTAAACATTTTCTTGTAGATTCAGAGGAACTGGAAAATTTCAAATCACAAGTGCCATTTCAGTGTGCGTTCATCTTGAAAATGCAACCTTATTCTACTAATCAGATCTACCTTTGGTCCGAGAAGCCCTGAGGACACTCACCTCTTGTCCAGGCAGTCCTCTCGGCCCAGGTAAACCTCGTGCTCCTGGCTTCCCCTGGGCAAGAGCCAAAGGAAAAGATACTCAGAAAATAGAAACATAAGCTCTAAAGGGCCACTAAAACGAGAAAGTCTCTTTCACAGCCATGGGACACCATCCAATGTCAATTTTGTTAGAGAAAAAATAGGAAAAAAAAAAAAAAAGAAAAAAGAAAAAAAAAGAAAACCCCTCTCTTGGAAGGACCTCAAGTCAAACAGACCAGGCTGAAATGCTGGCCAGGATAATCCTCAGGAATCTCCAAGGGCATTTTCTCTCTCCCCTTCCCACAGTTTTGTTTTCCCTGGCCGGTTCCCACCCCACACAGATTTTCAATTTCTGCTCCACTCACCTTTAGGCCTTCGGGACCGTTTTCTCCGGGAGGGCCAATGTCTCCTGGAAAGCCCTAATAAGAAGAAATAGAAATAAAAAAGAGAGAGAAATGGCTGGGGCACACAGGACTTTTTCAGACAGCTACTGAGGACACGTAAAGGTTTTAAATAAAGGCCGAATGCCTGGACATTTGTTCTTTGCTGGCGGTGCCCGCGTGCCGGCCACTGCGGAGCATCTCCAGGGAGCGGAGCAGCACAATGGGCACAGAGCTCGCGGTTTGATTTGCGAGCAGCCTTGCCCAGTCATTCCCTTTAGGTCCATCTTCTGAGCAGATTTATTGTTCCGAGGGCCTTCCTGTCATCACACAGCTAAAAATGGCAATTTGGGTTTTAATTAAGCCTGGTGAGTCAGCGCGTAATCCGAGTGCAGCGGGCGACGGCCCGCACGCCCCAGCGCCAAGGGGAGGCCGGCAAGGAATTAGGCAAGGTGCTGACACGCTCATTAGCTGCTGGCTTCAACGAGCCACCCGTTCAAGGAGGAAACAAAGGAATCTGCAGTTATTTCCACTAGCAACAAGGAGCAAAGATTGCTAAGTGACAGCACTGGACACAGAGCTCTTTCAGAATACCAGACCACTGATGAAGGAAAAACACACCACCAAGTCAGTACTCAAAGTGGCTCTCCAACATCTTATGTGCATTGTCTGGATGCTTGTAAGGAAGAAAAAGTGCAATATCCTGGGGGAAGATGGTCCTAGGCTGAAGGTACCACTGTAACAGATTTTTTGGTAAGGGCAGTAAGAGTCATTTTCTACTTGGAATGATATTTTGTGGGCTAGGAAACGCTCCAGGATACCTATGACAGACAGTGAAGAGAAACCAGGAATACATCAGAGCCAGAATGGGTTAGGAACCAATCTTGATGCTCCCCACCTTACCACCACACATATACTGCTTTACCACAGGAGAGGAGCCAAGCCCTGGGCCAAAAAGAGGAGGGTAGGTGGGAAGCAAACTGATTCAATGCTCAGCCCTGGGAAAGCAGCTGAAAACCCCCCAAAAAACAGAGAACAACATGTCAAGTAGCAAGACCTGAATCCACAGAGTCCCCTGCCTGGCCCTGGCTGGGTGCCCATGCAGGAGGCAGCCTCTGGCTCCTGCTATTCTCTCTGAATTAGGGCTAGCTATATGCATACATCTTCTCAGCAAAACCCTATGTGGGCCCATTTGTATACACTCTGAGCACTTAAATCCTCCAATAAGGAAAGGCGCTCGGCATGTCTAACAGCCTGTAACACACCAGGTGGGTATTTGACAGAAAGCTCATTCTCAGTTGGACAAACTACAGACATCTAATAACTGCTGCAGAGAGTAAACGGGAGAGGATAGGGGATATACTGTGCGGGCTTAATAAAGAAAGGATGCTGCAGAAGGTAACAAAGTGGGACGTACCTCAGGGCCCGGCGGTCCTGGAAAACCAACTGGACCTTTGTCACCAACTTTTCCCTGCAAAAATCAGAAAACATGGACAAAAGTGAGCTAGCTACAGGCTGCTGACTCTTCTGTTCAGAACAGCACAGCCCTCGCGAGCTGTCTTTCCAGTTGGGCCCTGAATCTTTAGGGAGAGGAAGCATCAAAGGACATTTGGTTACTTACCAGGGGTCCTGGCTTTCCTCGTGCCCCAGGGACTCCAGGTAAACCATGGCTACCCTGAGAGAGAGAGAGGGAAAATTTTTCAGAAAACACAATGAAGCATCAAAAAATACCAATTTCCCAGTCTCCAGCCCAGTTTCTACAGGAAAGAGGAGCTGTTTCTAAGGACTAAGCTCAGCCTCTGTGAGGAGCCAAGATGATTGCACTAGTACCAGTTAGTTTCTGCTAAAGCTGGGCCTGGATTTAGCCCCAAGGAACCCAAGAACTGTTGCAGTTTGCTGTAGCTCAGGGTCCCAGTGTAGTGCTAAGTGCAGCATTAGTCATCTGCAGTCGGTATCATGTTGTAATCACAGGGGAGCAGTCGTTTGCTTAAGTTATGCCCCGTGTTAAGTGCCTCGCTGGGTCAGAGTCGAAGCTGCTGCACTGAGCTGACAAATTCACCAAGTCTGCAGCCGCGGGACCACACACATTCCCACCGCCCCCATCCCATTCCAGCGCTTTGTGTTCTGCAGGCTCTTTTTAAAGGAAGCCCCGGATTTTCTCCGACTGAAGTGTAATTATTAAGAACAACAAAATCAACACATTGACTTGAATTTTAGGAAGACCCCGAGTACCCCAGATCAGAACTATATGAATGGGGGAGCCTGGCAGCAAAGTGGAGCTAGTTCCAGCTCTTCATGGGCAGGAAGAAAGCAGCTCATCATGGCTGTTGGCTCCAAGAGGAGCTGAGAAAGCTGGTGACAACCTCTACTCCCTATGCAGGGGAAAAAAATGATGAAGAAAAAGAAAAGAATTACCTTGTCTCCTTGGAAGCCGATATCTCCTGGAACACCTGCTCCTCCCTGATCACCCTGGATACACATCACCAAACAGAGTTAAAATAGGTACCAAGAACGGTCAAACTGCCCAGGCACACACGAGATGGTGCATTGCACAGCAAGGCTCATCACTAGCTCCTTTCAAACCAGAACTGGTGGCAAAGTGAAGGTCATACTGACTACAACAGCAATCCTGAGCAAACCACGTATTCCCCATCACTGATTCTAAAATGGGAAATGAAACTATAGGGGAGAGAAATAATATGAATTCCCAAACTATGTGCTTATATGGAAGCCACCTTTGGGCAGCTAACTGCAGCCATGAAGGTGGTGGAGTATTAAAATAGAACTGAACAAGAGAGCTGGTTTTGACTTTGATGAACAGACCTT
This sequence comes from Tinamus guttatus, assembly GCF_000705375.1. Next base: position 4,168 of record NW_010584957.1, on the reverse strand, counting down.
TACTCTTCTGAAGCTCCACAGAAGAGAAAATGATACTCAGGGCTCCCATGAGCACATCCTCATTGTGGGTTCAAAGATCAAAGCCCCTTCCATGAGAAAACAAGAGCAGCTTTGAGCAGTGTTTCAGGCCAGGCCACTGCCAGCCCCTACGCTGCGATGCTCAGGGCAGGGGAGGCTGGTGTTCACCAGGACAGGGCTACCATCCGTGAACCCATCACAACTGACACCCTTTCCTAGCTGTGCTACCTTCCCCTTTTGGACCATCCTAAGAGATTCTGGTCTCTTGAGTAGAAATAAGTATCCGCAAAAGGATTTTCATGTAGGTTATCTGGCACATCCTGAGAGTCCTGTTTGAAGCAGGATGTTGGACCACACGAGGTCCTGAGGTCCTTTACAACCTCAGTTATTCAGTGATTTACTTTAAGGAAGGGCGAGTTCAAGGATGGGGGCAGAGAAAGGAAAAATCTTTCTGCTTGGAAGTCTGCGGAGGAATGACTATAAAAACTTGGTACAATGACAAGATCCAGCAGAAATAACTTTTAGAGGAACTCTACCCCATGCATCTAGACTGTAAGGGAACAAGATATACAAATGTAAGGAACTGTATGTCTAAACACACTCCACATGGAAGACATATGGACTCCTGCTACAGAGTCAAGGTCTACAAAGGCATGAGAGAGGAAATCTATTCCTACTCGTGCAAAAACCACCAACTTGTTATCAGAGTTTATTACAACTACTTCAGTACCATGCAGGGGATAATCAAATTATGAATGGTTTAGTCCTGAGTTGGGCAAGACTTTTTGGATACAACTTTTACAGAAGAAAAATAATTAAGAGCTAGGCAGATTCGCTGATGGAAACATTTCATGGGTTCATGCTGAATTTGCTTGAATGTTTTGGTAAATGTTCCCAGAACATTTCACTGAAACATCTTCAAAACAAGCCTTTTTTTAATAGCAAAATTGAAATGTTGTTCTCAGAAAAAAAAAGTTAAATGAATTTTATTCATTTCTTTTAACCTAAAGTATTTTAATTTGAGTCAAACAACCAGTGCTTTGCTTCCTCTAAACATCTTCCTCCACATTTTTTTTTTTTAGCAAAGCAAGCAAATAGAAAAAAGAATGGCTGTTTGCACAGCTTCAGTTCAGATGAGCCCCAAGTATTAGATACAATAGAGATGGCAAAAACAACTGTATGACCCAGCACATTATCCAGATATTGCAGTATTGCTCTCATCTTCTTTGATTTTTTTTTTCTTCTCTTATCTACTTCAAGCTTAACACTTAAATCTGTAAGTTTATGATTCTGGCTCCTGCCAGAAAAGGGCAGCAACACATCTTTGCTTGAAGGCAAGAAAAGATTTATTTTTTTTAAGCAGTCTTCTACCTGGATAACCTAAGTGGCCACCCAAATATTGCTTTGGAAGACATGCTTGCATGTTAAGAATGTCTACAATAAAAAGGACTTTCCTATATATAGCAAAAGGCAGTGTAAAATTTTACTGTTGGCCCTTAAACAAAGTGGGATGAAGAATGTGTGATATAGAAACCAGTTTTCAAACTGTGAGAGATGGACATTGGAGAGGGTAAGGAGGAAGCAGAAATGACAAAACACAGCTTGTTTCTATAGCTGTGCTCCATGCATGGTGTTGACATGCTGTTACAACAACAGATAAATACCAAGGCATGAACAATCCACCTGCAATGGCCAACTGTAACTAATAGGACCTGGAAGCAAATCTGCAGACAAGGCCATCCACATTTAACTGCCCAGAGCTCTCTACATCTGACACCATGGCTTAAGTTGTACGTCCTTAGTGTGAGGAACGTAGTAATGAAGAAAGAAGCGAAGAGAATTTATTATTAAAAGAGAAGAGATGCTAATATGTGGAAAAAAGACTGCAAGGACCCTGCTCGTGGAGAGGCGAGGAATGTGCAATTCATGACTACAAATCCCAGGCAAGGTCTCCATGCAGAAGTTGCATTTTGCTCCCAGTTGGAGCATTCTTCCCAAGACTTTCTGCTTGGCACTGTAAGGGGAGCTAATGCTGCCACGGTGCTCAAGGTGTTTTAATGAGCCAGACCTTCATAAGTTACAGATGTCCTGACTCACAGAACCCTTTTCTATGAATGAGTAGGTCGGATTTCTATTTTCTTCACCTTTCCTTTATAGTTCTCACATCATATGGTTTCATGATCACTGCTTATTTCAGCCAGGCTTATATAATAATTCAAAATCTCCTTGTAAAAGCAGAAAACCCATTTTCCAGAGGACTCTTTTCCAGATGGATCTAGGCGGCAAGCCTCCATTCCATGCCTGTGAACCACATGCATCACCCACCCCTTCACCGTGTTTATATTTTAGCTGCAGCTCATCCAACACCTTTTGGATGAAGGGAGTTTCCCTCAGCTACAAGGAGACAGAGATGCACAAGGCCACGCACTGGGACTGCCACCCAAAGGGACACATTAACATGACATTGCACACTTGCAATTAAAGCTTCATCAAAACATCCTCAGAAGGCCACTGTGAACAGGAAGCCGAGCAGAGAGGTCAAACCAGATGCCAGGGGCACAGGTTCTGCTCCAAGTAACCAGTCTGCTCAGTTCTGCCAGGTAACTGCAGCCTCACCACCAGCTGAGAGGAGCACTGCGACACTTGGGAGGTGACCGAGGTGTGAACATGGGTCTCTGCAAAGGCAGACCACACACAACTGCAGTCTGGCAAGGGTTCAAGAATGGCAGAAGGCAAATTTTCATACAAACAGACATACAGAATAAATACAAGGTTTGGCTTATGTTTCTGCTCATAGCAGTAAGATAGATTTGACTGAAGATGATGATAGAAGGCCATATCTAATGGACAGGAAGTCAAAATCTAATGGACAGGAAAAGAATAGTAAGCAATTAGAAAAAAAAAGCCTTTATGTCAAGTATTATTGCCTAAAAACAGCAACAGCAGCAGCAATGAAGAGTAACTGGTGAGAGATCACAGGATGGAGCCTCCCACTCAAGTCAGTCCCTCTGCTCTAAGCAAGGTCCCTCCTGTGACCCGGGCCCTGTAGGGCACTCGGTGGACACAGGGATCCTGCCGCCTTTTCCTGCATTGGGCACTTCCTTAGGTCAGATATTGCTAAGACCGAAAGAGCATGTGGCAAAAACAAGGGGGGGCAAAGAGAGATTTATGATGCAACTTCTTAATAAAAACTGAGATGGAAAATATTTTCATTGAAATGAGGCAGAAGGCAAGAGGAAAGCTGATTCAAGGGTCAGTGAGGGCAGGGGGCACTTCCCAAATCCAGCAGCATTCTCCAAGGTCACATCTGTGACTCCGTAGCCCTCACACAACCTTAGGGGGCCTAGAAATCCTCCCTTCCTCCTACACCATGTGCATTTAAACCACACGCTCCTGGAAGGCAGAGCTGTTCTCTTGCTACAAACTAAGCAAATCCAGCAAGACCAGCTAGCATTTAAATTTCTCAGTGGTACCACAGCATAAAAAGTAAAACAAATGTAAACAAGCTGTAGGAGGGGATGAGTGGTTTTGCTAATGATGCCCAAGTAGAGTAAGGAAAACTAAAGTGGCTAAAAGCTGCAATTCACTATGGAACATGACAGTAAATGAATGCAATAGCCTTTTTCCTTTATCAGTAGGAGAAGGGACATCTTCTGTGTTAACAAACTAGGTCAATTAGCTCTTCTGTAAGATCAAAAATCAGAAAACCAAGTAACTGAAAAAAATCCAGTTATACTGGGCCAAATTCTCTGCCTAATGTAGAGAGAGCTGATAAACCTTAGCTATACTCATGTAAACAAGTGCAGCACACTCAGATACTAAAAACCATCCCCACTGCAATGTCAGCTGCACGCGCTCACCTGAGCGATGACAGCTGGGACCGTCTGTCTGATTCACCTCCTTTCTCTATTTCCCAGCCCTTCGGCTGCTGGATTGCTGGGAAGGATGCACACAAGCTGTTTGGAAGCTCTCTCTGCCTGTGATACGATCACTGGTTTCGTCTAAGTGTTTGATAGCACCCCAGGACACACAAATGGAAAGCTGATGCACTAGGGACAGAGGAGGCTTGAGCAAGAGGAATGGTTTGTCAGTCTTGGATCAGGAAAGGGCTGTAAAGAAAGCCAGCAAGGGAGTCCCTCCTGTCCAAGGA
>NW_010584956.1:6796-21770 GCF_000705375.1 Tinamus guttatus | reverse complement strand
AGCTGTTAAAGGAAAAGGCTATAAGATAGGGTATTCTTTTCCTCCCAAAGCTTACGTTGTTTTAATTTTCTCAGTGATGGCCCTGCTTCTGATTGGATAATTGTATTGATATACAAGAACTTAAAACAGACATGTCGTCCAAGTTGAGCAGAAAAAAGGTGCATTTTGCACTCCTGGAACCTCTTTTCAGAGGGGCTTGCCTCAGTATGTGCGAGACCAGGATGTGACTCTCCTGTCGAAGTGCCGAGTGTTGCACTTCTCTATTCAGGTTCCCCTGCTGCATGACACACAGTTAACTTCAATCAAGGTTGCTTGACATTTGCTGATAGCTACCTCCTTGCCTCTGAAATACAGCATTGCTGTTGTTGGTGTGCAGAAATCCCTATCCAGCAGGAAAAACAGTGCTAGGAGATGTTCAGTTTTCCTTCCTAGTTACAGTATTGTTCGTTTGCTTTTTAACCACACATTTGATACTGATAGTAATTCCTTTTCCTGGGAAGTCTGGGGTTAAATTGAAAATAATTTTACAAGGTTAGATTACACGCACTGCTTCTTCTGTTCCAGATGTGTGCTCCCTGGACCTGAAAGGTGCAGGAGATATTTGATGACTCCTTAAATATTTCTGACAGTGTGAAGTGGTGTTGGATGAAGAGCACATGCTTGCCCTCTGGTGTAAAGGCTTTTGTGTAAACAAGTATCCCAGGGTGTCACATTCTTAGAGTATCTTTTCATCAGGAATTAGGATTTTCTTCCATGTGCGAGGAAACTGGAATGTAATTTCAAAAATAAAAGTACGGGATGGAAAGCTTCAGTCCTATCTTAACAAATGGTAAAAGTACTTTTTTGAAGTAATATCATTATCTCTGTAATTTAAAGAATTTCACATAGTCTGTTTTTACCTTTCTGAGTTAATGATGAAAGTAACTTCTCCTACCAGCTCCCAGCGTGTTCCTGGCGCTGCCACGTTCCCTGCTCCGCGCTTGGAACACGGGCAGCTGTGCCGGGCCGCAGGTCGGTGGCCGCCTCGGCTCCGTCCCTGACGGACTGGCAGGAAGGGGGCTGCTCTCCGGCAGCCTCGGGAAGCGGCAGCCTGGCTCACGCTCCAGCACAGGTATCCGCAGGAATAGCTGTCGAGTTTGGAAAATCTCAGCTATCTTCACCGGTGACCCAACCCCAGCAGCAAAGCTGGAAACGGGCAGGCCGGATCCCGCTCGGATGCGGGAGCGGCGCCGCCGGACCTGCCGGCCCCAACGTCCTGCGCGGCCCCGCGAGGGGGATTACGGTGGCGTTAGCGAGGACGAGGGCACAGGACGCTGCTGGCTATTTAAAGAGCAGCTCTCTATTTTTAACTGCCTTTTAACAAAGGCAGAACTTTTATTAGACTGGACTAATCTGGGCTTTATAATCAACAGGGCCAGGTGCACGTTGGTGTCCAAGGCACGTTCTCCAGTAGCCAAGTGCAGTTCTGTAACCGCATCGTGGTACTGCTACCCAGCAGGGACAGATCTGCCTTACCAGGAGCAAACGTGAGCGGAAAGTCTGTGCCAAGCTGCCTTGTGCAAGATGCCCCTCGAGGTGCCCGGACCCGCAGGAACGGGGCTGTGGTTTTAGGGGAGGCCAGGAGCAGACGGCGCCGTAGAGCACTCAGAGCCTTGGCTCACCGTGGGGAGCGCCGCTGAGCCTGGACGTGGCCGCATGGATCGTGCTACGGTAGATTAAAGTTCAGTTAATTAGATTCAGCAGTGATTACAATGCTTGGTGGCTAATGCCCAAGATCAATAATGATAGATATAATTTTAGGGGGAATTTACTTTGATAAAGAGCTAATAGACTTCACTCCGGAGCATCTCCTGATGTTCGACGTCTCTTAACAACTGTCCGTATTTCACAGCTTTCAAAGACAGGCAGAAAGCCAGAGAGGAGCAGGCAGAGGGGAGCACATGCACAGGCACACGCTGCTCTGCGCTGGGCCGGGGAGAGCGCAGGGACCGGCAGCTCGCGCTGGTACCGGGGCCGCGTTCCCTTGGGGAGGAAAGGTCTGTCCTCAGCCCTGCCGCCTCCCTCCCTGAATTTCTGATTCTTTTGGCTGTTGACTGATGGGATCTAGGCTTGGGCTGCCCTTTCCAAGGTGTTCGAGGGAGTGGAGAGGGAAATCGCTTTCAATTTTTTCTCCCCAAAGAAGTGTCTGCTGGAAAGCACAGTAAAGGCGGTGAGAGAGCTGAAGGGCTCCCATCCTGCTGCTCTGGACTGCAGCTGCTGTCAAGGGTCAGAATGGGGAGCGTGGGCAATGTATTTTAATTTAAAATGCTTGTTTTACCTTTATGTAAAAGCTTGTAGCCTCTGTTCCAGATGTGCAGGAGAGTTTGTGTGTCTCAATGCTTGTCCTATTCTTCCCGGTGTTTCACTTTCTCCGTAAGTTACTTCCTTTCCCCATTTGCCCTGCGTGGTTTTTGTGATCGAGGCGGTCCTGCCGCGTCGCCGTGTTGGGGGGCACTGGTACCTTGGAGCTGCTGAGGCTGCTCCTTTCTGGAGCATCGTGCTAGTGACCTCCGCGTTACACGGGTTGGTACCGGCGGAAGGTGCCTTGATTCGTGTGGCTTTGAAAAGCTGCACTGCCTGATTTTCAGTTTTGTTACTTTTATTTAATCACTGGCTTCTTGATTTTTGGTTAGTTTTTTGTCCGTCGCTGCCCTGAGAATACAGTTGGGTGCATGTTTATTTCAAACCTCTGCACTCCAATCAGGTCGGGTTAAGATCAGGATGAATATTTTGCCAGTAGATTTCGTTTGTTTCTTTCAAATCCTATTTATGATACATTGTCAAATCTCTATCCTAGGTCCCAAATTTTCATTTGTTTCTTGTAGATATCAAAGACTTTTTCCCCCCATGGTTTCTTTTTAAAGACAGACCTTAGGAGCGCTTGCAATACAAGCATTTCTGTATGCCAGGGAGCCATCAGTACCAACCGACGACCACTCGACCAGGCGGCATCCGCGGAGCTCGGGGTTGGGGAGGGCTGGGGTTGGAGCGAGGCCGGAGCATCCAGCCGCATGACGGGAGCCAAGGAAGCCGCTGACCTGGGAATTGCTTAGTGGAGGAAACCGTGTTTTTCCCCCCCATTTTCCATGCCCTGTGGTTTCTGAGTGCGTTTCTCATTACTTTTATCTCAAAATCATTCTCGCCCAATGCATTATTGATGTGGGGTCCCTTGCATTTCTCCAGGAATTGCCTTCTTTAACCAGTGACCTCTGCTGAATTTTTTAAGCGATCTGTTAGCTCTGCAATCCAAACAAAGTCGACAGTTTCTAATTTCAGGGTTAAATTAAACTCAACTCTTGGAAAAGGTGAGGAAGGAAGAGGAGGGCAGAGAGGAAGGATAATAAGGTTCTTTTCCATGTCAAGATCTCGCCTCTGCTTGTTCTTGTTCTTCTCTTTTTTCTTTTTTTTTTTTTCCTCCCCCCTTTAAGATCAAGTGTTTGACTCAGCCTCAGTGGGACTTGAGCATGTCCTTAATGTTAAGCACACGCTTACATATTGTGGAATTCAAGCCTGCCAGACCTGTAGGCATAGTACACAAATATCTGGGAAACGCTTTCCTTTTCCATCGGATGCTCCCTTCTTTCAACAAGCTAAAACTCAGCATTTTGAAGTGCTGCTGGAGGCCAGCTGGGCATTTCCTGCTGGGAAAGGCTGGGAGGGAGGCTCGGCCTCCTGGAGACGGGCATGTGGACATGGGTGAGTGTCGTGGGTGTCCAAGCCTGGGCTAGCCAAGCTGAGCACAGCTGGGGGTGGCTATGGGGCAGTGCTGGAGCTGGGGAACGCGCTGCCCCATCGCTGAGCTCGTGGGTTTCTGCCCCCTCTGCGGCCAGCAGAACCGGGCTTGGGTTGCCACCGTGGGTCCCCGAGCCCTGTGTCGAGCTCGCTGTGGTGCAGAGCGGTGCACAGGTTGAGTCCCACCCTCTGCTGGGAAAATAACCCCAGAGAAGTAGTAGAAGGAAATGGGGATGTTTTTCTTCTTCTCCTTTTTTGCTTTTTTCCCCCCTTTTTTGCACCCAAGCCTTTCCCTGCACTGCAGTCCTGCTGGAGGCGAGCGGGATCCCGGTTCCCGCAGTGGGATGTGGACGTGTGCTTTGCAGCAAGGCGAGGAGCAAAAAGCAGGCACAGATCCCGGCTCCCTCCCAGCACCTTATGTAATCGGAGGGAATGATGTCACTGGAGGCTGCAGCCTCTGCGGCGGGCAGAGCCGAGCGCGCCGGGGCTGCGCGGAGCCGGGGCCGCGGCGGGAGGGAGGAATAACCCACGTGTGGCCCCGTGGTCCCGCGTGGGCCAGCGGGAGGAGGGGTCTCCCCTGCGGCAAGCAAAGGCTTTGGCCTCGGCTGCGACTGGAATTCTCTTCCCATGTCCTCCTCTGGCTTCCCTGGGGTTGAGGCAGCGAGACGCGCCAGCCCTTCTACCCAGCCCAAGTTGTTCCTCTTGCGTTCGGGCACTTAGACTGGTTTTTCCAGGCGTTGGCAGATGCGGCCGACGCTGGCGTAATCCCGCGGTTGCAGGGAAGGCCGCCCGGCTCTGCGAGTGCCGGTGTTTTCGGTGACTCCAGGAGCCCGCGGCGGTGTCACAGCCGCGTGGCAGCAGGGCTCAGGCAAACGCGGGGACACACGTTCGCATCCAGCCTGACCTGCCCACGCCGGGGTAAGAAAGGTTAACAGGTTTGCGATCCCTGTCCCCCTGGAGTGGGGACTGTTTCAGCTCTGTTAAATTGCCTGGAATGCTTTTGAGCTCTGATAGGGTTTTATTTCTGTGTTTTACTTAACTCGGCCATCAGTGTGTCAGACTCGCCTTTTTGTTGCTTGGTTTCCGAGCCCGTGGTGCTCAGCGTGGGTCCCTGGGCATTGAGAGAGCCTGGGGACCGCGGTGGTGTCACAGCTCGAGGTGTGCAGGGTAAGGTGTGCGCGGAGGCTCCGCGGTGGCCCTGCGAGGAGGCAGCAGGGAACTGTGCCCATGGGGAGGCAGGGCCTGGCCTGCCCCCGCCGGGCTCGGAGCGGGCGCTCCTGCGACGTGTCCTGCTCCACGCACTCGGGTTTGCAGCCCGGGGCCGCTGCAGCGCGCCTGGGTGGAGAATCCCGCAGTTACCCTGGCAGGGGACATGCAAGGACGCCAGGCCCTCCTTCTTGAGGCTCTCTGCGTGCTGGAGGTCAGTGCCCTGTCCCCCCCAGGCTGATGTGAACCACGGTGCCTCTGCCGGGCAGGCTCTCCCCTTGCTGTGCCTGCAGGCCCCGAGGCTCCTGGGCGAAGCAGGAGCTGCAGGAGGTGCATGGAGGTATACAGGGAGCTGCAGGAGCTGCAGGAGGTGCTGCACAGGGAGCTGCGGGAGGTGCACAGGGAGCTGCAGGAGCTGCACAGAGCTCCTAGGTGAGAAGGAGCTGCCAGCTCCAAAGGGCCCCGTTTGCAGGTAGCCAAAAGCGTCCTCCCATCAGCTATACAGGTTCGATGTGAGTGGGGTTTGGCTTTGGGCAAGCTGGGGGAAGAAGAGACGAGATCGATGTGGTTTGGGAGATTGTGTTATTTCTTTTCCTCCAACACACATACGCAAAATTAACACTTAATGAAAACCACGTGTTCCTCTGGGCTCTTGTGGGTTATACGCAGCCCTATGGCTGTTCCAGACAGGATGATGGACCCTTTGTAAAGGGATTTATAATAGAAACACTGAGGAGGAGCTCAGAGCTCCGGCACCGCTCGTGAACACTGCTCTGCACTGGCAGTTCATCAGCAAAACCCCTGACCCTTCCACCCTTAATCATCCTTGCTTGTCACTGACATAATTGCCTGATTACAGACTCCTCCAGCCCTTTCAAACTGGGAGCAATGGGGAATTTGAAAAATAAGATGGAAATGAACTGTCCATGTGCCATTTCCCCCCCCCCCTTTTTTTTCTGTTGTTGTTTTTTTGTTTCCCCCTCTTTGCATTGAGATGGAGCAGGCTAAGATTCCGTTTCTTTGTGCACGAGCAGGGCCTGGGAGAGGCTTTAGGGACCCCTTCGCACCGGTGTCCCTTGCGTTTGAGTAGGGGGCTGATGTCATTGTATTCCTGACTGGGATGTCAAGTTTGGACGTAAATCATTAATAAATCATCTGGGGCAGAGAGGGAGGGAGGGGGGAAGAGGCAACCCCCACCTGAGAGCTTTCCATAAACCTGCCGGTGGCTCCTGCGTGCCCGTGCAGGCCGGGAGGAGGCAGGAAGGGGTTTCCCAGGCAGGTGGGTAACGCGTTTTGCCACTGTCCCCCAAACCATGTTGCCCAGAACGTGTTGGCATAGTCTGTAGAAATGGCTCAGAGCATCAGCAGAGCTACAGCCCTGGAGACCGGCTGTGTAGATACGATTCAAGGTCACAGAAGTACCCCGGGAAGGTGCTGGCTTTTCCTTTTTCCCCAGGGATCTTGCACCCCCTGCGACGTTTGATACCCGGGCCCAGAGGAAGGAGCAGAGCCCAGCACTTGGGAGCTGCTCTCCCTCAAGCAGTGCTGAGCAGCCCCTTTAACTGCCATTAAGGATCATTCGTCTGCTTCGAGATAACTGTTTTGCTCACTGGTCTTCTAAATATTTTCTGTGGTTAGAAGACGACTTGGGAAAGAAACATTGCTTAGATCAGCTTGTAGCAAATGCCCCTGAACCACTGACGCACAAATGAACACAGGGTGCTCGTCGTTCAAAGCACTTTCCTGTATGCTCTTCTCAGCACAGCAGATAACAGCGATGTGCAGCCAACGAGCCTGAGCACCGCTTGTTTCTGCCCAAAGTTCATGCAGTTGAATGAAATTATCAGTTCAGAGGGCAGGGAAATAAACAGTGTCCGTCGGAGGTCAGCAATAGTGCGGGTATTGGTGAGGTTCTGCTGTTTGCAGAGCAAACAGCCCCGTGGCGCTCTGGCCTGGGGTCCTGGGATGTGTGGGAAGGCAGGGAAGCCTGAGGGGTGTCTGGTGGAGGCGGGAGCAGAAAAGGGCATGAAATTCCTGCTCCCAAAACACAGCTCTGATCCTCTGCCTCTCGCCTTGCAGCCGCGCTCACCTCCGCCTGTGTCTAGAGCGCTTAAAAGTCCTGATCCCGCTGGGGCCAGACTGCACCAGGCACACAACGCTGGGGCTGCTCAACAAAGCCAAAGCTCACATCAAGGTAAGGGCCAAAGCTCCGTCGAGGTAAGGGCGGCTCTTCCCGGCTCCTTTCCCTCTGAGCCCTTGGAAGCACCACTCAGTTGCTGGCTGTTGCTGCCCAGTGGTAAATCTGTTCTGAAAGAGGCTAATACCTTTTTAAAAAGAAAGGGAGAAATGGCATTGCCCCCTCCGTTAATCATTTATCATCCCTACGAGCCACATTGTTGGAAGAGTCCATAATGAAGTCCGTTAACGACAGGAATGATTGATTTGGAGAGCAGGGGTCCTGTTGGGCATTGTGAGCAGTTGTTGACAGCAGCAGCTCTTTAAAGAGAAGCGTGTCTGCTGCGCTTGAATGACTGCAGTTTGATGGGAAAAGGAACTTTCCTGATGCTGAAACATTAATCCAGAAATGAAACCCTTCTCGGGATTTCATCTGAGGTCCTGCCAGCTAGCCCAGCGCTCTTCTTGAATCACCTCTGGCAAGGGGAAGCATTAGCAGAAAACGCAGCATTGTGTGTGTCAGGAGAAGGCTGAAATCCTTTGTCACAGCTCAGTGTAGTGGGAGGGAGGAAGAGCCCTGCTGAAGGGACACGGTCAGCCTGAAGTGACTCCCTTCTTATGCAACGCGCTTGCCACAGGAAACAAAGAACAGGGCCCTGGGAGGTTTCCCAGCTGGGATCAGAGAAGTCTGTAGTACGTTACGTAAATCACGTATTAAATAAAAAACTGTTTCTGAGAAATCCTACCAAATCAGGCAGCGAGGAACACGCAGCTCCCAGGACACGTTTTTGTGTTGCACTGAATCCCAACGCATACGGGATGGGTTTGCGTGGGGAACTGGGGCCCCTTTGTGGCCAGCTCCGGTAATGCACCTGCTAACCGTGCAGAGCAACCCCTGTGCTGCTGCAATTCAATAGTTTCCTTTAGAGATGCTCTGTCGTCAAAGTCTTTTTTATGATGATGTGTATGATTTAGCAGGATTTGTGAATGGCAAAGATAGGAGGAGATGAGATGGTCACTGGACACTGGGAGGCAGCTTGGTTCAGTGATCTTTTGCAGCATGAATCCTCCTGGGAGCTGGGAAGGTCTAAGCAAAGCATGTGGCTGGTCAGCGACGGCGGGAGGGAAGGAGAAAAGGATTAAAATAATTGTTGATTCGTGCTTGATTACATCAGAAACTTGAGGAGACTGAGAGGAGAAGCCAACACCAGCTTGAGCACCTGGAACGAGAACAAAGATTCCTAAAGAGAAGACTGGAACAGCTACAGGGTCCTCAGGAGATAGAGCGAATACGAATGGACAGCGTTGGCTCTACCATTTCCTCTGACCGCTCGGACTCGGAGCGAGGTGAGCGTCGCCCGCGAGCCGGGGGCAGCGCGAGAGCCGCCCCTCTCGCTGGGCTCTCACTGGCGTTTCAGTCACTGCTTTCAGTACACGTGACACACGTGTACACACACATGTGAATGCGTATATAATTTAGTATCAGTTCTGATTAAGTCTGGAAGACACATTATTCTTGACTCGAGCCAATTTTTGTGGCATTTAGAGAGTCAGATTCTCTGAACAGCTTTCTAGAATATCAAAATGTGTGATATGAAAAATAGCTGTCTGTGGTCAAAAGCTAGTAACTAAATACCTGATAGTACTCAGGTATTCAGTATCTGGTGAGATACATGTTGTGTTCTTTTGTCTGCTGCAATGCAAAGAGAAAGCAGAAAGACCTTACTAGTTTCTAGCCCAAAAATAAAGGGTGTATCTGCACTAGTGCTTCAGCACAGATCAGAGCGCCCTTTGAAATGAATCTCCTGCTGTCCCTGTTTTGGCTGGCACATGGAGGGGTTGTGAAGCCACTAGAGGAGGTTCTTTCTGGTTGAAACTAAACTAGGCGATATTCTCCATGTGCAGATTCACCCTCAGTCCCCAAGACCAGAACAGAATCAGGCCATAGTAAAGCTGTTGAACTGCAGACAGTTGGATCCCAGCAGCAGTTGTAATTTGCGAATGCAGGTCTAGCTGGAGTGAGCCTGGATGTTTCCTGTAAAGGGTTTAGATGGGAGTGGAGCAGATAATGGAAAGCAATATCCAGCTTTTCATTCTGTCTAGGATGTTCCATGTGTTGGGCCTACCATGGTATAAACAAGCAAACAGAATCAATTCAAATTGCCTCTTAAAATTCCTGAAATCTTTCTAAGCTCCCCCGTCTCTCCCCAAGCAATTATTCTCCTCAGTTAACCACTCAGATCGTCTTTATCTGCTTTTAACAATGAACTGAGATTGTTTTCTCCTTTGAAACATCTCCACTCTAGATCCCAATTAGGCAAAATAAACAGTTTGGTATTTAGTGATAGACTCAAGGAGGTTCTACACTTTGAGCTGGAGTCTGCAGTTTAAAATAGAAAATCTTTTTGGAAAGTTCCTAAATGCTATGGGAGCAAGATTATTAACTGCATAGATCTCCACTTTCTAAGTTTCTCATGAAAATAAGGTTTAAGCTCTTAAATCCACTTCGCATCTCCTGCAAGTAGTCCCAGATCCCCATGGCAGTGTATTTTCTTACCCTATATGAGTGGTTCCAGTGTTGGCAAATGGTATCACACAGGTAGCATGTTACAGGGGAAACTTCATGCTCTGTTTTCTCTGTTGCCCTCTGTTCTCTCTGTCTTGTTTTCTATCAGTGGAGGGTAATGATGCTCCCAAGAAAGAGGTAGAGTGACAAGTTGAGTGCCTGGTGTGACCCACCTATTGAGGCAGTGCAGACCACATGCTGGAGGAGTCCAAACCCTTAGCTGAGTCCCTAAGAAAATCTCTGAGCTGGTGTCTTGTGTCCACAAGAATGTCCACAGTTTATCCCACTTTGGTGGGGACTGCTGAAATACTTCTTGCCTGTTTGCTGCTTCCTCCCTGACTGGGAGGGTCACAGTGGCAAGAAGGGAGCAGTTGGGTTTGGTGGTACTAACCTGTGTGTGTTTCTCTTTATTTCCCTTTTTAGAAGAGATTGAAGTGGACGTTGAAAGCACAGAGTTCTCCCATGGAGAAGTGGACAATATCAGCACAACCAGCATCAGTGACATTGATGATCACAGCAGCTTGCAGAGTATTGGGAGTGATGAGGGTTACTCCAGCGCCAGCGTCAAGCTCTCGTTTGCTTCCTAGAGCCAAGTGAGGTGACAGTGCAGGGCAAATGATTTCACTGGGGTGATCAAGCTGGGTCCTAGATGCCAGTATCCTCTTTCAGAAATGACATGTTGACACCTAGTCCTGGAGAAACCTGTAAATAAAGCCTTTTGGGTAGAGGAAGCCTCCACAGAAACCCAAATACATGTTCATTTGGTCATGTTACCAACACCAATTCTTACTGGCAAAAAGTTAGACCAAACCCTAGTCCCTTTAAAGTTAATGATGAGCTATCCATTTGTTTCTGTGGGACTTGCATTTAGACCTTAGCGATGAAACACTTTATTTTGACTTTATTTGTTTGAAAGAGGATACTAGAGACTCATCCCTCTCTTTCTGCCATGAGATCTGAGAAATGTCACAATTTCTTATATTGCATTCAGATTGAACAATCTAGTTTAGGCCCTTCTGAAGAGCTTTTGTGGTCCTGAAAGGACCGTGTCCTGCAGTTTATCACAATCCAACGCTGTTGTAAATTGCTAGGAAGTCTTTGAAGGCTTATGTAGCCTAGGAATAATCTAACACCGGTAACGACTGCTGTTCGGTGCCCAGAGGGAGAGGGGCAGCAGAGAAGCATGTTCAGGAGAGAACACCATTCAGCTCAGCTTTCTGTTGAACGTCATTTAAAAAGCAAGTACCTCTGATGCGTGGCCAAAGCAAGGGGTGCAAACCTGTAAGCTACCAGCACGTCGTGGGCTGTCACCACTGGGGCTGTGACACCGACAGCAGATCTCCCGGTAGACGCGTGCGCAGGCACCCAGACAACTGAGGACAGAAAGAAGCCAGCACTTAAGAGAGCTGCTGGGCCAGAAGGACAAGCCCAGATACTGAGCCACTACGATCTTTTTATTTGAAGAGATTTTTGATAAAACATTTGTAAAATGTGTTGGGAGGGCAAACACCCCAAGTCTGACGTGTCTTTTTAGAGCTCGTCCATACGAAACCTTAGATGTCTTTTATATGAATTAACGCCATGAAAAGATCTCTGTTCCAATGAAGCACTTGACCCAATGAAACACAAAGATGCTTTTTGCCATGCACACAACGGATGAAGGCTGTGCCAGCTGGAAAGGCCAGGTTTGGTGGGGGTTTCTTTGGTTTTCTTTTTAGAATCATTCCCTTTGCTGCCTTTTGAAGTTCCAGTCCAGTAGTTAACCTAGTTAAGCTCAGCACGTCTCTCATTAAGGTAACGTTTCGACTGCACGTCCTGTTCCCAAGGGCCTTGTCATCCTACCCGTGCAGGTGCTGTTAGGAGCTATTGTATCGAATGTTTGCGGATTTTCTTGGAGCCGAGCGTTCTAACCTGCACTTTGAGGGCTTTACCTTTTTATTTTCGTCTTTTTAATGGCCAGGAATATTTTGTTTTCCAAGTTTTAAAAACCTTAATAGAGTCCTCACCTATGGCATTGTTTGAAACTTTGTATATCTTTAAGTAATTTAACTACCCCTCATTACTAAGGAAAAAAAGAGGAAAAAAATGCTTTATAAAATTCATAACTTATTGCTGATCTGAATGGGTTGTTAATTTCAGTCCTGTAGATTTTATTTTATTGTTTTAAGTAGGGTTGGGCAAAAAGAGGTAAAATAAAATAAAAAAAGAATAAAGACAACTATATTTAGCAGTGCAGTGGAATTGTGTTTAAATGTTAGCATATGGTTCCCCATTAAAGTAGCACTTTAACGCCATTAAACATTTCTGTATCTGAAATGAGTTGTGTTCTTCCATGTTGGTCATTCGTATCATTCCAGCTGACCCTGTTCTTGTTGTGCCTGGAAAAACGTGTTGCACTTTGGTCCTGTGATGAAGATCCTGAGCAATTCTGGTGTAATGTGTTGTTGTTGTTGTGATAAACTGCTCGTGTTTAAGTGTTCTGCTGTTACTGAATCTCCCCCACTGTCCTCCAAAACATGTCATCCCTGTGAGAGACAACAGGATACCATGGAGTAGAGGAACAATGTTCCTGTGCCTGTGATGAACTATTCCTGTGTGTTTTTTGTTTTCCGTTAAATAATTTGTTTCTTAGGCCGGGGTCAGATCGCTGCTCTCTCCGCTTGTGCCCCTGTAACGCGGTGGTTCAGCCGCTCCGTTCTGCTGCGTTCCGGGCAGGAGCAGAGCAGTTTATCCCACTTTGGGCTGTCTGCTCCGGCCTGGCCGCGCGTTGAGCTCTGGCCCAGCTGATGGGCCCGGGGCCTTCGGAGGACGCGACGTCCTGGCCGGGTCCTTGGCAGCGAGCGGGGCCTCCTGGGCCGCGTCGGGGCCTGCAGGGCCCCGGAGCTGCGGGCTGAGCGCTGGCAGCGTCACCGCTGTGTCACTGCGGGGTTTTCAGCTGCTCGGATTTATTTTGGGGTGCAGGTAATGTCTGGATGGCACAAGCTTGGGAAGTCTTGTACTGCAGCAGTGAATATGAAGCTCTGCCTCCAGCATGGCCTGACTTACCTCTTTGGCGTTGTTCTCCTTGGAAGTGTTGAGCGGTGGCAGCCCTGATGCAGCTGGATGCCAGTGGGACGTGGTGGTTTTCTCCTTCTCCCAGCACTGCCTTCTGCATGTTATTCCTGTTTGTTTTAAAAGGCCCTTGGGAAAGGGCACAGCTGAGAAACACTGGGATGGGAGGAATGGGCAATGGCTCTGTCCTCCTGCTCAGTGCATAAGTCATGACCATACGGTTGGACTGGAAAGGAGTTCAAAATGCAGCCACTCGTGTGCTCCAGGACCATCCAACATCCACTGCCTTTTCTAGGGTAGTGGACTTGAAAGGTCCTGTTACATCAAGTCCTGATACTAGAAGCTGTTGCAGGGAGAAAGAGGAGCTTCCACCACGAGCCGCTTGCCTTACTGCTGCGGGAGCACCAGCATTCCAATAGGGAAGAGGACTAGGATTAAAACAAATGTAAATAAGAGCCGTTTTAATAAATCTGAAAGACAAAAGGTTGGTTGTTTTGGTGCTGCAGGTTTCTTTTGGCTAGGTTTTGGACAGACAGAAGCATTTCTGCAGCTTTCTAGGGTTGTTCTACCCTGCTGGATTGGTGACCCTTGGGACGCACTCGCAGCTCCGCGCAGGCTCTAGTGCACGTCCCGATTCTGCCCACTGGTCTGGATGGTTGTGCTGGAATGGTCAAGATGACTAATTGGCTCCAAAAAGTTGCTCTAAATGACTTCTAGATGAAAGTACAGTGTAGTTATGGTTATGAAAGACATCGGTCAGATGATCATAATTTCATCTGGTTAAAAATGTATGAATCTTGAGAATTGTCCCCATTGTGACAAGCCAGAATAGTCCTGGGTGCCAGATCTGCTCTAGGATTGTGTCGACTTTCAAAGTTGCGTCGAAGTTTCTGCTAGTCTCTCTGGAGTTGTGCAGAACAGGAGGAGGATCCAAAGATGCCCATCTAAACCCTTGAGGGTCAGGTCTCTCTCACCCTTGGGAAGCTGCTCTGGTCCCTCATGGGAGCACAATCCCATTCACCGGTTCTTGTTGTTCCTTGGAACTGAGAAGTGCTCGTGGAACGACTTCTTTCTTGCTCTAACGCTGTTCTGGGAAAGAAGTAAGACTTCCAGTTGTGACAGAAGTCTTGTTCAGTATTGCCTAGAGGTGTTTAGGCTCAGCCAGAGGGGAACCCGACTCTTGAAATGCTTCTTGCAATGCGCAGCGGGTGGAGTTGAGGCCAAGCCCGGGTGTCCGTGCTGGTTGCTCTGGCTTGGAAAACCTCAGGGAGGACTGGGCAAGTGCAGCACCCTGGTAAGGCCTGTGTCCTTCCCCCTCAGAACATCTCAGCAGGTGCCCTCCTTTGGCACCACGTGCCCGCAGGCCAGGACGTGTACCTGGGTACCTGCAGCTCTGCGTTGCCTCTGGAGCTGGGAAGAGCAGGAATTCTGTTCGCTGTTGTAGGTGCCGCTTTAGGCGGATGGACGTTCCCTTGGGGATGTTTTCCCTTGGTGCTGTTGGAATCCCTGCAGAGGAGCCGGGAGGACGTTCATGCTGCAGCCATCTCGTTGGTGTCTCTGCAAGAGAAACTTTTCACCCCCAGTCCTCTCCGTGGCCTGGAGAGCTGCCCTACGCATATAGAGTAACCTTTATTCTCACCACGTGGCCATTTGGGCATGGAATCACTTTTTGTTTCATCTTTGCAAAATAGATGTCATTTTCCTCCTCACCCTCCCATCTTCCTCGGCTTTGCTTTGTGCTATTGTTTTTGCAGTTCATTTTGGTGCTTGTAGTCTAACAGAAGCCCTAAATCCATCTCCTGCCAAGTTCTACAATAATATAGTGACTTTCCCCTAACCAGAGCCTGCTGTTGGCTCCTCAGGCACTCTGGCTCTATCCACACGTCCAGGTGGTGCCTGGACGTGTGGAGGCCGCGCACAGGCCGCGCTCGTGCGCTCGCCGGCAAGGCCTCCCCTCGTAAACGGGGTGTTTGATGGCCCTTTTGCTACGGGCAAGGCCACTGAAGCCCACGCAGCAGCCTCCCTCCTGGCCACGAGGGTGTTGCAGAACGTCGCCTTGCGTCTGCCGCTCAGTGCGGGTGCCTCTGCCCGCGTTAGTCACTGCTACCTGCGCTCGGTTGTCACCCGAAGGTCGTGTGGGCCCCTGCTCCATTAGAGGCCGCATTGGTGATGGCGGTGGCCTCAGGCCGGTCTGTCCCATGACAC
>NW_010584954.1:0-11953 GCF_000705375.1 Tinamus guttatus | reverse complement strand
CAAACAAACAGCAACAACAACAAAAAAACAGTTTCTTGACTTAGAAACCTCATAACACAAGCAAACCCCTACCTGAGAATATGTCAAATAAACAAAATACAAAAAAAAAGCCTTACAGCAGATTGACAGAATGTTTTTACACTATGAGGGGCATTTTATTTAAGTATCATCAAAAACATTACTCCATTTTGCCCTCCACATCTTATTAAACCCTTTTTTACTCTAACTTATCTTCCACTTTTGAAATAATTAGCTGGTGTGAGTCAGAACCCAGACGTTTTTCATTCATGTCACAAATACTAAAATTAGATGCTTCACCTCTTGTAAATCAGTAGTACTTTTCTAGTCTGTTACCCTCCCTGCCCCAAACAACTCTAACTTTCCAGAAACCTCTGCACTGATGGGGCTGGGACCACCTGACAAACAATTTGACAAATTCAACCATGTTTAGACACACACTGTATTACTCATTCAAATACAGATTGTCAAAAATCCATTAACAATAGAGTACGGAAGGCACACAAGCGTAAATGCTGAGATGCACAATGTGGAGCACTTATCTGTGAATAAATTGAGCACGATTAAGCCACTGCCAGTAGGAAAATTAAACATGGGGTGCTTGCATATTTTGTAAAAGCTTAAGACACTAACAAATTTTAAGAACCATTGCTCAAAAGCTATTATTTTCAGAATGCTCATTAATCAAATAGTTTGGGAGCTGGACAGCTTGTGTCCGGCTAAGACCTTATTGTAGACATTTCTGCTTGGCAATGCTTCCTCATTTTATTCTATTTTGTAGCTGATTTTTGAGCATGCTGCTCAGCTTCCCCATCTATATCCATGTCCCGGGGATAAGGTGAAATATTCTGGCTTTTTGCTTGGTCTATTATATGACCTTTTACTGTTTTTTTATTTCTAGGTTTGCACATATTATTCCCCTGAAGCTCCCCCAAAGTGGGGGGAGGACAAGAAGCTCAGTATTTTTCAAGTACGTTAACTCCTCTAGCAAACTAGACCGTTCTGGTTAGGGTCATAAAGGTGCTTGGCTGTTTCTATAAATTCAGTGAGGTTCACTTCAGTGACTCTTCTCAACATAAAATAATAGACAAAGCTTTCATTAAAAAGCAGATAGAAGAAGAACTATTTTAAAACAACCTGCAAATTGTTTCTCACCTATTCAGGGTTTACATCTCTTCTTTAGGAAAGCACTCTTTGTTATTGATAATGCAGCTGTCACGGGGCTGACACAACTCATACTCTTTTCATTTTAACAGTAGCTTTTGTGGTACTGTATGGTTTTGCTGATGCTTTGAGTTCTGCCTCCTAATAAATCAGGGTGGTTAAGCTTTCTTCCCATCTTTTCATTGTGACCTTTTGCAGCAGTGTCTGAACCCGCTTCATCTGCCACCTCTTCACTTTATATCAGACTTCTCAAATACTTCTCATTGTAAAAACAAGTGATGAGTAGAAGACCCTGTTTGTGGAATAACCTGCCTGTTCTGCAAGTTTGACATGTTACAAACACAGCTAGAGAATATTGTTTCCTGAGGTTTACTTAGATCAATAAGCAGAGTTATGTATTTTTTGGGCCTTGAGGAAAAAGACCCTATTGCTGAATACAAGATGATTGATCTCTAGATTTATAACGAATATTATATATGTTACGTCTGGCTTCCTTCACTCCCACAGATTCCTCACATCACTACAAAAACTACTGTTTTTCTGGTAACAGCTGAAGTGTTTCAAGTGTTTCATTTGGAGCTATAATAAGGGAAAATGGAAGTCTATGTAACATAGCAGTGTGCTCATGAAATAGAAATTCTGTAAAGTATATGTAAAAACATGTTTTTAAAAGGGTTCACTCTCAAAAGATTGATGATGATGAAGAGCCTGTGGTGACGGATATTACCATTGTTCTGAAGTGCTCATGTAGAATAGGGAAGGTTTTCCTCCACGGGGAATAATAATTGGCATAACAACCATTTCTGTTATCATCGTGTGCAGAGGAGCATGAGGAAGCTGGAATCTCACAAAATGCACAGCTGGATGCTTCCTTCAGCACCCTTCCCAGGCTAACAGCAGAAGCTCAAGAGAGTATGAAGCCAAGTACTGGGCTGTTGTAACACCACAAAATGGACACTCTTTATCCACTATCCGCCCCTAGGAAACCTTGGCGAAAAAGTATTTTAGATGTTATAGCTAATCTGAAAACAGTGGTCTTCAGCCACAAGGAGTTAACTGATCATTAAATGGAGATCCTTTACATATGATCCATGCTGAATAATGAGCTACAGGCCTTAATTCTACTACAGCTTGTAACTGAGCATGATATAAATATGATCTGAGTGCACTCCCTTACTCTGTTTACTGCTTTTATCAGACTGCCTTCCTCTTGTCCTCTGTTTTATGGTCACACAGGTTGAGAAGCTTTTTTCAGACTTTTATGAACGTTATGCTGTTTTACAGTTGCACAGAAGCTCTTACGGTTCCTAAGAAACTCTTGGCAATGGACTCTGGCAGTTTGTTGTCTACTGGAAGAAATAAAATGTAGCAGCTGTGGTGTGCTAAGGACAATGTGCTATGAGCAGGTTAGCTGGAGGCTCAAAAGGAGGCACTCTGATTTAAAATGAAAAGGTGATTTATCTACATGATGGGATCAGAACTTAGAAGTTCTCATAATGATTCGACATAAATTTGTAGATCCATATTGTTACAGTGATGACACGGCTGCCCTTTAGTAAAACACAAAACAAGTGAGAGTGGTAGTAACTTTGGCAGAAAGCATCAGAAAACCCCACATTTGGATAGCATGAGATCTTGCTATGCTACCTGTAATGGTAGCACATGCATACAGCAGAGGACAAGACATCAGGGGAGAAGTTGGGAACACTCTTTTCTGCATTCTTTGTTACTTTCAACTGTATCAATTTCTTCACTGTTTCCTACACATCTTGGCTAAATTCCACATCAAACATTAATCACTGCTGTTTTTAAATTAACTTGATGACACCAGTGTAGACTAAATTACAGAGGGATTTTCTGGTTTATTGGTCTTGACTTATTAATGCAATATGTTGAGGATGACTCCTCACTTACTTAGAGGACACAGCTTTCAATTTAGAAGTGCAGCCAAAGCCAAGCCGGAACTCCAAACAGGTTTATACATTTTAGGTAAGGAGAGCTACCTGTATGAACTGTATAGAATAACACAGGGATGGACCAAAAAACAGCACAGATGACTATTAAATCGTATTCCAGTTCCAGATGGATCTGCCCATGCTAGACAATAAACTAATTCCTTGTCCCTCCGCTCTGGCCCCTGCAGAGTAGCTCTCATCTTCTTTAAAGTTTCATTACATTAGTTAGCTAAGGTATATCATATAATTTTGCTTTTCTCATTTTCTATGACAACTTTCCTTGGTGGGACTAAACATGCTATTCCAGCCCACACTTGTGTTGCCATGGACTCTGTGACTTGTTTTGCTTATTCACTTATGTAATCCATCTTTCCAAATACAGCATTACTTTTCCTGAACTTGTGATCCATCACTCTGTCGCCCTGAGAGGTTAGTAACACACCAGTTTTTTAGGACAGCTCTTGCTGTTATGCAAGAGTCTTTGTCTATATCTTGACTACCAAGTGAGATCTCAGTGCAGATATCTCACTTTCTTAGGAATATCTGCTTGAAAAGTTGTCATGAAAAGTATCCAGATACCAGGTCTGCAAAAGCAGATGATCTGGTGGTGGTGGACTGTAGAAACACCTGGTTACCAAGACTCCTTTGCACTGCTTTCCAGCTGCACGTCTTACACCTGAGACACTCTCTGACTATTGGGTGAAGAGGCTGTTGCACAGCACTAACAAAATGTCTTTGCTGGCGACATGTTCGTGTGACCTGTTCATGTTCATGCCACCACGTGATTATTCTGGCTGAAAAGGAAGCCGCCTTATCCCATGAATTCTAATCCACTGCCATGACCAGCAAAGCAGTGCAGAGAGTGTATGGTCAGCCCAGTAACTCTTCCTTCAGGCAGTCTTTCAGGTAAGCACGCATCCCTGCGGCTGCAGGAATTACAAGTTGCCCCATACAATGATGGGCACCTCATAGCTGGTGGAACTGCTGGAACATCACTAGGGTCATGTCTCTGTTTAGGATACTCACAATAGCACTAAGAGCATTTTCAGGGATGGCTGGTATTAGGCATGAAAGAGCAATCTCCTTGTGATTTACACTCCAGCTCATCCCATCTAATACTGCTCTATAGCCCTGGACAGAGAAACACATGTTCACTGCAAAAGGATGGACATTTCAGAAGCAGCTACTGTGCTTCACTAATGTGTCCACTGGTAGAAACTGTTCATTATATTTATTCTCTAAAACACTTTTCCTTATATAACAGGGACAGTTATCAGCTGCTGCTGTACAACAGACACAGATGTTCTGCATGCAATTAGAACATTAAAATCTATATCAAATTTCTGGAAGCTGTCTCTGACTTTGGAAAGCATTAGCATTAGGGTTGCTGTTCAGAAATAGAGCACTGCAAAATGCTCTCTCAGGCACAGCCCACCTTCTCATAACTGCACTTGTTAGCTAAGAAGGCAATGTTGTTAGATGGGTGTTGACTTATCGTACACATTCCTGTGCAAGGCAAAGTTGCCTATCAAATATCACTACTGGATACTCATGAAGATATCAGGCACACAAGCCATAGGGACACACCAGTACAACTTTTTGTTTGTTTTGCTTTTCACCTGTTGATTCCTGTTGCATAATGTACTAATGCACACTGCAACCCCTTCTGGGCAGAACTATTTGCATCCGGCCAGAGCTCAGCACCCCTGCTGCAGCCACAGTTATGAAAGGTGCAGATAGCCCAAAACAGGAATCCTGGGGATATTGGATGCGGTCTGCATGACCACAAGTCCAATGTTGCTGTTTTTCAGGCAGTGTGACTTGCAGAAACGCTAAGTAGCTTTAAGTTACTTTTCTGTGCGGGACTACTATTCTGCCCACACGACTGTGTGTATTTCTCCTTACGTTTTCTCCGTTGCACGATCCTCTTCTATTCCACTGTCTTCACTCCAACACTTTCAGATCTGTATATTTATACTGTCCACAACTACTTGCATCATCACTCTGGATCACTCTTGCTCTTTTTTTTTTTTTAATAAATAAATAACACTTCTTTTTAGCCTGGATACATGCTCTTATATTTCTGTTCCTGATACTGAAGCTCACAGAAATTTGTCCCAGCGCAAAATTCTTCTCAAATATTTATTTTCAAGAAGATGTTAAATCTCTTCAAAATATAGCATCAGGACGAGGACACCAAATGTGTTCTGTCACACTAGAGCTCACAAAGACTCAAAACATGTTTCACTAATGTTGCTCAAAAAATCAGTTTTCCTCTTATTACATTAACATCCATTAACAAAGGCTTGTCAATACTACTAAGTGTTTGGATGGAACACAACTATTTTAGGTCTAATTTAGATTTCTAGTTTCAGTGGATTAGAAAACCAAGAGTAGGAACTGTGACCTCTCCACAGCCTCAGTTGGACCATTTCTTCCTTATCTTGTGCCTAATAATCAAGGAAATGAGAAAAGTCATTTATACACTTACTTTGTATTCTGGGGGTATCCTTGCTCCAAATCCAAAGGCTGGGAACATTTTATCACTGAAAAAGAAAAAAAAATAAAGAGATTCTGCAGAAAAATACATTATGTTACACTAAACATTCACTCTTCTGTAAGGACAAAACCTTTGTTGCAACAAAAATCTAATGAAGTGCAACAACATAGAAAAGGCTTTTAAGTCAAGGGGGGTACATGGCAGATTGGATTGTTAAAATGAATTGCTGACCAGATGGAGGAGTGATATGCAAGATGTTTTAGGTGAAGCCCTAATATTCTGGGAAGTTAGAAGTATTTGGAGAATATCTAATAATCAAGGTACCTTGCACTTCTCTCACAACTGCAATAACAGGTACACATTACCTTTTCTGTAGCACTACCTGGCTGAAGGGTGGAATTGAGTTGTCATATTTTAGGAGTAATTTTAGCTTAGGTCTGTGACAACAGATTTTTTTTTTTTTTTAAAGAAATAAGGAAATGCTCTCCCAGCTCAGATCAATGAGTTTACTGAAGAGGTGACTGAGATTAAAGCTGTTTCCAAATTTGGCTTCTTACAGCTGTGCATGCACAAAAGAGATTTCCTAAAAAAAATATTAGAAAAGGGGCAGTCTCATACCCAGCAACCTGCAGGTTCCGTAAGGTTTTCCACCTATAGTATAAGTAGCCCCACAAAAATGTGAGACTATTTTGAAATGGGTGCATGTTGAATGACAACCTAGCTAATGTTGTGGCCTTGTCAGTTTGCATCCCAACACGACGGTGAGGTTGTTTTGCCCCAGTTTGATCTTTAGGGACAGAAGTTCCTCACTGAGAAGACCTGGAAACTTCAGGGTTGTTAATACTCTTTCAGAAGTGCATTAATGTCTCACGCAGCCCACATGCTGCCAAGTGCCTCTTCCCAGATGGCAATGTGGAAAACAACAAGCTGTAAGGAATGTCTCGTCCCTGAGTCAGCAAAGCACTCGATCACACTCCTGAGGTTAGCAAATCACCCAAACATACGTGTGACACTAAAGAGATCCTGAAGCCTCACGAAAGTCACTGCACTGTCCCCTAGTGCGCTGATGAATCCAATTCTTTGTAGGTTTATCTGATTCTGCACCTAGGGTTTCATGGTCCTTGGAAAGGCTCAATTCCTATTACCTTTTTTGGCACTTGCAAAGATTTCCAAGACAGGGTAACAGTTTGAAATGAGTCTGCAAGTCACTTTCATACCGAGTATTAAGTAAGTAACTCCAGACATACTCAGGAAAGATAACTGCACTTATTAGAAATGCCAGGTTGATTCTGCCTGGTACATGCTGTGAAAATCACTGTAATATTTCTGATACGAGATAAACAGAAAATGGATGGGCTTAAAACAAATCAGAAACAAGCCTTGAAGTTAGTAGCTGCAATGACAGGATGGAGAAATACTCACCTTTCCTAGATTACTAGGAAACAGTGATCATTCCTATTTGATGGCTTAGCTCTCATTTTGGTTAAAAGAAATGTAATTGCTGCATATATCTTGAGAGTGCAATACTATGTACCATATGTTACACTGTGGGACAGTGGATCTTGGAAAGTAGGGTGAATATCATTTGCATGGTAATGAAACAAATTTTTTCCAAGAGATGTCAGAAAAAAGTAGCTACTGACATTTTATGCGAACCACCTGCTGATAGCCTTCTCTTTGATGAAACACTCCTGGAAGCAGGGAAGCCCTTACAACTAGACAAAAGGTAGAATCAGGCATGCTATTAGAGGGCAAGAGATAGGAAACCTCTAGAAAATCACCTGAGTGAAGAAAGCATCTTGTTTTACATCAACAGTTAAGCATGGTTGGATTAGGGAATCAAATCCTGTGGAGCTTCAATTTAGTTGATTTGGGGAGAAATAAAAAAAGATTAAAAAAGTAACTTAGGTAGAACATAACAGTCTAAGTCTAATAAAGCAATCCCTAAAGCTGACGTTGGCAGCACTTACCCAGTCTAGGAAATGTCTAAATCCATATGGTACCTGTGCTTTGGATGTCAGTATTTCTTGGGTGTAAACAAGTGTAGGCACTCTTGTATTTGCACCTCCATTTTCTGTTCTGTTGCGAGTCAGAGACAGCAGTGAGTGATAACTCTAGCACCTGCTCTCTTAGGAAGGAAAAGAGAAGACCTGCATTTTCCTTCCGATTTCAAGACTCCCACGTTCCCTGCTACACAGTGGCACAAGTCCCCACAGGAAGCTACCCAGAATATGTTAGGACACCTGCCTCTACGTCTGAGTCTCCCATATCTCCTGTTTTTTTGAGCAAGTGCCAGGTACTGCTACAACCACTTTGTGAGAAAATAAACTTTGGTCATATACACAGTCACTCTCAAGAGGAGTTTCCACAGGGTTATTTTTAGGAGGGGAAAAGCACATAAACTCTAGAGAGGATGTAGATCCTGTGCTCTACTCCCGTGCTTTCTCTAGCCACATTCTGGGCAACCCAACACTCGGTGGAGTTTTCCCCTTGGAAACTCCTCATTTTCCAGAATTTAGGTATGTGCATCTGGAATCTGACAGAATCTGCTGAGATCAAGCAGATTAGCGAAGGAACTTTTAGGAGCTCCCGCAGCTTGATCTTTAAGGTAAGAAGGGATCTTTCTGATCAGTGCTCATCACATCCGTTACACAAAAAATGCAAAATCATGTCACTCTCTGACTACACTGCAAAATTGTGGCTGACTTTCAGAATAAAATCCAACTTTGATGTAAATAATACTTTACACCCTATCAAACAAAGTGTTTTGTTGCTCTAAAAGATACACTCTGCAGTAAGAATGTAGTTTAACTGCTTAGTGACATTTTACAAAGCAAACTGCTCTAGCCTTTCCATTTACATCTCATTTCATCACACGGGTTAAAAAACTGCAGCTCAGCCTGCTATGCTCATTCTGCTTATTCTGTGCTATTAAGACATTGCAGGGAAAAGTGACCTGGTAGGCAGCCAAGGTTTCTCTCTCTTCCAATAGATCCCTTCTGGTATAAAGGCACCAGAGAGCTGCTCTATGAGAGCCTACCACAGCAGCTCGAAGCAGAAAGCAGGGCAGCTTCCCAGCTTCTTGAAGTTACGTCAAGGGTGAGGACATCGGGGACTGAGACCATCAGAAAATGAGAAGGCAACTTCCTCTTGCCTGAAGTGTAAGCTGCAAGTATCAGAGGCTCCAGCTCTGGCTCCTAACCTGGTATTTCAATAGGAAAATGATCTGCTGTAATGATTTTTCTTCCTTTCCAATTTAAACAGACTCAAAGGACTGCAAGTGAGAACCAGATTTATTTTCCTTTGTGATGCTTGTCCAGACATTTAGGCTACATTTATATAGGAAATAAAATGCCCTGGGACCCTGGCTGAGGCACTGGGATGTGGCTGTGCACGTGGCTTAACTGTGAGTGCTCCGGCCTTGCCCTGGCCCACGCTGACCTGCATCTCATGGCCAGTTCCCACAAACAGCACAAGGGCAGCTCTGCTTGAGACGACTCCCAGGGGACCGTTTGGATGTTACCACTTTAATTAAGTTGGGAGGAAGAAAGTTGAGGTATGAGGGCATGGGCAGGTCCTCAGCCTCAGACCAAATAAAGATCTTTTGCTTGTTTTTTTTTAGATGCAGATAAAGAGTCCTGGGCACGTACAAATAAAATACCAGCACCATCCTGCCCGGAGGGGACAACTAAAGGGACAGGAGAGCAAAGTGAAAATGGAAAAGGAAGGTGGCACTATAAAACCTAAATCTTCCAAACTCAAATCAGAAAAAGAGGATCTTGACTTGGCAGAATCATTATAAAAATTACTGTCACATTTGCTTCACATTTGATGTAGTTTTCTGTTTTACACAGAGTTCCACTGAAATTTAAAATTAGGCATAATTTTCAAAAAGATGAAGTACTTGACATCAAGACTGAAAGCAGAAGGATCAATTAGCCTTGACAGGGACTGCACCTTTTGGAAATTTATCTGAAAAACTCATTTGAATAGCACAGTTTTGGAGTTTTATATCAGATTATATAAGGGCCATGAGTAGGCAAGCAAGCATAGAGGTAAATGACTTCTAGTCCTTTTTTTTTTTTTTTTTCTGCCAATCAGATGTATATGGCTAAAATATATTTAAAAAAACTGTAGATCGGGAATATACTCTAAAATCAGGGATGAGGTTTCAGGTTCATTGTACATAATGGCAAATATACTCTAAAATCAGGGATAAGGTTCATTGTACATATAAATTAACGCATACAAAAAGGGATTGTCAGAACTTGAGAACTGCAAAATATAACCATTTAGAAAGAAGTCCTTGAGTAACAGCACTGTGTTAATGTAGTGAATACCAGAAAATAAATTCTGAAAATATCGCATATTTTCCTTTTGTAGCAATGCTCAGTTTTAGTCACTCATCTCTCCCACTACCTAGCAGAAACAGAGAAAACGAATCAATATATTAATGGAGGGAAGAGGTTTCAGTGAGTTGTACTGCAAAGACAGCAGAAGATATGAACAGAGGTGGTAGTAAGGTTTTATAAATTAATAGGTGTTACAGAGAAGGGTACCCCTTTGTGTTTTGCTAGTAAATCTAGCATTGCTGTAAGATAAGGAATACATTTAAAATAAAGAGATAACACTTAAAAAACATGTCTTATTAACCACTAGTGTTCTCTGGCATAAGGCATCACTGCACCTTGGAGTTCAGCTGTATTCTGGGAATGGTTTGGTATTCCCAGTGACAAGGAGAATTCAGATGAAACTTGAGTGAAGCTTGAGTTTCTCCAAGGTGAAATTATTCTATAATCAGATATTAAAGAGTACGTTACAATTTCCTTAGAAGCTGTTGGCAAAGATGAGGCTGGAGACTCTGAGTTAGACATTCATTCAATAGGCCAACACTTCTTTTTAGAAAGAAAATATCTGCCAGGACTAGTGTCTTTGAAAATTAGTTCTTTTAAAAAAATCTAAATTGGAGCTCTTAAAAAATAAAATAATAATAATAAAAAAACCTCTTACTCATTCAATATGCTACTTAAATGATCTATAACATGAACTTCTGGCTAGTCACTTACACAGAAGCACTCTTAATAGTGTTCACAAAAACCCTTTGGCATTTGTTCAGCACAGAAGATACAGATGTGCTCACCTTTAAGCTCCTGAAGCCAATACATCAGCAGGGACTTACCGAACCAACCCTTGGGAGCCTCAGCACGAAAATCTCACTTCATGCTGGCGCTGTGGTGCTAATGATGAAGTGAACCCCCCACCCTGGTGAGGGGGGCTCGGTGGGAAGAAACACTAAAAACTCTTTTTTTTTTTTTTTTTTGCAAGTGGACAAGAATCAAATTTACAGCTCTTGGAAATTCTGTAAGGAGTATATCTGGTTAGAAAGCCTGGATATGAAACTTGGACTTTTGGTTCTGGGTAAGATCAAAATTACCAGGAATGTATTTTTTAAGCACAAGGCTGAACTCAGCAAAATCAATTATTCTGCCTTTCATTTTCCATTCCGGTCTGAAAAGAAGAAATGGTGACTTTTTGTTCTACATACTTGTCCCATGATAAAATCAGATATCCCCCCTCTGTTTAAGAGATATTTGAAATTGCCAAGTAAAAGAGAAATTCTGTTACACATTTGAGGGAGGCCAAGGGAAGGTAAAAGAAGGCAAGGCAAGGCAAGAGAGAAGGGACAAATGAAATAGAGTCATTTCTAAACTTAATCAAAATTGTAATCTTTCATGTTCAGGAGTGAACTGGAAGAAAATGAGCTGAATTAAGTGTTTCCTTCCAAAATCATAAGAATGAATCATGTTCCTGAGTGTATTATTTAGTAGTTATCTGAGAAGGGCCTGATGCCAGTAAATTCTGAATCATAACAGCTTACAGGGATTAGCTGCAGTTCCAACAAAAATATGGAAACCATGTGAAATAGTTAAATATTTCTAGTTTTTGCTTTGCAAGCAGCGCTTGGTAGATAGAGGACATGATCTGCATGACGTAGCAGCATCAAATAAAGGTGTCTAGGTGAAACTGTGTAAGAGGAAGGGCCGAGAACCGCAGTCCTGCACGGCTGCCTGTGCTCCTGGAGGCCAGACCGGCCCCAGGAGCTGTGGCCCAGCTCCCGTTCTGCCCGGCAGTCTCGCAGGGCGCACACGAGTGGAGCAGCAGCAGTTCTTCCTCCTCACAGACTGTATTCTCCTCCGAGGGACCGCTACACCGTCACAACGTATGCAGGGCAGGTCAGTGCCAGGTTAGATACAACCACATCTCCGGTTTTGGCGGGGCTACTTTAATCAAAGCTCTGCTGCACATGACAGAGCGC